>JAAVUD010000022.1:0-380951 GCA_014898915.1 Fusarium chlamydosporum | reverse complement strand
GGGATGGGACCAGCTGGACTGGGCTGGGCTTGGGCTGGGCGTGGACAACTTTTGGGTGACGAAAGCTCCCAGCGGATGATACTGGATCGCCCTGGGAAGGGGCACCTCTGCTACCTACCTAGTCACTGCCAATTGAATTGACAGTGCAGTCCATGTCAGTGTCAATGCCAGCGCCAGTGCCAGTGCCAGCGGGTGTCAGGCAGCCCCACTTCAGATACCTACCTTAGGTACTTACCACGGGCGGATGTGTACTCCCCTCCACCTCACTACCTACAACTAACCTAGGCACTCCCCGGTCCACCCCACTAGGCGGGCTGTGAGCGAGCCTGTGAGTGTCTGGGCGTGATTGATGATGAGCTGTGCCCTGGAACTTCAGTGGATTAATTACCTCTAACTCATGCTTAACGCCCAATCAGCGCCTTTTTCTTCTTCCATCATTTGTTCTAAGTTGCCGAATGGAATGAATCTCTATCAACGTCTCACCTGGATGAATGGTAGATCTGGTATCTCATCCATTTACTGGGTAAGCCTCAAGTTAGTAAGTAGGTACTGTAGGTCTAGGCACCTTACCCAGCATCGTCATTGCCTCATGCCCTGATCCTAAGAGTCCCTGAAGAATCTCCAAGTTGCCTGGATCATGGCCTGGTTCCAGTTCAAAGGTTTCAAAAGTACTGTAATTAATTCAGCACGACTAGACCCTACTTGATTATAATCGAGACAAGAAGCCGTTTACTTCCATGGAAAGACAAGGCAACGGCTGAGCCATAGACGGTTAGGTTCCTTTCCCAGCAAAGAAAGAGGGGTCCAAAGTACTACCTAGGTGTACTATGGAAAGTGTCAAATGTCATCATCGTCATCATGCGACCAGCCTGATCCCTCCCTTTGTCCTGTCAGTGCCAGTCCAGGACTCCAGGTTGTTGGTGTGCTCGAAACAGCCACACAAGTGCCGACACGAAACTCCAATGTGCGACAGGAACGGTCAATCGCTATGTCCATTGTCTCGCTTGGAATAAGCAATTGTATGGCGTTTACCTTTTCTCTAATTTGGCCTCTTTCAGACTTGTTAGTTGCATTATATGAGCTTCGCATCATGTATAGCAACCATCCATGGCATGAGCCTACCAAGAACCGGCGCCTCACGATGGTTTCAGGCTGTATGAATAATACCGGGTGGGTATGGACAAGCAAGGACAAACCGAACTGTAATTTGTCGCCTGGCTCAAGTTGAGTATTGTTCGGTTCAACCTCTCTGCATGTGTTCAGTTGAGTTGTGCAGGCCTCCGACTGACTGACTGGAATATACCAAAGCACAAACTACAAACAATCGTTACCATATTGTCAACCCTTGTAACGCCAGTTTCTGCCACACTCGTAGTCAGGTCGTGCCGCACAATTAACAACTATAACTCTCAAACTATTGTTCTTCTGGAACCAAGATCGTGTCTTTGTCGTCCAGTCTCATAACTACCGTCGGAGGATGCTTCACAAATCACCCCAATCTACTCTGTAAGAGGTGCTTGGTTTAGTGGGAACGCGACTTCGTAAAAGCTTCAAAGTGCAAATACTGTATGTCAACTGATCAACATGCTCGTTCTATTGGCCCCTTATGTATCTGTGTGCCACATGATGCCTTGCAGAGACAACTGGTGATATGCCTACAATTCTCTCTTTAACAAGCCTTGTTTGTTACGCAAAGCTGAATCTCCTCACACGTACCAGGATTCAATGCCTGGGTGTACCCCACTTCAGCACGAGCTCTGATGTCATTGACAGCTTCAACTCCAAGCTACTGTACATGTGATTCTGCTGCGTATGAAGCTTGAGTGTTCAAATTCAACGATGGGGGGAATGAAGTATGGGAAGTAGAATCAGCGGCATTGAAATTAATATAGGGTAGATCTACGGATACTTCAACAGACACCCTTGAGCCAAGCTCCCGACCCTGGTTGCTGAATTCCGATGTCTTTGGAGGCTTGCTGATGGTCAGTCAGATCCGAGCTTCCACAGGACCGGGATTTACCGCCATTGCTCCGCCTTTGTTAGAATAATACCTTCTCATGACGCCACGTTCCCGTGAAAGCCCAGGTAGCAGCCTAGTGAAGAGCTGAAGTGCAACGCTTAACCCGACCCAGAAGCTCATGGTCACTGTCGTCAGATCATTTCGGCTCTCCCTCCAACACGGCAACGTCATCGGCTACAAAACAAACCACGATCCTCAATTCAACTGATCTTTTGTTTCCAGCAATTAACAACAAGATACCGAATCTACTTCGCAACCATGCTTCGCACAACTTTCCGCCAGACTGTCGCCTTCCGGCCCATTCGATGCTTTTCTACCACTCCTCGCGTCATGTCTGAGGGTGCTACTGGAGCTCCCCGCGCTACTGGAGGTTCTGGGTGAGTTTCCAAAGCTACAGTTCAATTGGCTTTGCGATTGAGCAATTCTAATATTCGTGCTTCCTAGTGATGCTTTTCAGCGACGCGAGAAGGCTAGCGAGGACTACGCCATCCGCCAGCGTGAGAAGGAGAAGCTCATTGAGCTCAAGAAGAAGCTCCAGGAGCAACAGCAGCACCTTGACCGTCTCTCCAAGCACATGTATGACACCCAACCCATACCTTTGTGATGCTCCGGCACCCGAATTGAGCTAGTCACTAATCCAATTATTTTTTTTACAGTGATGAGATTACCAAGGAGCAAGGCGGCGAGCAGCACTAAACAACTCATATCACGGATGACCGGGTGAATCAAGCCAAGCGTGTGGGGGCTACCATAATTCAGCGAGATCCAGCCCGTCTCGCCAAGATCACAGTAGGATGTTACAATACAGTCAACGATTGAGGGAACTCAATACGAAATCGCAATTCATTCAGAGCTTGACTTTTCCATAGTCTAAACTAGTATACAAGAACATCTGCACATTTGCGCTTCCCGAGGTTCAAGTTAGGTGTCATTTCTTCAACTCGATTAATGACCATGCCCATGACAACGCATGCTTACTTTCGTATTTCATCTTTGATAAAGAATTGCCTGGATTCCTTGCCTAAAACTCCAATCCAATAATTACAGTCCCTGCCTTCATCGTCGTCCCATGTATGAGCGATAGAAGCTCTCTGCCGCATCATTATCCGAGCCAGCATAGTGGCTTCCTAGGTTGCTGCTTGATTTCTGAGCAGCTGCCACCTTGGCTTGCAGTGACGAGGCATTAGCATCAATCCATTGCAGCTGTGTCAGGTGTCCGTTAAGGACCCGGACGATCTGGCTCAGCTGTAACAATGTATTAGCAAAGTTTGTTCCTGGAAATGAAAAGGGTATGCAACTTACAGGGTCTTCGGGTTTAGCACCCTTGTTCAGTGTACCAGAGATGTCGTTGATCTCCTTGACCATCTTGGACAG
This sequence comes from Fusarium chlamydosporum, assembly GCA_014898915.1. Classification (NCBI taxonomy): domain Eukaryota; kingdom Fungi; phylum Ascomycota; class Sordariomycetes; order Hypocreales; family Nectriaceae; genus Fusarium; species Fusarium chlamydosporum. The sequence continues at coordinate 377,557 of JAAVUD010000022.1, read as the reverse complement.
ATCACGCGACTTCTCGTCCAATTGTTGTGTGAGCTTCTCTGCAAGTTTATACGTACGCTCGCGTTCCTGGTCAGGTCCGGCCAACTGCTCGCCAGGACCAAGCTGTTTAGCAAACATGTCCTGGACCTCAGACTCGTATCGATCCAACCATGCTTCCAGCTCATCCTGCTGACTCTCTACGGCGGCAAGCTGCCGTTCGATTTCGTGGCTTGCTCGCTCGGCCTCAAATGTATCAAGGTAGAGCTTCTGGATCTTCTCGCCGTTATCCACAAGACTTCTGTCCCAAGTAGATACAGTGGTCGCTTGCTCCTTGAATTCTTTCTGATACTTTGAAAGATCCGATGCCCATCTTGTCACAATGTCTTCCATAGTCTTGTTCTTGAGGCGCGCCATCTGGGAGGTTGGGCCAGTTGTAGAGGCGCCTAGAGGACCGGGAGCGGTGCTAGTGGTGGCAGGCTTAGCAGCGTCCTTGTTGGCATCTGTAGCGGGCTTCGCGCCGAACAAACTGCTGGCTGAAGCGGGAGTAGGTCCCGCTGCTGGAGCAGCAGTGGTCGTCGATGCGCCGGTGGTTGCAGTGGTAGTAGCTGTCGAGCCTGCTGCTTGGCTGCTAGCAGGAGTTCCGAATAAACCACCCGCAGGCTTTGGTGTAGATGATTCAGTAGATGGCTTAGGCGCGCCGCCAAAGAGACCACCAGCAGCTGTAGTTGTAGCAGGAGTTGCCGTAGAAGCTGTAGTAGTCGCAGGCTTGGCTCCAAACAGTCCGCCAGCAGTCGCTGTGGTGGAACTTCCAGATGCAGCAGAAGTGGTTGCGCCACCGCCGAAGAGGCCACCAGATGTTGCTGAGCCCGCAGTCGACGTTGCCGGTGCGGCAGGTTTGGCACCGAACAAGGAGGTCGTAGTGGTAGAAGGGGTTGAGCTTCCCCCTTGAGATGTAGCAGCAGCGGGAGCAGGAGCAGCTCCCTCAGCCTTTGCACCAAACAATCCACCAGCAGCGGGAGCAGAGGCGGCTGCTGGCTTGGCCCCAAAGAGCCCCCCAGCAGGAGTGCTGCTTCCAGACTGTGCACCTCCAAAAAGTCCACCAGGTGTTGCTGAGGCTGTTGTGCTAGGCTGGGCAGACGAGGCCGAAGTTGTAGCGGGCTTCGCTCCATTGCCGAAAAGACCAGATGATCCAGTGGATGCTTGTGCACCCGCGTTACCAAACAGTCCTCCAACAGGCTTTGAAGCATCGGTGGGGGGTGCTCCCGCTGGGGTTGTTGACGGTAGGGAGAAGGTAGGTTTGGCAGGAGTAGCAGCACCAGCAGCAGCATTTCCGAACAAACCTGACGTTGCGGGGGCTGCGCTGGTGGCTGCGGAAGTCTGGTTGGCGGTATTCTGACCAAACAGACCGCCGCCGCTGCTGGCAGGAGTAGAGGAGCCACCGCCTCCGAAAAGGTTGGCCGCAGGCTTGCTTGTATTGTTCGCTGCGTTACCAAACAGTCCTCCAGACGCAGGCGCAGTAGAGCCGGCGGTCCCACCGCCGCCAAACATTCCACCGCTAGAAGGAGCTGTAGTTGCTGCAGGCGTGGTAGATGTAGCACCTCCTCCAAAAAGACCTCCTGTCGCAGGAGTAGTAGAGCCGCCGCCGCCGAAGATTCCGCTGGAGTTAGGTGTGGTAGAGGTGTTGTTTGCGCTCGCGCCGCCACCAAATAGACCCCCAACGGGCTTCTGGGTTGATGCGCCGCTTTGTTGACCTCCAAACAAATTGCTTGCACTGCTGCTGGTAGGTGTTGAACTGTTACCGGCGGAACCTCCAATCGAGCCGAACGAGAAGCCGGGGCTTCCAGTAGCAGCTCCGAAGAGGTTTCCCGAAGCTGGTGCAGTCGATGTCGTGTTGTTGTTCGATGCGCCCGACGAGCTTGTGTTTCCGAAGCTGAACGACATCTTGGGAGTTAGAGGTCGAGGATCAACTGGCTCGAATCAGAAGAATTGTCGGTCGTGGTATATCTAAGCCGAGTTTAATAGAACCAGCACGTCAGATATAAAGTTTCCCGATGGTCAAAAGTAAGACCTGGGATGATGGCTGCGATAGTCGAGATGCGAGAGTGTGGTCGTTGATGGCAACGGATTTATTGAAGGCTGGTTCGTAGCATTTGGGAGCTTTTTTTGTGGAGACGCGTTGTGAGGTGAGCATTCACCGTCCATCTGGACCGTACCTGAGCTAAGCTGCTTTCAGACATCATTTCTAGACTCCGTTTCAAACGGTGCTCTTTCGGGTTGTGTGTAGTGATCTCGATGAAGACGAATATCAGGATTCATCACGCGGCATTAACACATCTCAATAATTGCTGAAGAACGAGACTAGGTCGTGATGCAGACCTTCGCCTTCACTAGATAGGGGGATTTAAAGGATATGAGAATTGAAAACATCCATTCAAGTAAATATTGACACATATATTAGCAACAGAGAGAGTTGTCAAGCAAGGCTAACTCCTACCTATCTTGGATTCGATCTGGAGTATACCTAGCGAGAGCAGTCTAAGATGTCGTGGGAATAGAATGAGACACTGGCCCAGAGCAAAAGAGCATACACAACGATGAAGCCAGGCGTAGTGATGCAGGTACAGCACAGCCTCTGGTCAAGTGCTCAGCATCAAGTATAGTGAACATCCGTATAGAGCACCATTGACCTATGTAGCATTCATACCCAAACGGCAATGGACTCTAAACTAAGGGCCCCCGGATTCTACGAGATCAACAAGACAAAATTTTCATGCATCGTATTTTACTATGCCATCGTGTCTTCCAAGTTTCATCTCGTCTCACAACAGCCTATACTAATGTACCTACTTAGTGACCTGCCAAGTATTCTCGCACGAGTTGTACCATCTTACCCAAATTCGGCGTCCCTGTCGTGTTCTAGACTAAGCAGATGCAGGGATAACTCAAAAATGCCAAGTGTGAATGGATGAGCCGCGCAAAGCCCCACGTGATGGCACTTGCCCACTCGACCAGAGCTCCAGGCGAACTTCAAGAGCCCTTAGCTGAACTCCTTTCTAGTACTGTACATTCATATTGATCATAAACAAAGTTATTGCTCTATCTTGATGGTAGTCTTGACATTGCTCTGCGCGCCCTCTTATTGATCGGCGCTCGTATCACTTACCGCCCCAGTCAGACACTCCTACCCAAACCCTCCTGCTCGACTTCGATTATCAATACCGCATGTTGTAGAGCTTTAAGCACCAATTCCATCCGACTTTCGTCATCATGACAGACGCCGAGAAGCTTGAGCCTCCCAAAGGTGCTCCCGTCGAGGACCCCGGAGCCCGCGAACTTGGTACGAGGACTACCTGATCCCAGATCGCCGGTTCAACTTGCTGACATGATAAAAGCTGAGGAGTCCGAGTCCGACGACCAGTTTACGGATGCTGCATCTGGTTCCGGAAGTCCGATCAGCTCGCCGATTCCCAAAACCCGGGTCGAGAAGGTCGACGATCAACCTTCACACGGCGAGGTTCCCGGAACCCAAGCGTATGAGTTGCGAGGACAAGACGCTCAACCCGACGAGATCGCAATTGCACCAGAAACGACCACATCCGAGGATGGCTCTTCAACCCCCGAGGTCAAGCCTCCCACCACAGTCGTAGAGGAGGCTCCGGGGGCCAGAAGCCGATCGCATTCCATTCAGTACGAGGAGAGGCGCAAGGCAGATGCTTCCCCAGATATTCTCGTGGATTCCGATGGGCAGGTCAAGGAGATTCAGGGCGAGAGCACAAATGTGGAAAGCAATTCTGGTACGGGAGTAGCAAAGTCCTAAAAAACACAAGAATATTCGTTGACCGCTGAAATTCGTTCGCGTAGATAATTCAACACCCTCGCCCGATTCTACAGACACGAAATTACAAGATGAACCTTCCGAAGAACCTAGCACTCTAGTTGCTCCTCTGCAAAATGGTGACGGTGACCATAAAGATAACGACACAGAAGAAGAAGAAGAAGATGATGATGATGATAACGACGATAACGAAGCCAATGGCGATGATGAGTTCGGCGACGACTTTGACGATTTTGAAGAGGGTAACGAGGACGATGATTTTGACGACTTTGAGGATGGATTCCAAGAAGCAGAAACTCCAGCACCTGCTGCTGCTGCACAACCTACGCCACAATCGACATTACCATTTGTGAGATATTCTCGAACTTGTGTTTCTGCTACAGCCGCTTACTATAAAATAGCCCATACCAGACTTCGACGGTGTAGACGCTGAAGGAGTCCTAAATGCGTTAGAACCTTTCCTTGCTACGCTATTCCCTCCTGAAGAGCTCGACCTCCCTCAATTCCCACCTCTATCCAAAGATTCAGTATTCTTCACACCACGATCAGCATCTCTATGGTCCCAACTTGTTGCGCCCCCGCCTCTGGCCCCTCCTGATTGGATCCGTTCCCGGACACGCCGCCTCTTCCTCGTCTCACTCGGTGTTCCTGTCGATTTGGACGAGATTCTTCCAGCTTCCAAGCAAAAGAAGCTTGTTCTTCCTTCATTAAACGTCCCTACGCTCTCTCCTAGAAATTCTTCAGACTCTCGGTCTGTCTCCCGACTGCGGCAGGGCGAGGGCAACAATTCGTCTACGTCGGTCGATACCCAAGGGAAACCTTCTGCATCATCAAGAAAACGACGTGGCCCACCACCACAGCCAGAACTGGATCTCGTGGCTGCTCGTCACCTTTGTCAAACTACGGATGAAGCTCTTGACGGTATGACCGACGACGAACTCAAAGCCCACGTTGCCAAACTAGAAGGCTTGGAAGAAGCGGCAAAGGAGGCATTGGAGTATTGGAAAAAGAGGACAGACGAAAAGATTGGCGACAGAGAAGCATTCGAAGGAGTCATAGAAAACTTGGTCAAGCACGCGCGCAAAGTACGCAAATAGATATTGTAATATAATTTTTTCAAAGTTTGGTCATGATAATGTCTTCATTTCCAGCTATGACCTTTTGGCGAAAACTTTTGCTCTCTCCCCAGTGAGGTTGATGTAACCCCTCGATCATTTACAGCGTAACTACACAGCTTGTCCACGAGTCACAAGTGCTCAAGGCAGGTTGACCGGGACTCTTCTAAACCCCTCTTTTCCCTCAACCCCTTGCTCCTGAAAAAGACCACTTTTAACACCATGCCTGGTCCAGCGCCAAACGTCTACTCAAAATGCCTTCGAGGGCTCTGCTCCTTAGAACTTGGCGTCTTCGAGCTCGGCATATCACGTAGCCGAAAAACCGTGCGGAAATTTTGTTCAATTCTTTCGTTGGTCTACATGAATCTTTTAGGCAGTGCTAGGCTCGAGTGTCACACCACTGTGAAGGGGTTAGTTAGGATGATCTTGCTCGAGATGAAAATTTGTAGGGGAAAGAACTTACGCAGCAATGGTAGCCCAACCAATAAGACGCCAATGCTTCTCAATACGTCGGCTGAGAGCAACCTTCTCACCAATGTTGGTACAGGCGGGGCTGGTCAAGACAAGCTTGGCAGCATCGTTCTTGATAGCCGCAACCTTGGCACCAGTGGAAGTGGAACCAATATTGACCATGATAACCTCGTTCTTGGCCAGCTTAGCAACCTTGGCCTGCTTTCCATCGGCAGTCCTTACACCGAGAAGGCGACGGAGGAGGTAGAAATTGACCTCAATCTCGCTGTAAATCTCGGGCAAGCGACCCTTGAGACCCAGCACGAAACCAACGAGACGATCGGCTCGGCAAAGAGTAGGATCAATTCGGGTACCGACACCGATAAGACCACCAGGAACGGCGTACTTGAGGTCGTTGGCCTCAGAGTTGAGGGAGACGACTCGGCTGAAAATGGGAGTGCACTTAAGGGCACCACTGTCGTCTCGGGCGACGATACCAGGTCGGATCTCGATCTCATCACCCAGCTTGACAACACCGTGGAGAATAGAACCACCGGCAACACCACCCTTGAGGTCGTCAATCTCAGAACCAGGCTTGTTGACATCGAATGATCGAATGACAATCATGTGAGGGTCCATGCTGAAGTCTCTGGGGGGGACGGGAATGGTGTTGACAATGGCCTCGTTGACGGCATCGATGTTGAACTTGAGCTGGGCAGAGATGGGAATGACTGGAGACTTGCCAGCAACAGTTCCTCGAATGAACTTGAGGATAGACTGGTAGTGCTGCTGGGCAGCCTCTTCCCGCATAAGATCGACCTTGTTCTGGAGAATGATGATCTTGTCGAGCTTCATGATCTCAATAGCAGCCAAATGCTCGGAGGTTTGAGGCTGAGGGCAAGATTCGTTACCGGCGATAAGGAGAAGGGCGGCGTCCATGACAGCGGCTCCTGACAACATAGTGCTCATGAGAATATCGTGACCAGGGCAATCGACGAATCTGATACTGTCAGCAATCACTTCCAGCAGAAGGTATAGTTTTAAACTTACGAGACGTGTCGCAATAGTCTGTAAGTGCCACCGCATCCATCTCTTTCACAAGGAGGGTCTACCTCCTTCTCACTCTTGTAACTTCGGTAGCAACCAGGTCGAGGGCATGCCTGGTTATCACACTTGTAGATCTTGGCGTTGGCGTAACCCAACTTGATGGTAATGTTTCGAATCAGCTCGTTCTTGAAACGAACAGTCTGGACACCAGAGATAGCCTTGACAACGGTCGACTTTCCGTGAGCGACATGACCGATGGTACCAATGTTGATGGTGGCTTGTCGGGCGATAATCTCGGGTGTCAGGGGAGTCAGGCTGGCGACGTCGAGGTCTTTGGGATCGGTTTGGGGGGGCAGAGGAGGTCTTTGGGCGGCGGGCTCGGCGATAGCTGGGTTGGACTTCTTGAGAGCCGACTTGAGAGGCTTCTCGTCAGCAGCATCATTGTGGCCGATAGACTCTCCAGAGTCAGACTCGGAACCGATGTCGTCGTATTTGGGGTCGCCGTTGGCAGACATGATGAAGGCGGGGCAGTTCAGATGGTATTTCAGATGTGTTTTTTCGGTCGTGAAGCGGCGGAAGGGCGGTTTCGAGTCGAGAAATCGGTCACCTGGATCGGGGAAAAATTATAATCCAAGATTCGAAGATCTCACAAGTGGTTCTCGAAGCTGAGGTCGTCGATTGCCGAGATTTTGCGTATTTCGCCTTGATGATGGCAAAATTCCTCGTGTGCAGTCTGTCGAAATGGCTATGACTCTTACGCTAAGCCTGATATGATCTGATAAGCTGATAAGAGTCCGCTGCCCCTCCTCCGGGTAAGCTTCGGTTGTCTCTACAAGAGCCCCCCACTATCTGCTCTGCTCTCTGTGAAAGTGAAGCGGGCGAATTTAAGGGAAGTGAATGCCGACGAAATGGACATCCAAGAGGATACCTAGGTAGACAGGGAACACTCTGCAACAGTGGGCTTATAAGGAAACAGTATGGCTCTTCGGGCGCAGTTTTCTTTATTAGGTACACGAAACGCTTTTATGACATTCTTTACCTAGGGTAGGCTCGGGTCACTTATTCGATGCATGTGGATGCTCTGTCTTGGAAGGAAAGAGTTACTACTGGCCTGTTCAGTTCCGAGTCGTCCATTTCGTCCTCAGCTACCTACATAGTACCTGGGAGTCAGCCATGGACAAGAACTGTTCACATACTCGTGGCTGAGCGACATGCAACAATGAACAGATAATGTTTCTTTCATTTATCAGCTTTGGATGCAGTCAACTTTTTATTCACTTCCACAGCCGGATATGGCAGCTGAATGCGAATCGAGTGAATATCTACACGTGCTATGCATGTAATTCTCATATCACTAACGTGACGGGAACAGCAAAGATACAATAGTCCATGTTGGTGATAAGGCTCGCCGCTTGCTGACCGAATGCCAAGAAGAGGGGATGACATGGATATTTTGAAAACCAACACATCCATTAACTGAGATTCTTCCCACCCAACTTATTAGGAATATTGTCGAGTATGGTGAAAGCTCTAAACTTTGGGTCACAGTGTTGCATCTTGATATCAAGCTTGCATTCGGATATGACATTTGATACTATCTTTATCGATTGCTGTATTCTAGAAGATCACTGACTCAATGGATATATTCAGGATTTCGTGTCATGCACGATTCTTACCATGTTGCGTTAATGGTGTCTCACTGTTACAGTACGTCCATGAGCGACCATGACTGCATATTGGAGAATTCCGGCTCACCTCGTGTGCAACCAGCAGCCTGGTCCACCAATGCGTTATAATTGAAAAGTCACTCAATTCTGCTGCCAAGTCAACCAGGGCCAGAAGAATCAAAAGTGGCACAGTACGTACCTGCTAGGAAAAGGCTTGTGTAGGTGAGCTCTGAATTAATGGCAAATGCTTAATGCGACGTTCCTGGTGGGCCGTGCCTCAACCCAAAAGTCACGTCGAAACAAAAGTCGTTTGTTGCCGCCGAAGCCTGCATGTGGCTGGGAATATACCCAGCTCATCACTGTCTTTGAGATGTTGATTGGTTGCTCAACGTGAAGACCAGAAGCGCTTGCAGAAACATAGCCTATCAAACCGGCAGATCAACGGCCAGGGTCCAAAGAGCGGCTGTACTTCCCAGCCAATGGGATAACAAGAGCGCCCTTCTCTCCACGATCCGAGCTTCAACTCTAGCAGGGCTTAACCGCCGGGCGACTTTTACTACCCAGTGATATCGCTCAACATGGTAAACGGACATGATGGACCTGTCAGGGTAACATGCAGAAATTGTCCCGGATGGTTCCAGCCGGACATGGTGCCATATGGCTCATGAGCACCATGGGAGTACGAATGCCTTGTCCGCAAAATACAACACCTCTTCACATAACACCGCAGCTTTCCCAAGTTCATCTGTGAACCCCTCTCTTTTGCAACTCGACTTGTCTATTCTTGACCCTCTTCGCTGTGTCTCAAAGATCATAGAACTACTACAGTGTTACAAAACTCGTAGTGCGGTAACACAAAGTTAGCAGACTCTGGCACATCTGGTTCATCCGTCTAGGTTGTGATCAATCCAAACCAAGCCAGCGGAGCTTGACCTACCATCCCATCAGCTATCTGGGCGTCTAATTCCAAGGCGAATCACTTAACGGGCGGTTCGCATCTGCCTATCACAAGTGATTCTGCATATCCGCTCCATCTTTCTGGTAAGGCCATCTTCTGTTTCTATTTGCGGCACCCCCCTCACTCTAATGTCCTATCCCGTCCTTGGTGTCTTGATCTTGTCGAATGAGCGTTCTTGTTCCCTCTGTTGCCGCCATCCTCAAAAGTCGTTACCTCCCACTCGAGTCCGTCTGGCCGGACCTCTCTCCCAATCCTTCGATAGCTGGTCTCTTTGTTCTTCTGCAATTTCTTCTGTTCTATTACGGGTGTGAGCTTGGACTGCGTCGAAGCTCTTATACCTGCTTCATCAACACCGTGAACTTCCGCTTCAACTTACACGTTTCACCGTTGATATCTTTATTCACTTCCACATCTAACCGTTCTAAGCATGGCTGGTCCAGGTCCGTCTCCAATGGAGCAAACTCGGCATGGAAGGCATCACTTACTGACTGACTGTCCTATAGAAGACAAGAGAAGGCCTGCCGCGCTGAATCTTACCGCAGCTCGACCAGGAACCTCCGAATCATCATCCTCTGACGGTTCTCTGAAGCCCCGAACTCCTCGATTCGCCGAAGCAACCTCAGTGCACTCACCCGTCGAGGCTAGATCACCATTTGCCGATCCCGAAAAGTCTCACGTTGCTCAACCTCAACCCGCTGACGTTGGTTTTGGATACATCGCCCAGCGAGAATCGATTCCCGTCCCAATGACTCCCAAAACGCCACTCAAGAGCGCCATGAAGGTGCCAGGAACACCTGCTCATCTCAGAAATCCCTTAAGCCCAACTTTCCGAGAGGAGGATATCCTTGAGAAGCGTGAACTATCTACCGAGAAAGAGCAAGCCCGTGATGTGGTATGTGAAGTCCATTGTATACACCCACTGGCGACCATCTTACTTACAGTCAACAGAAAATCAAGGCCCGAGTCCGCCTGGCCAAGTTTGCCCTCCGAGGTGTCAATTTCAGCTGTTCTCTCATTATTCTTGCGATGCTTTCGGCCTCGTTCACCATTTTCAACGCTACCAAAGCCCTACCTGATCAGAGCACGATGCCCTCCTGGGCCAAGAACACTAACGCATGGCCCCAAAAGCTCGTTCTCGCCATGGCTTGTGTCTCTCTCTTTGCCTGTATCCTGGTCTTCGCTGCCTACTGCCGAGGCGGTCACAGACGTGCCGAGAAAGTAGGAACCTACTACACCATGTTCGCTATTGGCTGGGTAAGTAGCAAGTCCGGACACCTGATTCATGAATTACACTGACTTTGTATAGTTCATTCTCTCCCTGGTTCTTTGGGTTGTCACTGCTATCCTTTTCCAAAACTCAAGGAACAACAGCGACAACAAGGATATGTGGGGTTGGTCTTGCGTAAACAATCATCGATCCGACGTCTTCCAAGACAAAGTTGACTATGCGCTCGTTTGCCGTCTTCAAAACTGGGCCATGATCTGCATCATCATTGAAGTTGTCGTTGAGGTTCTCGCCATTCTCCTCTACAGCGTCGTCTTTTACCGTTACTACACCAAGCGTCGTCTTTTCAAGTCCATGGATATGCGAGACCGCGCCCGCTCCGATCTTTACCTTGCTCAGCTCCGCAGCCAGTCTGCTCCCAACACTCCTGGCTTCGGCCCCAAGTCTCCCGCCCTCAGCGCTTATGCCATGTCTCCTCGCCACCCTCCCGCTGCCTACCGAAACCTGACCGATATCAGCGAGAACCCCAGCCCATTCACGCCTGGTACTCAGTTCGCTGAGCCCAAGTCACAGTTCGCTCCTCAGGAGACCGGATTCAAGCTCCAGGCCCCCCCTACCAAGGCTCCTTCTGCCACTCCCAAGCTGAACCAGTCAGCTTTCACGCCTACCGACGCCTCGCCTCCATCGCTTCCTACCGTTCCTACCGTTCATGTTTCCGAGCACGGTCCCGTCGGCACTGAAGAGCCCACGTATGAGGCTGTCCCTATTCCTGGTGCCTATACAGGACAGGCTGTCAAGAGCCCACCACCTACGCAAACATCATTTGGCCAAGGTTACTACTAGAAGGCCTTGAAAACCAGAAAAAAGGGGGCGCAGCTTTTGTCGAATTTGTTACTGGTTTGAGGCTTTGGCTACTTCTTTTCTTTGGTGGTCATTGAAGTTATATTTACCACGGGGCGGCGATACCATACATGGCGTTATACGGACGGGTCCAAGACTTGACCCTACTGCATTTTTATCTTTGATTTCTTTTGTTTCCAGCCTCCTCAAAGATATTAGGAGTCGTATATAGTGCAGTGTAATTTGGGAATGACTGTACAGTTAGCAATGTGCGAAGGATGATGAAGACGATGGATCAACGAGCTATATACAGCACTTTCGTTTGTATGATAGCCTTGATAGGTTATCACTTTAGGAACTCTTATTCAATTATGACGTTGACGTCTACTTTGTTTTCCTGTGCCGTGCCGCGAGATGAAGGGCCTGGGTTATACCAAGAGACGACCTAGTATATGTGAGATTTCTCTACGTGATGCCAAATGTGTGGGATCACCGCCTCTGAGATTACGTGTTAAGAAACCGTTACAAAGGATGTAATCCCATCTTCCGTGCCGGTGCAGCCCTCTCAAGTCAACAGCACAAGGTCACTCATTTCACGTAGATTATAAAAGCTTCGAAATATCAGTCACATGATTGCATGGTGGGAAATTTTTTGAAAGATAAAAAGAAAAGCATTCATCATGATAACGACACCCTAAATAACAGAGACAAAAAGCAGGTTTGAAGAACCGTCGCATTACTTTTTGGTAGCCCCCTATGCACCTCCCAAAGGTATTAAGGCGCAGAGGATTGCCCCGAAGCCTTTTGTCATGGCCAAGTCAAGTTGGGACCTCTTCCCCACATGTCGCCTTCCGGACTGGCGGCAGCGCAACATGGTATGGTATGAAAGGCCTGCCGCCCTTCCAGGCGATACTCTAGAAACGAGATCTATCAACAACTGCCACAAAAGATTTCTCCGTAAAACCCTCCCAAAGATGTCAGGCTGCCCTGCGTCGTCTGGTCGTAAGAAGCTGGCTAGGCAGCCGGAAAAACGGATATTGGAAGACCCGTATTGCTTTTTTCACTTTTTTTTGTTTGAGCTTAGATGAGGTCGGCAACGTTCATGGGCATCTCCTCGATCTGGGTGCTGTAGAACTGCTCGATCTCACGCATCATTCGGACGTCCTCAGCGGTGACGAAGTTGATGGCGACACCCTTTCGGCCGAAACGACCACCACGACCAATTCGGTGAATGTAGTTCTCACGGTTGGCGGGGAGATCGTAGTTGATGACCAGGGAAACCTGCTGGACATCGATACCACGGGCCAGAAGGTCAGTGGCGATCAGGACACGAGAAGAACCGGATCGGAACTCCTTCATGATCAGGTCACGCTGGGCCTGGTCCATGTCACCGTGCATGGCGGAGACAGTGAAGTCACGGGCAGTGAGCTTGTCGGTGAGCCAGTCGACCTTTCTGCGGGTGTTGCAGAAGATGACAGCCTGGGTGATGGTGACGGTCTCGTACAAGTCGGAAAGAGTGTCGAGCTTCCACTCCTCCTTCTCGACAGCAATGTAGAATTGCTTAATACCCTCCAGGGTAAGCTCATCCTTCTTGACAAGGATACGGACGGGGTCACGCATGAACTTGGTGGTGACCTCAAGGACGTCCTGGGGCATGGTAGCGGAGAGAAGGACGACCTGGGTGGACTGAGGAAGGAGCTGGAAGATGTCGTAGATCTGCTCGGTGAAACCACGCTAAAAGTAAAAGTTAGCACCATGCACAGTAGGATGGAAGGCAAAGTTTTCTTACAGAAAGCATCTCATCGGCCTCGTCGAGGACGAACATCTTCATGCTGTCGGTCTTAAGGAAACGGCGCTGGATCATGTCCTGGACACGGCCGGGGGTACCGACAACGACCTGGGGACCGTCCTGGAGGGCCTTCATGTCCTCACGGACGCTGGTACCACCAATGCAGGCGTGGCACTCAATGTTCATGAAGTCGCCAATAGCGACAACGACCTTCTGAATCTGTTGAGCAAGCTCACGGGTGGGGGCAAGGATCAAGGCCTGGCACTGCTTGACGTTGGTGTCGATCTTCTGGAGGACAGAGATGGAGAAGGTAGCGGTCTTTCCAGTACCGGACTGGGCCTGGGCAATGACATCGTGGCCCTTGATGACGGGCATGATAGCGCGCTGCTGGATAGCAGAGGGGCGCTCGAAACCGTAGGCGTAAACTGAGCGATATTGTGAGCGGCTTGTGGGGTATACTGTATGGAGTGCGGAAGACACTTACCACCTCGGAGGAGCTCAGACTTGAGGTTCATGTCATCGAAGGAGTCGACAGTCTCGTCGTAGTTGGACTCGATCTGTCCTGCGTCTAGTTAGCATCTGTAGATGATTTTCTGTAACTGATTCGTGATGCTTCCGGTGCTCTTAACTCCGGCCTGTCGGGCACTCATTATGATATTGGATCGAGTGGGCAGGCGAGTAAAAGAGGCGGCGACATGTTGAACCAAAAAGCAGAGTAGGGGATGCAAAACTCACCCTCGGGGACATCCTCAAGACCCTTGTCAGCCATGATTGTGGTTGAGGCTTTTGAAAGTCTAGATCAAGCACAGCTCGACCTAGAAGTGATAAATCGCGGGGTGACGGAAGCGAAAAAAAAGGGCAGAACTTCTTGTTGAGAAGACTGCGCCTGGTGATCGTTTGGTTGAAAAGAAAGCTGGTATCAACTAGACTCGAGATTCTCAAGGAAAGAGAATCAACAAAAATCTAGGATGGAGATTGCTATTTGTGTTGTTCCAGTTGGATGGAGTATGAAGGAGAAGAGGAAAAAAAGTCGAGTGAGGGGCGGTCGTGGAGGCAGTATTTTTTTTTCATTGCTGCCCACCCGCTTACCTCAAGCCGGGCACTGACCAATAAGATAAGGCTTTAGCGGGGCATCATTGGATTAGGGTACATTTGGCCGACCTGTGGTGCCTCTTGATTTGCCTTTGGCTGCCTGTACCTAGTCACCAGTGGCAGGGCACTCACTCGCTCACAAAGAGTCTGCAGCGAGTAATTTTGATTTTTCTGCCGCTGTAAGAAGTTTTTTTCTCCTTCATGGTTGCTTCGCTGTCTGACTCTCTTTCTTCTAGGTACGCAGACATCCATCCATCCCACCTTGCCCCGCCCTCACTTTGGAAAGGGAGAAAAAAAAAATGTGCCCCTCCACCCACGGATCACCCCCGCCACCCACGACAGTAGGATTTTGGTGTTGGTGTTTCCATCAATTGTGAGTATGGATGGCTATGACTACATATGACTTTTGTCATGGGTGCTATTGTTAGGTACCTATCTACTGTACGCATCTTACCAAGATCCCGGGTACTCACTCTCCTATTGAGTAGGTACCTAAGGAGTGCATGTGATGTAACAGAGTCTCTCTCTCTACTTAAGAGGTAGATCCCTACCCATCTACAATACCTAAGCACCTACCTACCTCCACTTCCGAGCAGAAAAAGAATGCATAGACAGAATATACTTCTTCTCCTACTTGTGTAATACACCTTGTGGAAAGTCATTCATAAAAATGAGATAGAATAGAATAAATAAACATCCATGCGAAAATAAACATCAGGGACAAGTCCACGTAACGTGTCTGCCGTTCACACAAGAATTATTCTGCAGTGCAACTCTAGTCTCATCCTTTGTCCTGTTACCGAACCCATTCCTCAGCCGATTTTTCTTCCGCCCTACACACTAAAAATCTTAACTTACAACACCCGAGGGTAAGGGTGCATTTGACTGGCCATCCATTTCAATCTCTGCTGGGAAACCGTAGACTACTTGGTTGATTATACTGTACTATATTGCATCGTACCATACAATACAGTTGATCTCCACATCAAGACTAGTTCTTGTCATTCTACCTTTGTTCCCTTCTCAAACCTTGTCTTTCTCAACTCTTATACAGTGTCACGCGAAGTCGACCACCATAAAAATGCCCTCGGCCATCTCTGATAATGGCACTCGCCAATACAATTCGCTGTGTGATAGGACGAATGACACCCCTGAGTCAACTCTTCACAGTGACTCAATCCCTCCTCATCCTCTAGGACTCAAGCCTTTAGGCAACCAGTACCTATTTACAGGCCGTAATGCCAGACGGTCAATTGGGGCCTGGAGACATCTCCCAGACGAAGTCGTCTCGCTTGTCTTTGAGCAGTTTGACGCTGAAGCTTTGTTGAAGCTTGGTCACACATGCAAGTTTTTCTATGCTTTTTGCCACTCAGATGAATTTTGGAAGCCCATATTCTTACAGTAAGTGCGCTTGACTCATGGACTTAGAAATCCTGAGGTATCAATGAAACAGCAACTAAACTTAGTCAAGGTCACCACCAAAAGATAGCAAGGATATTAGATGGCGAGGATCATGGAGGTCGACCGTTCTAGGACTCCCCATTGACCAGCAGATCAATATCGACTGCAGCAATGTCTTCTCAGATGTCCTTCATCGACCATTCGCTTGCAGCCATGTTATCCTTTCTCAGTTTATCTCAAATATTCCCAAGGCAAACCAGATCCGCCGCTTCGAAAACCTGACCTACGATCAGTATGCCGAAAAGTGGACTGAACAGCCATTCATCCTCACCAAATGCATCCAGGAGTGGCCCGTGTTCAAAGAATGGACCATTGATAGCTTGCTTGAAATGTATGCCAACGTCGACTTCCGCGCTGAGGCGGTGGACTGGCCGTTCGCAACCTACCATAGTTATATGAGGAACAATAGGGACGAGAGCCCTTTGTATCTGTTTGATCGCAGGTTTGCGGAGAAGATGGGCCTCAGGCTGGCCGAAAAGGAAAACTCGGCATACTGGAAACCGGAGTGCTTTGGACCAGACTTGTTCGAGGTTCTCGGGGACGAACGGCCCGCCCATCGTTGGCTAATCGTTGGTCCCGAGCGAAGCGGTTCAACCTTCCACAAGGACCCCAATGCGACAAGTGCATGGAATGCTGTGATTCAGGGAAGCAAGTATTGGATCATGTTCCCTCCCTCAACACAGGTACCCGGCGTTTACGTCTCCGAAGACAGCAGCGAAGTGACTAGTCCCCTAAGCATTGCCGAGTGGCTTCTTACTTTCCACGAGGAGGCCCGGCAGCTTCCCGAGTGTATCGAAGGCATTTGCGAGGCGGGCGAGATCTTGCATGTTCCAAGCGGATGGTGGCATCTGGTTGTTAACCTTGAAAGCGGCATTGCCCTTACACAAAACTTCGTGCCGCAGAGCTTGAACCTTTTATCAGAAGTCCTTTCCTTCCTGCGAGATAAGGCTGACCAGGTCAGTGGTTTTGAGGACAAGGTTACGGACCCATTTGGACTCTTCATTGAGAGGATGAAGAATAGTTACCCTGAAGTCCTTGAGAAAGCACTGGATCTGGCGGACAAAAAGAACGGAAAGAAGCGTAAATGGGATGCTGCTGTTGGCGCAGCAGACGACGAACAGCAGAGTGGAGGCGGTGGTTTCAGCTTCGGTTTTGGGGGTGACGACGACGATGAGATACCCTAGAAAGGAAGCGCCCCTTTTCCGGCCTCGTTATTATTTAGGCTGGCAAACGATAGATAATTTGTGCTTTTTAGCGATATATAGAGGAAGAGGCGAAATTGAAGAGTGCATGCACCACAGTTCATAACAACTTCCTGGAGGGTTCGAAGGCAGCCATGCTGATCCAACTACTCTGTACTAACTTGATGCACAATCTCACCAATCTGCCAAGCCTGATAGACAGGAGCTCGAGGGGTCATAATCAGTCGAGACTGACCAGACAGACGATACATAAGACGATCGGACGAAGAAACACCGAGCACCATCTGGCAGCTGTCACAAGTTCCACTTTTCATGGGCTATATGCCAGATGCCACAGAATACTACTGTAAGGTAGCGTGGCGCGGGTAGACTATATAGACGTAACTCTTTGAGGGTGAGCTATGGGTGAAATTGAAGCCTGGAAACTTCTCGACAAACCATGAGCACCAGAAACGATGGTGTTGAGTGTTTACAGCTCACTAACTGCAGTTGACATGGGGTATATCCAATCAGAGCTGGCAAAAGGGGGCAGATCAGGCTTGACCTGTTGATTGCTTCGAAGCCCGGCGACTAAATTTAGGTTTCTCTGCATAAACAAGGCAGCCCAGGTGGTTAGAGGTGAGATTTGCACACGTACGAAATATGTAACCCATTCGATGACGCTGTCACAGCTAAAGGCTGAGCCTTTCGATTGTCTTTGCTGATGCGATTGGGCTCTGGTTCAGCCATGGAAAGTTATTTGACCAGGGGGTTTGTGATACTCTTTGCTTTTGCCCGAAGATGCAATGACAACGGACACGAGTCTGTAGACATTCAACTGACTCGTTTTTATTGCAATGGGCACATTCAGCATGAAACATCTCTCTCAGCAAAGAGTCCTCTTTTGTGTGCAGAAGGATCACATGTTACCTTGCTGTCAAATACGCATAAGGCTGGGCTTACTTGGCTGAACTACAGTAGTTCCCAGCGCCACTGTGATGAATGAAAAACGTGCCAAGGCATTAGGTAATCCGAGCTTGTCAAGGTGACATGACATATTATGGTTGTATGTGATTAGTGCAGAGTACGAAGTAGGAGTGAGGCGTTTGTTATGTTTAATGTTGATGTTTGAATGAACCTGGGCAGGCCTGCCTGTCCTTTCAGTCAACCAATTTTCAGCCCATGAATCAGCATACAAAAGTAATATAACAAATAGCACTCGTCGATTGAGTTATGCATATAACACTTTGTAACTGGTAACTCTAGTGCCTACTAAATCCACCGGCATATTTGTATACATATGCAATGCCAGCTCTAAAGTTAGGTACCAAGCTTTATGTAATTATGTCTCTACTAAACAAAAGACCAACAAACCATCCATCTCTTATTGTAATTCCGAAACACGATCTGATTCAGTCCGCCCCTAATTAACGGATCGAGCTCAGCTAAGTTACCTGTCATCAAGACGCCTACGCCCCCTGACCCAACCACTGCAGCTGATTCACAACCTTCTAGAGCTTAGCACGTCCTCTCCCTGAACGAGCTGGAAGTCTCCCCGGGGCCCGTGTTGGCTAATCCCCACTCCGCTTCCCGTCCGGGCCCTCCACCTTTCCATTAATGGGCCTGGACTGCCCAATACTGCATCATCTCCCATCCGTCTCCTCCTCCTTTTCACCGTCCGTTGTACTGTAATCCTTTTGCTTTGAATGCGCTTGCGCTTCACTTCTCTTTGCTTTCACTTTTGTTGCCTCACCTCTGTGGTTCTTGTTTTCCCATTCTTCTTTTTCCTTGGTTTCACTTCTGTTGTCATATCTTTTAATCTGTAAGTACAAAGACTCCTTTGTCTGGGCTCTTTGTCCAAATTGATGGCCGCCTCCACTATCCACCTACCTATCTGTCCCTACCTACTTCAGCTCCTCCGCGTTACTGGTTAACACATACCCGATCCAAGCTAACAGAAGACGATGCAGCCTCTCGCCTTATTGTTCTTCTTTTGCCAGCATACAACTATACTGTCTCGAATGCTATCGAACAACGTTGCTCCTCTCATCAGATCCACACGAGCTTAGACCCCTGTTGCGCTATTGCGAGTCTCGTCTTGCACCGACTTGAGCTATCCCTAGCTTTGACCTCTCCGATTCGAAGCATAATAGAACAACGACTCGGCAATCATGGTTTCTGACGAGCACTTCGAGATGTGCCTGCCTGTCCTGCAGGATGCCACCTTAGAAGACGAGGACAAGACCGACAGGCTTGAGGAGCTCTTCCGCAAGGAGACCAATCTCACCGGCACTTCCCTTGACAATGCAATATTGGACGCCCTCTGGCGCTATCGTGATGGCGGAGGTTCATCAGCATCGCCGCCTCCAATAAGACCGGCAATCCTGCGACGTCCCTCTCCTGCCTCCTGGCGCGGTTCACCAACACCTATGTCGGGTTCTCCGAGACTTGCCGTGAGCCCTCTCGCTCCACCAGGATTCGTTCCCTCAACCTTTGGCAGGACCATATCCTCGACGGTATCGCCGTTCTCTTCGCCTCGCGCCTCACCACGCATGGCTCTTGCGACTCCAGTCATTCCTCATAGTCCGAACTTGAATGCCTACGAATTTGCCAGTGATCCAACTCCAGCCACTGAAATCCTAGGAGAATACCAGACTGAAAATGTGGAGTGGCTCGTCAGTGATGATGCTGTCAGCGTAACCTCATCTGTCAGCACCCCAAGCGCTCTAAATGCTGCCGCCCCAGAGTTCTCCTCCATGACGGCGCAGTCAGCTGATATGTCTCCTTACGACATGCTGCGTTCCATCCTCGGACAAACCAAGACGGACGACGAGATCGAAGCTGCTCTAGCACAGAACGGATACGATCTCAGTGCAACTATTGTCTCTTTCATGGAAAGCCAAGCCGGAGACAATCAACCCGGCGGTGTTTCACTGGAGGAACCCAAAAATGTTTTGATTGGAAAGTCGGTGGACCGTCCTTCCACGCCTCTTGGACAACAAAAGTCCGGGGTTATCTGCAAATTCTACATGTCAACCGGCCAGTGCTTGCGTGCCGACTGCAGATTCAGTCACGACCTGAGTAACCACTTGTGCAAGTAAGTTATTGTGTGTTACTCTCCCAGGAGGTCAGGACTGACAGTTTGTGCTAGATATTGGGTAATGGGTAATTGCTTAGCTGGAGAGACTTGTATTTTTTCGCACGATCCTACTAAACTCATGAACAAGCTCGCCCTTGATGGTGCCAGCACGCCACCAAGTAAGCAGGGGGGCTTGCAGCTAGGAGACCTTAACTCGTTCCCCTCGCTCCGACCCGGCACCCCTGATCATCTGAGTGGTTTCGCTGGAAGCAACAGCTTTCCTGGTGTTGGAATAACACCACCACCAGGCTTGAAGCATTTCCAGGGAACTTCCAGTCCCCGTGCTCGATCTCGTCCTGGCAGTCGGCATCAAACCAGGGAACCCGATATCTCGGCACCTGCCTTGGACGACAATGACGCATTTCCCTCCCTGGGTTCTGCTTCCATGAAACAGGGCAAGAAGCATCATGGCAAGCGTGGCGGTCACGGTCACGGACATAAGGAGAACATGGCCCCCAACTCACTAGCCGATATTGTTAAGATGTCACCCTCTCCCAGCCCCGTTCGTCCTGAACTTAAGAAAATGGGACGTAACGGGAGCTCAACAGCTACCCGAAATGGAGAGAACAGTCCTGCAGCCCAAGCAATCCCCAGCCCCAAGCATATCCCGTGGCTGGAGACTGGTGAGCGTGCTAATAAGGCATATCTGAAGGCCCGTCAAGAAGCTCTCAAGCATGGCGGCCTTCGTAACAAATTTTTGCAAAGGTATGTTTTTTTCGGCATAAGAACCAGTTGCTGTGATTGAGCTGACTCGAATTCCAGTGCTGCTCAAGCGTGGAATCGTAACGATGCTAGGGCCGCCAAGGCTCTCAGTCTGCGAGGACAAAGCGAGAACGATCTTATGCGCAAGGCTCACCGCGAAGCCGCAAGGGAGTTGTATGAGGAACGTAACAAGGGCAACTCCAACGGCCTTGAGCTATACGTCGACCTTCACGGTCTTCATCCTGAGGAGGCGGTTGAGTATCTTGAAAAGGTTCTGATGGAAAACGGCCGAGAATCACAGCCCATTTATGCCATCACCGGTTCTGGACACCATAGTAAGAACGGCAAGGACAAGGTTGGCAGAGCGGTCCGCAACTTTCTCAACGAGTGGAGGTATGCGTATCGCGAGTTTTCGGTCCCTGGAGACCGCAACAACATGGGAGGTATTCTCGGAATTGACGCCCGTAGTTGGGATAAGTCTCTCGCGAAAGAAGGAGATGGCGATGAAGATAAGGAAGAGGTGGACATCCTGAGTCAGGGCGTCGAAATCGGTGACGGCAAGGTCAGACTCTTGGTGCGTGATCCGCCCAAGGGTCCTAGCGGTCGTCGATGACGATGCGAGACTAAAATAGAAGAAAGCAGTAAAATCAGACTCCGTTCTATAACAAGATGCATAATTTCGTGTGATTTCTTGTGGGTTAACCGCTGCAGTGTAGGTAGCCAAGTGCCAGAAACCTGACCACAGGCATAACATTCACCAGCCTTGCTAATTCTTAGGACGAGGTGAGCAATTGCTCAATCATATTTACTAAATTTAGCCCAGCTCGCCTCTTTCGAAATAAAGCCTTTATAAACTCATAAAAGACCATCCAAATATCCATTATAATATAGGTACCTATTAAAGTA
The DNA here is from genome assembly GCA_014898915.1 of Fusarium chlamydosporum. NCBI lineage: Eukaryota > Fungi > Ascomycota > Sordariomycetes > Hypocreales > Nectriaceae > Fusarium > Fusarium chlamydosporum. The sequence continues at coordinate 356,171 of JAAVUD010000022.1, read as the reverse complement.
GAGGTCCATACCTAATGCAGTACCTATGTACAGTACCTGCATGTTTCGAGTTTGGTACCTACCTATCTACTACCTACGTTACTACTGTAGGTACTGTAGACCACTCAATGTGCACTAGACACATCAGGCATAGTGACATGCTCTATGGGGCCGCTCCCGCGTGGGATTGCTGACACTAGCAACGTCATGTACCTTTGATTGCGACCCCAAAGACGACAGCTACAGCTTCGGACGACCTTTCATCGCCAGAGGATCTCCCTTGAGACACTATCGAACTCGATAAAGCACATTATCGACGCCACACCCAGAGCTTAAAGAACACATACAAGTTGCGAATCTCGCGATACGCGGTCCTTGCAACCCCCCATCAATTGCATCGATATAACCTCATTTCCATCCGCGCGTTCCGAGTTTCACGTACATCAGAATTCAGACATGGCCGCATAGTTCATACCATCGACTTCAACGCAAATATCAAGGAAACCACCGCTTCTACCCGCTATGCCTGCGGATTACAATTCGGCCGCCCAGGCCCTCGCTCTCTCTCCAGACCGCGGTTCCTCTCCCTCGTCGACCAGGCCGCCCTGGTCCGCTACATCGTCGAGTCGCCGTCTATCGAATCCGCTCGTCAGCCGCCGTCGCGCAAGTAGTAATTATGCTGGCGGTGGTAAAGCAAGCTTTGTTCGTCGTATTTGGGGCTCGGTCAATCTTCTCGGCGAGCAGGTCCTTAAAGTGTATTTGCGCCTATCGCCTCTTCAGAGAATACTTGCTCTTGCAGGCGTCGTAGCCGTGGGTGTGTTTGGCATTCTGGCGATAGTATACTCGCATGTCTTCTTCAAATGGCTCGAGCCAAAGGCTGAAGCGTGGTACGCTCTGCGGGGCGGTTGGATCTTGGCCTTCCTGCTTGTCTTTGTCACTTCGTTCCCTCCCATTGTCGGATACTCGACTGCCAGCACCATTGCGGGTTTCGTGTATGGATTTCCTTGGGGCTGGCCGATTGTGGCATCAGGGTGTACCGCTGGCGCTCTTTGCGCCTTCCTCGCCAGTAGGACCATATTGAGCAAGTATGTCGATCGCATGGTTGGTCAGGATCATCGCTTTGTCGCTCTTGGTCAAGTCCTGCGTCAGGAAGGTATTTGGTATCTCACTGGTATCCGATTCTGCCCCTTACCGTTCAGTCTAAGCAACGGTTTTCTCGCCACCATTCCTACGATTACACCGCTAGCATTTACTATTTCGACAGCTCTGTCAAGGTATGTGTACAAACCTCACTCGGCTTTCTGCGTACTGATAAGTCTATAGCCCAAAGCTCCTTGTCCACGTCTTCATTGGCAGTCGTCTCGCTGACCTAGCCAAGAATGGTGATAAGATGTCCGCGGGCGGCAAAGCTATCAACTACTTGAGCATGATTCTTGGAGGCGCCGTTGGTCTCATCGTAGGCCTTGTCATCTACAGGCGCACCATGGCTAGAGCTGAAGAGCTTGCGCGACAAGAAGGCTTAGACCCCGCTGGCCCGTCTGCTGAGGAGGGTGAAGCTGGCTACGTTGACTCTGATAATTCTCCCCTCATGGACCCTGAAGATGCAGCTGTGCTCATGTCGGATGATGACATCTCGCTCTGGGAGAGGGATGATGCGGAGGACAGGTATCACGACGAAGACGATGAAGACGAAGGTACAAATAAGAGGGGGAACCAAAGAACTTGATATAGCATCTGCTAGGAACAGACTTTGTATAGCTTGGTCAATTGTAAGGAACATTAGGATACAGTTTAGTTAAAGTCGTATGGGTTAGATGGCGTTCTGGATGTGTCTGCAATGGGTCACGGATTGTTACAGTAAATTCAAGGCATGATAGAGAAATGATTCTACGCATAAAGCAATTGTTCGTGCTATAAGAGCCAAATTTGGATATCATTTCGCTACAGGGGAAAAAAAAACAAAGTTTGCAATCCATCGTTACTTGCAACTCTTACGGCTGCTCTATGCCGTCGTCAAATTCAGAGGTCTCCGTATCTAGGAACATCCGTAACCTCATCGCTAGCATCCCAATAAATTAATTACGCCAACGCCGTCGCTTATGCATTCTTGATTCGATGCGAAAACTGAAAATAAAAATAACACCAATATTGTAATGGAATCATTGATTCCCTCGATATTGATTCATGAACTGCATTGCTTGTTCCATTGGATATCCAATGAACACAGGTCCCGTGAAAATCATCTGAGGTCCGCTGTTTATCCCCTTGGTCATGTCAGGGTTGATGAAAGCAGGCTGGGGTGACGCCGTGTGTTGATGGGGAGGCGGTGGTGGAGGGGGGCCATTATCGTCCTTGGTAGGCGAGAAGGATCGCGGAGGTTCTGGTCCTTGATGTGAGATATGCACCGATGATGCATCATGCTTGAACGGCGCAGACATGCCCATGGCAGCTAACTTTGTATGATCAAATGGGCATTTGCCAGGCGTTTTCTTGGTGGATTCTTGGGCGCTGGGTGCAGTTTGGGCTGAGATTGGCATGCAGACCGGCGCCGGCGGTGGTGACAGAGGTTGATCGTCGCCTTGACCTGAAAGTGCGTATACTGGAATCGATATTCCCCATGGTCTACTAGGGGACTCTCCTACTCGCACTTCCTTTAGCGGTCGATCGAAATGGCTTTGTCGGTCTCCGTCCTCCTGAGTTGGCACCTGGGTGTCATCAGGATCCGAGTTTACACTAACAGCCTGTGCCCAGTTCTCAACTCTTTCATTAGAAGGCTGGGCGACGTCACTTGGTCGATTCGGATCGTCCTCCGCTTCGGGTAGCATAGGCGCATGCAGCTGACCTAAGCCCTCAATCATGCTCACAATGTCGCCATATTTAGAATCTATCTTCTTGATTTGATCTTCATCACGCTGATATCGGCGGAGGCAAACTTCATGACTGCGAGGGAGTTCATGCTTATGCGTCTCAACATAGTGGGCAATCTCCTCTGCGGAATGCTTATCCATGTAGCGAATAGGGCACTTTACGGCCGAGGAGACGTTTGTGCGAGCTTGCTGAGATGTAGATTCTTCGTACATGGCTGCGCAGATGGGGTCCGCTGAGTGGTGCGGAGTTGTGTCCTGCGCATCATCGTCAGGGGCCCCAGAGCCGCTGGCCGTGGCGGGCTTGGAGAACGGGCATTGAAGATGGCCCTTCTTTCCTTGGACCGTGAAGTCTTGTTCTAGCGCAGTCGACATGGAGGTGGCTACGTGGGAAGGTTGCGACTCGGTCTCGCGGCTAGAGGCAGTGGTTTTACTCGCTTCGCCCAGCGAGGCAAGCTGATTAGCTACTCGACGTCCGTCACGGATGACGAGGGCAAGCTGGTGTTGGGAGCCAGAGCTGTACGAGCTGGGTAGAGGTAGAGGAACAGGCAATGAATTATCAAGAGGTGTATTTGAAGGTATCTGGAGCTTGGCCAGGGTATCGGCTATTTCAGGCGCGGCCGGAGCATATTTGTCAGCCAAATACTGGAACTGTTGGTGGGTTCGAGTTAGCGACGAATCCATGGTAATTTTCTTTTTGGATGATGAACAAAGAACGATAATGTATGTGTCAGGATCAGGAAATAAAGTTTGTCAATCTCGGCATCAGGTTCATTCAGCCTGATGCTCTTGATCTAGAGCTAAGATAATCATCATACTGACTTGGGGGTCAAACCGCTTTGACAGCTCCGCTCCGGTATCGCCGAGGCGATGTTTAGAGCTTGCGCGGCCAGGGTAGAGTAGGTGGGAATGAGTGAAAAGGGAAAAGCCGGGTTGCGTTGTAGTGTAGGTAGTGTAGCATCAAAGGCGACTAAGAAATATGCAGTTCTTTTTTCTTACCTGTTCATGAGCAAAGCGTAACTTGTGCTCCAAGACAGTCTTTCGATCTGTCAAGGTCTGGACTTCATCAGCAAGGGCGTTGAAAGCATCTGCCAACGTGTGAGCAAGATGAAGATATGCCATGCCCTTGGCTGTGAGTTGTTATAAGAGAGAAGAAAGAAAAAGGAAAGTAAATAGAAAGTGGAAGGGGAAACCAATATTTATTAGAAGAGGAAGGAAAAGGAAGAGATTTGCGAGATCCAGAAGGGAAAGCTGTTGCTAGAGCGAGGCGAGATCAAGTGGGGATAGACAGCGAGTGTTGGAGAATGATTGGTTTAATCTGGTCTGCCACGCTTTAGTGGGTATGATAGGTGGATATGGGCCTAAGAGTTAGGGTCCGTTCAGAGGAGACGGCGCTGGTTTTGAAGGAGCTACCAGTCCGTCGAGTTCTACTGTAGTTCCGAATCGACTCGGACCTCAAATCTCATGAGCCGTAATTGATTCGGGACATAACGATGCAGCTCTACTAAACTACATGCATACACTACTTTCCAATAAAGATCTTGCGTTATAGATAGTTTGACACATGCAGCTTAATCATGGGTCAGATGTCTCAGACAAAATCCAATATTGAGGAACAACATCGACTAACTACTGTAGGTAGATTAGCGGCCAGATTGTGGGGTTACTGTGCCTAGGTGAGCAGGCGGCTTAGGAAATAATCCGCACACCAGCCCTGCCATTATACTAAAGAATAAGGGACGACAAAAAAGCTTGGGATAGCTCAGGCGACTTAGTATGGGCCTTGGTCTAGTATTTCTGTCAAGCCTTTGCCGTGTGCAGGTTATTTTGCAACCCACCTAGTGAGCACAAGCCGAGGTATTGACCTACCCTGTATTGATGTGCTCGATCTATTTAGTCTAAGCCATAGATAAATACGGATCTTTATTTCTTGCTTGACGGCGCGGTGTTGTGAGATCTTGACTCATATCAATAAGTATGGGCTTATGAGTAGTATTTCTGTAAATTGGCTGGCTGCTGTTTGGATTTGATAGCTTCATTTCACGTGTTGTACGCTTCTCAAAGATACAACTTTCAATTGTGTTTGACAGTCTTCTTGTAAATCATATTCAATTATATATACTTGGAGTAAACAAAGAAATTTGAAAGCAGAACACGCTACCATTTCATCTATTTTATAGTGAATCGTTGTAGTTTTGCTGCTGAGCTGGCATGAAATACTCGGCTGATAAGAATGGCAGGTATCTACACATCTCACCCACTAACCCCGCCATCACTCGAAACCACTTCTAGCACCAACGTCAACATCATCTTCAAACCAACCGATATCATGTCTACCCCCGAAGTCTTATCCATTCCTCCTGCAGAAATTGTTAGTAGGAAATCACATATCCTGCCAGGGCAGTTGCATGTTACCGAGTTCTTCTTCAGAGTCCCTCTCGACTATACAGATATTAGCGGTAAATCCAACAAGCTATTTGCCCGCCGAGTCAGAAAACATGACGTTCCCATCTTCCCTCCCGAGGACGATGATAATGAGATCAACTCTAAATACGAACATGGAGAGGCTCCCAAGCCATACATGGTCTATCTCGAGGGCGGTCCCGGCTTTGGCAACCGTGAGCCACAGGACCATCCCCTTACCAGTCACGCTCTGGCAAGGGGTTATCAGCTTCTACTACTTGATCATCGGGGTGTCGGACTGAGCTCGCCAGTCGGCGCTGAAGTCCTCAAAGGTTACTCCTCAGATGCCAAAGAACGTGCTCAGTTTCTCGGCCTTATGCGCCAAGACAATACAGTCCGTGACTGTGAGGCTGTTCGTAAATGCCTTACTGGCTCATGGCCTTCTTCCAAGCAGCCCTGGTCTATATTTGGGCAATCTTACGGAGGCTTCGTTTCTCTGTCCTACCTTTCGATGCACCCAGAAGGTCTGCGTGAAGTCTTCCTCACTGGCGGTTTAGCTCCCGTGGGCAAGGGGCCTGATTCAGTATATGAAGCTACCTTTCGCAAGGTCACAGAACGCAACGAGCAATACTATGGGAAATACCCGGAGGACGTGGAAAACGTCCGTCAAATTGCCAGCTTCATTGAAGAGAAAGGAGGGAAAATCCCATTACCCTCCGGAGGCGTCCTTACGGTTCCCCGTCTCTTAACCCTAGGCATCTCCTTTGGAGGCCATGGAGGCTTCGCCCAAGTCCACTCCGCAATTTTAACACTTAAAAACTCTCTCGACCAATTCGGCTTCTTCAACAGAACATCTCTGGTGCCTCTCGAAGGCTGGACCCCATTCGATACTAACATCATCTATGCCATCCTCCACGAGGCCATTTACTGTGATGGCCCTGGCGTAGTATCACGCTGGTCGGCAAACACTGTTGGTAAAGTTCTCGAACCCTTCGCCTGGCTCAACAGCGACTTCTCTACGGCTTTGACCAATGGGCCTCTCTACTTTTCTGGTGAAATGATCTTCCCCTTTCACTTCGAGACATACCCCGAGCTCCAAATGCTCCGTGAAGAGGCCGAACTAATAGCGAACCGTGACGACTGGCCCGCACTATACAATCAAGAGAAGCTCCGCAAGAACGAAGTTCCTGTATATGCTGCATCATACGTAGAGGACATGTATGTTGATTACGATTTTGCCAGAGACACAGCCAAGCTGGTCAAGGGTACCAAGACCTTCGAGACGAATGTCATGTACCACTCAGCTTTGAGGGCAAAGTCGGATGAGGTTCTGCAACAGCTGTTTAGCCTGAGAGATGATGTTATTGATTAGATGGCGTGTACGGGCTGTATAAAATTTTAGAGAGAACTTTTCTAACAGGAATGATAACAACTTGACGGATACGGAATTTATTCCCATCGTAAATCATGACCTCTAATGTCTCCTCTTGGTCCCCTTTTATCGCCGATGTTTGAAACCTTCCTTTACATGTAATAAAGTCACCAGAGGCCCTGGCCAAAGTCTTTCTCGACTTAGAATGCCAAACGGATTGCACCTAGTAGGGATGACTAGGCCGAACACGCGCAGGTGGGCGCCGGCCCAGATGCTGCCACTCGTCTTCATAGGCTGACGTATGTGTGGCCTCCATCGAAGGTAGATTCACTGCTGGCTGAGAATGCCTCATTACCGTCTCTCTCAAGATAGTAGCAGCCAGCTCTGGATTGCTCACCAGGAACTCACTTGTCTCTTCAGGATAGCGCTTCCACAGCAGTGGCTGCAGGAAACCTATACGTGCCAGCACCATCTTGAGCAAGTCATCTACCTCCGGAACGCTGCGGTAGAGCTTTCGACACAGGTGCATCATTTCTGGCTGTGCAGCATCCCAACCTGCTGTCTCGAGCATATCGACGCATGAACGCATCACTGTCTTTCGGAAGTCATCCATGAGGAAGCGATTCGCGCAGATGTATACATCGAGATTTAGTTCATATGCTAGGAACCACGTCCGTAAATCCTCGCCCGTGATGCGTTCAGGATACATCTGCAGCGAAGTGATTGGAACACCCGCAGCAGGAGGAAAGATGGCACCTGGAGGCCGTACACCTCGCCTGGGCCCTCCTCGAACATATGGCAAAGGCACATGCGTGGCAACATCGCGAGACCGATTTGCGCCGCACTGCCAACATCTCGAGAAATCACGCCTGGCGAGGCACCGAGGGCAGGCACATCCCGGTCGGTGATGGCCTGGTTGCTTATCTTGACTCTCCTCAGGCTCAGTAGCTCTGGCTTGCCGGCGACGCCGACGTTGCCACGAAGAATTTGATGTTCCAGAGCTGGAACTGTCGCTTGTTGAACCCGAATCTGCAGTTTCTGCTGGCTCTGGATCAACCTCAACAGCCTTGCCTTTATCGATATCCGGTTCTGCCTTTGTATGAGCATTCGAACTGGGAATTGAGCATGTAAGAATGTAGGTTATGTCGCTTACCCAGTACACTTGCTGCTGGCCTGATAGGTTCAAAGGTGCCTTCGTACAAGAAGGCAACTAGGAAATGGAAGATAGCAGGATCCTCCTCCGGCAAGTCAATAATTTGTTCACTAGCTTCCCTGAAATTTCCGCAAAGGGCCTTTTGAAACCACTCGGCCTGGAGGAGGATATCTTTATGGACCTAGGTGATTGTCAGCCTAGTGATCTTAGATCTGGCCGGTTTTCACGTACATAGAACGTCTGAATATTATTTATAGGACCGACTCGAATTGGTATAGGCGGACAGGAATATCGCCCATCTGAAGAACTGACCCAGAGATCTTCTGTTGTGCTGGGGACCTTTTCTTCTGTCTCTTCATGGTAGGCTTGTAGTATCACGATGGGTGGAGGGACACCCATGGCATCAGCTGGAGTGTGCGCTGTGACGTTTGAGCCAGCAGGGTCGGCATCTTCCGCCATAACAACTTTATTAGAATGTCCGGTTTATGGCTAGGAAGCTATCGCAAGTGGAATTAAGGATATCGCGTGAGAGCGCGTGGCAAGCGCGAAACGAGGCCTTAGAAATGATCCATCGTTCGAAATGTAGTCGGAGCAGAAAACAGGCAGGCATAGCATTGACTACACCACGCAGGCCATCCTATCTTGGCTAGAAATAGCCAACGGCATGTCAAACATGTGGGTGGACGATGGCTGCCAATTGCGAGCTGCAGCCCCCCAACCTTTTGGCTCCCTTCAGTGCAGAATAAGCAAGGCGCAGACGACCTGCAGCGGTACAAGCGCTTGGCCGGGATAAGACATGGCTTGGCCACCCAGAAACCAATAACTGCTACGTTGATGCCTTCATCGAGTTTTCAAGACCTCAGCGATGGCTTGAGCGCATGGATTGTCCGATTGAGTCCTTTTGCACAGATCAAGACCATGACCATACCCATATACTGGTTAATCTCACGTAACAGTCCGGAGCCCTGTGTAAGTGGAGGCGGCACATGCACTCGCCTTGTCAATAAGGCGGCCATGCAGGGATGCTTGATCAGATTCCTGACATTATCATCCTCGTAAACCTTCACATGAAAATCTCAACTGCAAATGGCATCTGCAGTTCGATTTCGAGTTCGAGATAAACCCGCCATCTCTTGCTTGACATTAGATACAGTGATACTAACTCTGAGGTGTTGTTGATTCTCATCTCGGGGCACGCCTTCTATTCCGATACCGAATCCCAGCTCACCCGCCATGCTGTATGCAGCCATCTGTCACACGCCTGCATTAGACGGTTCAACCTATTGCCTCAGGCTTATTTTCTCTAGGTTGTATCTTATGTCCGGAGATCAAGCCAGCCTCTTGTGGTTCACATGTGCACAGTCTTGACACAGACTACTCCTCCTCCATTTCTGCTTGCATTTGTAGTTCTTTGAGAACGAACGTTAGTTTTATCCATTGATGGCCATTTGTTCAACTCACTCCAAATCTTGCTCGCAGCGTCAGATATGACCTTTGCCTTGACGAGTAATTTCTCCTCATACTTGTCGTTATCTTTACCCTTGAGCCGAATTTTATTTGGTTGTGCCTGAGCAGATTAGCGCCTCTGAACAAGTCGAAAACCAACATATGTAATTGTGTTGGGATACTAACCTGCATCAACACAGGAAGTAGCTCTGTAGGATCTGCATTCGCGATTGTTGCTACAGTACGAAACCCGTTCTCCCAGAATACACGCCTACTATATGTCAGCGTGCTGCTAGTTATTGAGGCCGATGCACACTTACGCTGTCCGGCTTTTTATGAAGGGAATTCTCGCCAGAGCCAGTAAGTCAGCTCTTGCACCAGCCACAAGTCGATCGGAGAAATGGTCAAGAGCCGCAGCCATTACTCTGTAGACATGTCAGTCGCATAACTTAGTAAGGAAATAGAAGGTGGCATACCCCCAGCCCATTTGTTCACAAAACTTGATCATCCCGGCAGCAAAACCTTGACAAGTTTGCGAGAGGTTCTGAACCATTCCACGGGGCACGTCGTACTTGCGTGCTACTACGTGAATGGGCACTTCGTTACATAGGTCACGTAACTGGAGAGCAAGATAGAAACGTCGATGTACCCGGGCTATCTGCTTCTCTTCTTGTGTGGCTTCGCGCAGAGTGGCGCCTTGAGCCCTGGCTGACTATCAGCATAAATGTTACACGACCGCAAGCTGAACTTACAATTTGAGTATCGTGGTAGGCTTGATACCTAAAAGGCGTAAGACCCTCAAACTACTCTCGTCTAGACCTTCCATTTCATTTCGAAACACCTGCCAGTTCACCATGACGCCGGATTCTTGAACCGGTGTAAACGTATACAATACGTGCATTTCGCCGTCCATGACAAACGCCTGAAGCGCTCGGCTGAGTTCATTGTGGACGAACACGCCATCGTCGGGGTCGATGGCAGAGGCTACAATTGCCTTTCCCAATTGTGTCGCCGTGAACATCGACAAAGAATCGCGGGTAATAAAACCCATAGATTCTATTTCTTCAAGACTCGAGGTAATGCTTTTGTCAACAAACTGGGCATCACGAGTATGACTTAGCAGTGATTTTGAGAAGTAATCCGATATGGAATCATGGCTTGTTGCTAGACGTATAGATATAACCTCCAGAAGCGCACTATTCTGTTAGCTGAAGGCAAATCTTACTGCGGGCAAAAACTTACCGCTGAATCCGTCGGTTCTCAGTATTCAAGCAGCTTGCAACTGGGGGCAATTCGGCGTTCATAAGCTCTACAACCTGCTCAAGGTCGTTTTCCCGGCAGCAGAGGTATGTTTCGCCAATGGGTGCCTTGCCTTGCCTTCCTGCGCGGCCTCGCATTTGCCTCAGCATGGATGGACCAACAAAATCCCGCCCCATGCGGCAGTTATGCAGAATCACTCTTCTTGCTGGTCTGTGCCTGTTAGCAAAGGTATTAGCATGCAGGTAAGAAAGCTTACAAATTGATGCCAGCCGCCAGACTACACGTGGCGACGCAAACAAGCAATGTTCCAGCATCGTATGCCGCCGCGATAAGATCTCTCTCTTCGGTTGTCAATCCGGCCTACACTATTAGAACTTGCTATAAGATCCATCACCCAATATGACTTACGTCTGTTATGGTTAGAATTCAATTCGTGCAACAGGAGCAGGTTGTTTTGCTTACGGTGAAATGCGACGCCATAAAGTACAGTCTCTTCTAATACTGGATCAACTCCTGTATTGAGACTGCGGAGCTCTCCAAGCAGATCCGTTCTTCTGTCCACAACGTCAATCTTAAGTTCGTGCGGCGCAGGCATCGCTCGGCTAATCCATCGTGCGTCCGACTCGCACATGCCACGGCTTCCAGCAAAGACAAGGGCCCCGAAGCCAGCAACGGCAGTCTCGCAAGCCAATGTCACTACTGCGTTTAATACTGGGTCACGAAGTTCCTTGTGGGTGGAGGGCTCAATCCGGCGAATGGGTTTCGTCTGTGCCTGTGTTTGTGTAGTCCGACTGTTTAGTTGTGCGGCAGTCTTGATGAGACTGCTTGTAGAACCTGCGGGATAAATGTTGCCGTCATACACGAGATGCTCCTCAATTGGAACCGGTCGATACCGAGTTTCGTAACAATGTCCATCAAGCCACTTAGCCATCATGTCCATATTCTGTTTTCGTGTTAGAAAATGTGAGGTATATAATACATCCCGTGAGTTGAACATACAGGCAGGGTAGCACTCATTCCAACGATTTGTACAGATTGCTCGAGACTGAGCAGTTTGGTCGCCATGAGTTCCAACAGGTATCCGCGATGGTCATCATCAACCATGTGTAGCTCGTCGAGCACGACCGCACGAAGCTGGGAGATGGAGCAATCGTCAATCGCTGTATTGACTAATGCGTTTGCCTTAAAATTGTCAACGATGTGCCAGAAAGACGATCATGTTGTTATCAAGAACCGACCTTCTCTAGGGTGCAGACACCGATATCAAAGTCAGACCAAGTCGCTCGTACTTTGCCACCTCCAAAAAACCCCACGACACGGACTGTATTTTCATCAGCCCGTTGGCGCCAGATACGCCTGTCATCATCAATGGTTGTATCAGGAGCAAAGCGTAAGCCCTGTACGACACTACGAAGCCAGCGAACCTTCTCCTGTACCAATGCAACATATGGTAACACAAGAAGGGCCTTTGTCCCCTTTTCTTGTAATATTCTCTTGAGCATAAGCACTGGAAGGTGTCAGTTGAGCTCATGCAATACCAATGTCAGTCTCACCATCAGCCACAAGGGATTTGCCGCCACCAGTTGGAGCACAATACACAAGATTTTTCTCGCCCGTCAGGAGTCCGGGTCCTTTGAGACACGACTTCTGCCATGGGTATATCTGTTTTATACCAAGCGAAGCAAAGTTATCAACCAGTTGTTGTGGCAGTTCATATGTAGGATGGCTCAAATCGAGTTCGGGATCACGAGAAGACGTAGGGGTTGCAGCTATAGCTACTCTTTGGGAATACTCGGAGGGCCCAACTCGCTCGTCTAGACGAACAATGCGGCTCGCCGAGATTCTAGGCGGAGCCGAGGGAAGGCTGACGGCTCTCTGAAACTGAACTGTGGTGCGAGATGCAGGTGGTATTGATCTATGTTCCTCTCCTGTAATCGACAGACTCCTTTTGTGTCCAACGAAAGAAGTTGTAGCGAAAGTAGTTTTGTTTTCATGTGTTGTTTGGACACTGGTTGTGTGCATCAAACCTCGCATGCTCTTCATTGTTAAAAAAAAGAACCCAAAAAAAAAGAAAGTAAACTGAACAAAGGAACAGAACCGTTTTCCGTATAAGAACCAAACAAGGAAAAATTACAACCAAGTCATCAGGCCCATCACTCTTTGCTTGTAAAAAGGGCTACCACAAAATTGACGTGACTCGCGTGTCTTGACGTGTCGGAAAAACTTGGGAAGACAGGCAGCAAACGCGATGTCACGTGACACTTATCACCTAGACGCGGGGGGCTGAAGGTGTTCCTGACGGTTTGTGCCCCGCGACAAGATGGAGATTGATGATTGGCTAGCGGACCCTGCACTGTTTCCCATCAACCGCCTACGGCAGGTGGCATAAACCTGACCTGCCAGGAGGGAGGTGCCTGCCCTGCTGGGCCTCCACAGCCAACTGCCTCTTCCATCATCCACCCACTAGCTACCCATTCAATGTTCCTACATACGTTAGTGCCCCTGGCTGTTTTCATTGATTGAGGGTTTTGGTCGCATGGCCTTTAAATTATTTCCACCCAATTATCTATATTTTATTTGCTCGGCCTATTGAGTCGGGTCATTTCCGTTGACGATAAAGAGCCTCGGGTTCTCGTCCCTTTTTCTTTTACACAATACGTGTAATTCACTTAGTATTATAGAGCTCGGATGAATTATTCGACAGTTGCAGATGCAGTGCGCATTCCCAGCACGTTCTTGACCTTGCATCCCATTTGCGCCACTCCCTCTTTTGGAAGATTATGGGTATACACGTGTATCAGCACTGTCCGCTGCATAGCAAGGAGTTCGGCATGATTATACCGAAAATAGCATATTACTGCAATAATATAATCGGTCGCTCACTGATAGACCAGAGTTGCGTGTTAACCTTCATCTAGTTTCTAGTCAACGAGTTATCGTGCTGTCCTGGATTGTCTGCACCAAGTCTCAAGTGTCGTTGACTGTTCCCCTGCGGCCGGGTCGGGTGTTTAGCCCCACGACCCTTTAGCACCTACATAGTACAGTACGTTCTTTTTATGAGGGGCTAGTTATTCGGCTTGGGGGTGTGCCCTCCATGGAATCTTGATTCGACGACCACTTGACAACACCGTGCAAGTGCAGCAAGAAAGCAGCATCGCATCCATCCTCTCTACCTGCAGCCCCGGGGCCTTGGCTACCAACACTAATAACACTAACCTGACCGTCATCCGCTTCTTTCATCCTTCTACCGAATTTAATAAATTTGACACCGTGAGGATTGAACCGTACTGTGGTACCTCAACGTCTTTTTTGCCTATCGCAAGATCAACGCATTTCACGCGACAGGTCGTGATTCAGGCCAGACCATCACCGAGACATGTCTATTGTTTCAATTTCGGCATGGCTGTTATCTGGGTACGGGTCCAACTTGGCTGGGTCTCCCATTTGTCATGACCATGCTGGCAGCACAGGCTGGCTGTACGCAGTAGTCCAGCATCACAACTATTTATCCCATGTGTCTGCGAGACTCACCACACAATACGTACCTCAACTTGTGGCATGGCTTTTGGTGAAACAAACAGCCACTCGTCCAGACGATCGGACAACCACTGGCATGTGTAGTCTAGTCTGACTTGATTGAAAAGGTCACAGACTCGAGGTGACAGGTTCTATTTGAGATTGCCGTAATGATGCCAGCACTGGGTAAATTGTAGCAACGAGGGAGTTGAGACATTCACGTCCGATATGGTAAGCTGCTAAGCAAAACTGACATGGGCCAGACGGGAAAAAACCCAGTCGAGTCCCAAACCAGGGGGTCTAAGCCCACCTACCATCATTAAAGTCATCCATCATTCTGGAGGGCAAAACAAGCTCGCCATTGCCAGGCTGGGCCGGGCCTGAGAGGAAACCCGAACAGGACAGACAGCAAAGAGTCAAAGACGCCAGCGTCTGTTGTCTCTCGTTCCCAGAGCCAGAACTAGATCCTTGTCAGAGATACAGTACGTACCGCGATGGATCCGCTGCAGGGCATCATCTCTGGGCAAGTAACCTACTGTCCATCCAACCGGAGCCCCGGCCACGTTGGTGGAGCTGAGAAGGTTCACTACACCAGCTCCATCTTTAGCCCTATTGCCGACTCCCTCTCGTCAGCTCCCCCCGACCCGAGGATCTCAACATCATCACCGCACATTCGTGTTTTTTTTCTGGCGCGAAATTGATGGGCCTAGATCTAGCTGGGATTGCCGACAGGTGACAAGGTCTATCCGTACAAAGTACTAGCAGTGTCACTCTACTCGCCAGACTCCGCAGCAACTGATTGGCCTCAGTTTGTTGATAAGTGGACAACACCAGCTTCATAGTAACATTCACCAAAATATTGTAGTACAGCCTTGACAATCTGTTTTGCCAATACAGGCAGTTGAACGTCGCTGACTCTATGTGGTCAAGACGTCATGGCGGGTGGTGGGGAGACATAAAACCGCTAGTCGCATCATTGAAGCAAGAAAAGATGGTGATTGCAGCCAAGGGGCTTCAGTATTGTCGGTGTTGCTGGAGGATTTGCTGTCTGCGTGCCCGATGAGACGTCAGATAGTGTGGATGCTATGTGGTCGTTGGAGCCTGCGATGGCCCGAATGAAGATAGAACTCTGTAGAGGATAAATGGCAGTGTATGTCCCTCTATCTTGACGATAGTTTATACGCTAGATTCAAACCACATACGTATAACTCTTTGGCTTTGAGAAGGGAATAAGAGTCCTCTGTGACGGGAATATGTTATGACGGTAATGAGCATGCCATTATATCATGGTGAACTCTCAGACAAGAACGCGAGACTTTAGTACTGGGCGGCAAGTCTGTAATGTAAACATTCATTCGAATGAGTCGACGGGAAGGGAGGGTGCAAGGGTGTGGGAGATGCAACGGGAAATGCGGATGACTTGGCGCCCCATGCTCCAAGTTCTTCTAAACTCACATTCTTATCACAAAGCACTTATAACATCTTGCTTCTTTGCAATATAGTGTCAAGCTTTGAGCAAGGCAAGAACTCAACTCTGGCTCAGCCAAATTGCAAATGCAAATTTCTACGGTGGTGCATGGTGGCTTTTGGAATGTAGCACGGTAGGTAGAGGATATTATGAACGTCGATGTGGTCGATGGTGCATGATGGACCAGACCGGATATGACTAGGATTGCACCCGTGGCTAGGATGGTATCATATGAGAGTGAAAAGGGTGGCCCCAATCGAATTGAGTAAGAGAGGGCTGGAGGGGATAGAGTAAGAGAGATATCGCTTGAGAAAGACGTCCACGAAAAGCCTGCACCTTTATCTCCGGCATCAAGGGCAATGTAATGCCACAAACAGATCGAGGACGGGCAAAAACGAGACAAGGTTCCGTCATTTCATCCATTGATTCGTGCATGTCCTGTCTGCATCATTTGGCCGACTATTTAGCTGCCAGCCTACCTGGCTTGCCTGCCAGCTTTAATTTTCCATACTTCTTACACCGAGTCACGCTTGGCAAGGGGATGGATGTTGTGTGAAAAGGCGAGCCTACATACCTGGTCCTGGTACGAATATTCGTCGGTGTTGGCTTCCATTGTTCTTGTTCTCTATAGTCCGGGCTGCTTTGTCAATCCCAGCTCCCACGGTCTTGCAGGCGCCTCCCAAGTTAGATAAATGTGACTCGACGTCTCTTCTCGTCTCGATCAGACCAAACCAAACCAAACCAAAGCAATCTGTGGTGGCCCAGTGTCGTAGTGGTTCTGACTTCTCCCCCCAGGCATGGCCTGCTCTTCTCTTTGTGGGAGGACCCGTGGACCCATGGACACGCCTCAGAGTTGGGTTGAGATCCGTCGGCTCGTCAGTGCTGCGAGACCCAGATGGACCCCCATGGAGACTTGAGGTAACGCTGATGACCAGGGTGCTGAATGTAGAAACCGTGTTGATGTTTATCGTGCCTGGGGTGGAAAATGGATTTTCTTGGGTGCTCATCAGCCGCCACCTGATTAGTGGCTACCTGGTCGCTACAAGTTCGTCTCTAAAGCGACCCCTGCCGTACGCTATAATCAGAGTGGATGCATCGACCAGGCCAGGGCCGCCGCCTCGGGGTGCCAGTGCCAGGACGTTTCTTCTCCCGGCGCCTGGGAATCATGCCTCTTCCTCCTTCTTAACCTTACTCACTCCATCTTCCAGAGCAATTAATATTTATTTCGAGCTTCTAGCTCTACCTACTTTTCACGGCTGAGACGTATTCCACCATCTCAAGCTAATTTAAACTCACCTCTCATATCACACAGCCGGGCTACTTTCCTATACAAATCGCACTCTTGCCTTATTTCATCCTCGCAGCTTCCGCCATCAAGCCATCACCTACGGGTATGCCTTCATACGCGATTCACCCCATCTCATCGTTGCGCAAGTGATTCTCTGTTGGATGTCATGGCACAACAAAATGTGAGTCAAATTATCATTTCCTCTTAGAAAAGCCTTGGTTCACTTTCTTCCTACTACACTTTTTTTATGCTTATAACTTCTCTCTCATTTCACCTGCAAGCCGTGAGGCCCCAGGCGCGATTGGACCCAATTTCTAACACATCGCTCAGGACTCCAAAGCCCAAGAACCAGATGCTCAATCTGCTTCCGACCCAATGACTACTCAATCAGGTTTGGACAGCGCGGCCAAAGATGCCAGCGCCGATGCAGCTTCTGGGTATGGCACTCGTTCTCGTAACAGGAACGGCACATCGCGCATCAACTATGCCGAGGACAGGGATATTGATGCCGATGTCTATGACTTTTATCACGACAAAAAAGACGGCGACTCCAAAAAGACGTCTCGTCAGTCCAGCGCTGCTGTGAACAGCGATGCGCCCCGTGGCGGTGCCAGCTCGCGTAAGGCTGGGACCGACGAGTCCAAGGCAGCGCAATTTACGAATACTTCCAAGGAGCAACAATCAGGTGGTTTGAGTAATGCTCCTACAACAACACAGCCGCCAGCAGCTTCGCAGCCTACGCGGAAGCGCAAGGTTACAGGCAATTCAGCAGGTTCCACTAACCAAGCAACATCGACTCCCAGCAGCACAACAAAAAAAATAACGAATTCTGGAATAGCTGCGGGTATTTCATGGCCTGAAACCAACATGTTGACTTTTGAAAACTGCAAAGGTCGACCAGTTAAAGGCCAGATGGTAGCTGACGATGGCACGGTGCTGGAGCCAAATGGTAACGTCTCCCTCTAAAAAAAAAAAGCCCACCAGAAATTGAGATCGAGAGTGGCTAACCTGGCGACGCAGATCATGTGTACCTTGTCTGTGAGCCACCCGGAGAACCCTATTATTTGGGCCGCATCATGGAATTCCTTCATGTTCAGAATGACAATAGCAGACCCGTGGAAGCAATCCGCATAAACTGGTACTACCGACCAAAAGATATTGGCCGAAAGTCCACAGACACACGCATGGTCTTTGCGACTATGCACTCCGACATCAGCCCGTTGACTGCGCTTCGCGGGAAATGTCAGATTCACCATAAAGCTGAAATTCCTAACATGGACGCCTATCGAAAGACGCCCGACAGCTTCTGGTACGACAAACTGTACGATCGGTATATTCAAAAGAACTACGACCTGATCCCGACGCGTTCTATTGTCAACGTTCCAGCCAACGTGAAAAAGGTTCTCGACGAGCGCTGGAAGTACGTGCTAGTTGAACAGGGGCGTGGCAAGGAGCTCACTAGCGCCGTTAAGCTCTGCAAGAGATGCACAGGCTATTGCGCAAGGTACGTACCGCATTGACTTACACTGCCCCACGTCCTTGTTCCACCCACTTTCAGTGGCTGACTTTGATTGGCGCAATTTAGCAACGACTCAGTTGACTGTGCCGTATGCCAGAACACTTATCATATGAACTGTGTGAATCCGCCTCTACTGAAAAAGCCATCGAGAGGCTTCGCATGGTCGTGCGCTGCTTGCAGTCGTGCGCAGGAGCGAAAATTGGAGGCTCGCAACACTCCTAACGTGAATGACCCCAGCTTCGATGCCGACGATGACGATCCAATGGATGAAGAGGACGAGGAGATGCAGGGGGTTGACACCACCCGCACGAGTCCAGAAGAAGGGGACCATGCCCCTCATGAAGGCACTGCAGAGCAAATCTACCAGGCCTCTCTCTGGCCTTACAGATACCTTGGGATGCACTGCAAGCCTGAGGATGCACTCGACTACGACGACAGAATTCATCCCCGTGCGGCTACGAGAATTGGACCCAGGAACCAAGCGACAGTTTTGCCATGGCCAGGACAACCTGTAGAGTACGTTAAGCCGCTCGAATTCAAGAAGAATGGCAAAAAGGACACCAAATCTAAGGAAGCATTGGCTGCGATCGAAGCTGAAAAGATCTCCCGAGGAAATCGACCGAAATGGGTCCAGGATATGCCTCCTGGCTACACAGTCCGAGGCGAAGATTTTGATGAAGACGATCCCAACTGTACCGCGAAACCCATGTGGATACCACCTTCAGAGGATGTCATCAAAGAGAAGGATATAAATCAGTACATGGAAAAGGCTAAGGCGATGGCTAAGGATCTTGGATTGCCAGAACGTTCGACAAACCTCCAGGATGTTGCAGCCGACACATTGTTCCACACTGGATTTGATACGAAGCGCGCCCTCAAGGCTCTTCCCGAAAAGGACAAGGCGGAATTCAAGGAGCCAGAATTAACACCGGCAGAACAAAAGAAGTTTGAAGAAGCTGTCATTAAATACGGCTCTGAGCTTTATCTCGTGAGGAAGCATGTCAAATCCATGCACTACAGCATGGTCACTCGTTACTATTATGCTTGGAAGAAGTCAGAACGCGGGATGCAGGTCCTAGAGAACATGGCTGGCCGAAAGGGAAAGAAGGAGGCCAAACGAGCTGAAGCCGCCGCCAACAAGCTCGCTGACGACGTTGCGGACAACGATGACGACTCCGCCTTTGATACTGAGAAGGCGAACCAGAAGAAACGAGGGTTTGTGTGCCAATTCTGCTCGACGACTTCATCACGACAATGGAGACGTGCCCCGAACCCTATTCCTGGAGTTGTCAACGACGGTGGCTCTAAAAATTCGAACAAGGACAAGGGTCAAGAGCGTGTGGTCGCATTGTGCCGCAGATGCGCCGAACTCTGGCGACGGTATGCTATTCGATGGGAGGATATGGAAGAAGTGGCCAAGAAGGTGGCCCAGTCAGGTGGCCGAGCCTGGAAGCGCAAGCAAGACGAGGAACTCCTCAAGGAATTGCAGGCCGCAAAGGAGATGGGTATGATGACGCCAGAACGTGCGCCAACTCCCTCAGCGACGCCAACTGCCGCAACCAGCGCACAGGAACCACCGCGAAAGAAACTCAAGGGTGCGCCTTTGGACAAGGATGCTGACAATGGCCATTCTGATACTGCCAGCGCCGCAGGCTCTACCGTGTCCAAAAAGAAGGACAAGAGCGTGGAAAGCGTCGCGGTTCCTGAAATGCCAAAGCCTCGGGTTCTGCCTTGTGCAGTCTGTGGCGAACTGGAACCCCAGGGGGATCAGCATCTGTCATGCCGGGAATGTCGCTTAACAGTACATCGCAACTGTTACGGTGTCATGGATAATCGAACTTCTGGAAAATGGACCTGCGACATGTGCTTGAACGACAAGAACCCCCAAGTTTCGATTCGTTACAAATGTGTTCTATGCCCTCACGAGTACACAGAGCATGATTTTGTGGAGCAGCCAAAACTGACACACCACAAAAAGAAGATGTCAGAAAAAGATCGCGAAAGGGAGCGCTTGGAAGTCCAGCAAGCTCGAAAAGCTGCGGACTTTTACCGCAAGAAGCAAGAGGAGATGAATCGACCAGTCAATCCCAGGGAGCCACTCAAGCGGACAGCTGACAACAACTGGGTCCATGTGACTTGCGCTATATGGACTCCAGAAGTCAAGTTCGGTAACGCAAAGGCATTGGAGCCCTCGGAAGGCATCCCTTCGATTCCCAGGACCCGATACAACGAGGCCTGTAAAGTCTGTGACAAGATTGAAGGTGCTTGTATCTCTTGTCATCAATGCCGTACTCCACGTAAGTTTTACGATTGGATGCCAGAACTTGAGTATGCTAACCAGAACCATAGTACATGTGGAGTGTGCACGACAGCAAGGTTATGTTCTCGGGTTCGAGATCACTCCCGTGAAAAGTTCTCGGAGAGACCAGGTCAATGTCGTAACTGTCAATGGAGAAAGTGGCACTATGTCAGCAACCGTATGGTGCAAGGAACATGCTCCCACCAAGACCACTGTCCATCGTATGCATGACGTTGTGGACGACTCGGGGCTCAATGCCCTGCAACTCTATGTGCAAAACTTCAAGCAGGCCGATCTTACTCTGACAGGCACCGCTCGCAAGGCCAACCTCATGACAAATGCGGCCAAATCGATCAGCACAGCGACTCAGCCTGGTCTGCGTAGGTCTTCAACAACCACTATTCCCACGAACCAACAGCGTAACGGAGAGACGGGAGATGCTGCCCCAGATTCCAAACAGTTGGGTGGGAAAGTTTGCATTACTTGTGGTATCGATGTCAGCCCCAAATGGTACCCAATCGACAATTCACAAGAGCGAGAACTCACCAATGGCCACTATGGCACTCTCGGAAGCGAGGCACAGAAATTCGTCGAACAGAGGCGATTTCAATGCCACAAGTGTCGCAAAGCGCAGCCCACTGTGAAGACGCATCAGCCACGACGATCGCCTGTCATGGCAGACGCTCCGCCGCCCCTTGTTCACGACACGGCTATACCAGCCACTGGTGCGGTACCCCCTCTGCGCAGTCCCCCACAGATGATTGCGCATCGAGAAGCTCACCCTTCTGCCTATGCCTGGCCTCCTCATGGCCATAGTCAGACAGGACCTCCACCAATGCAAGCGCCTGCACTCGTCGCAGATCATGCCCTTGGAGTCCGACCACCAGCCCCTCATGCCTATGCGGCTCCACCACCTCATCGGCCGGCATACAGCGATTGGGGACGGCCTGCAAGCCAGCAGGGCTCACCTCCTCGACATATAAACGGAGGTCCTCCCCCTCCTATTCATAATCCGCCGCCGATGTCTAACTTGTCTTCCTTGCGGCCACCGGCCGTTGTTGGACCTCCGCCACCTGCACCACCAGCAGCGAACCACCATGGTGGTCATCCTCCCCCGCCATACACTAATGGATTGCCTCAATCTCCCCGGCAACTCAATGGACCAGCACCCCCATTTCGATATGCTCACCCGTACCAACATCATGCACGACCTGGCCCTCCACCACACCTCCCACCACCGAATATGGCAAACGGGGCGCCACAGCCTCCTCCTCCACCACCTAGGGGAGATGGATACCCTCGCGAGATACACTCACAGAGGCCTCCGTACCCTGCCCCTCAAACAAGTCCACCTAGCTCTCGAAACGGTCTCCCGCCTCCGCAAAACCGCCCAGCAAGCGGAGCAAGTGCCAGCCCTTCTTTGCGAAACCTACTGTCATAGCCGAACGAGAGCGGTAGTACGAACATGCCAGTGGTAGACTCCAACTATGGCGGGAAACCGATGAGGCTGATACTGGGCAAACGGCCGAGGACAGTTGCACCCGTCTAAACGACGCGACACGTGCGATTTAGTATACTTATATACACCCCTTATTGAGGGAAGGATTGTTTTTGAAAGTTGAGTGTGATGGAATTGATTGATTGTAAAGGAGGCTCGATTGCATCTTTGGACCAGGTTAACGACTGGGGTTTTTGAATTGGAAGTTACAGATAAACACGGAAGCCATGGTTGTTCGAGTATTGTAAAAGGCACTGAGGTATAGCGCTGAATCTTAAGTTTACTATAGATAAAATCAAGAAATGCCAGAAATGATTATTTATATATAAGTATGGCTTTGGAAGTGCATTGATAAGTGCTTTTCTCTTGTGCTGGTCTCCACGCTAGACTCAGTCTTTGACTTTGATATGACAGTCCAAAAAGGCAATCATTCAACTTCCATTAGAAACAGTTGGGGCCAATCAGAAACTAGACCTGCTCATCCGGCCGCTACAGCGGTGGATCTAACTCGTTCGAGCTAATTAGCGATCGTTCCGGCTCCACCTGGGAACTTCAGTTGTGCCTACCTAGGTACATATAGTAGGTACTACCTATGTCATCTTCAGGGGTCTACCTACCTTCCAGGTACACCTAGGTAGGTAAGTATTCTTCGACCATACCTAACTACAGTAGGTACCTTAGGTATGTATGCATGTGCCATGTTCCATATCAATGATTTGCTTTCTTCCAAGGTCAAGCAGCTTCAAATCAATTCATTATGATGATATCAATCGATCAATCAATTTTATAGAGGAATTTTAAGTCGCAAGTCCAGGATACCAGTCCCATATCCTTCCGTACCTAACATGGCGTTTATACCTAGCTGTGGAGGTAAACCAAGGCAGGTACGTATAGGAACGTGGCGTTTCAGGGCTGAGGTGGCTCAGACTCTGGGACCTCTCAACTCACTTCAATTCAACATCAGCCAAACTACCATCTCAATATTCAATCTCTCCTCTCCCCTTGAACCTCTATCACTCATTTGAGCGATCTCTCAACCGGCCTCACGAAATTGTGAAAAATTCAGGGTGGTTTTACTGCACCACTGTTGACCTTGCCGCCATCTAGCCAATTGTGACCCCGATACCAGCGTCTCCAACCACACTTGTCCCTGCCGATCCATATCTTTCCTACGGCGCGAAACTCTTTCTCCATTCTTTCACATACCGTTCTTTGATAGCCTGAATACATAATCATATTAGTTGGAGTGCGATTATTTTCAGATCGAGGAGACCACGAGTTCTACGAGCTACCATATCACGCCTGCTATCGTTCATCATGGCGCAAGTCCTCCTTGACCTCTTCTACTCTTTCGGGAACTGCCTCAACTGCTTCCCAGGAAACCCCAACCTTAAGATCAATAACCGAAGCTTCAAGATCCTAAGGCTCCTCGGAGAAGTGAGTCTTCAACCCCAGGTTTTCCGAGCTACCCATCGCTGACGTACGCTAGGGCGGTTTCTCGTACGTCTACCTCGTCGAGGATACCTCTACCCACGAGCTTTTCGCCCTCAAGAAGATCCGATGTCCCTTCGGCGCCGAATCAGTCCAACAGGCCATGCGCGAAGTTGATGCCTACCGCCTCTTCTCTCACGTCCCGACCATCATTTCCGCCATTGACCACTCCGTCGCGACCGAGCGCGGCGCCGACGAATCTACGAAAACCGTCTATGTGCTCCTACCGTACTACAAGCGTGGAAACCTGCAGGATATGATCAATGCGAACCTGGTCAACCATGATCGCTTCCCCGAGCGCCGCCTTATGTTGCTTTTCCTCGGAGTGTGCAAGGCTCTTCGTGCCATGCATGATTATAAGCCTGCTGTAGAACGCATGAATATGGGCAGAGAGGAGGACGAGCTGAACCACGGAGAAAGAAATGATACAAGAGGCAAGCGTACTGAAGAAGAAGAGGAGGGTGAGCAAGAACGAGGTCTGCTGGAAGGTGAAAACCAAGTCACTGGTGGCAGGTCTATTCAGCACTACGCTCATCGAGATATCAAGCCAGGTAAGCCCGTCGCCAGTATGCTGTTCGATTTCAGAGGCATTAATTCAACATTGCAGGTAACATCATGATCGATGATACTGGTTCAACTCCAATCCTCATGGATCTTGGATCTGTGGCACCTGCACCCATCCCTGTAACGTCGCAATCCCTTGCTCTTCAGATCCAAGACACAGCTGCCGAACATTCAACAATGCCTTACCGTGCACCCGAGCTCTTTGATGTCCAGACTGGCATGGTGATCGACACAAAGGTCGACATCTGGTCATTGGGCTGCACACTCTACGCCTGTCTCGTTGGCAAATCACCCTTCGAGATGCGCTCAGACGAGACTGGTGGTACTCTGTCTCTGTGTGTTTTGGGTGGTGACTGGCGTTTCCCTGACGAGGGCCCCGCTGGCGTCAAGCGCACCAACACCATGCGCCCACAACAAGGACAGCAGCAACAACAAGCACCTGCAATCGAGATTAGCGAGCCTATTCGCGAAGTCGTGAGGAAGTGTCTTCGTGTCGAACCTGCGGAGCGGCCTGACATTAATGAGCTCATTCAGATGGTCCAGACAGTTATCGAGGAGCTACCCGATGATTCTCATTAGGTGTCACTTGTGCATGCATGTAATTTTGAGGGTACTGTGCTACAGAGCGACGAGTTATGGATATCGGGAAAGATATGCCCTTGCTGATCTTATACGCGGTCGGGCACGCATTCATCTTGGTTTAAATGTTTATTGCTATCAATGGAGGAGGTGGCGTTTTAGGAATTGCAATGATAGAGCCATTTGTTGGCAATCAACCAAGTTCTTCTTTCGTAGCCATACTGCCCTAGGCTACCTTGCCAGTTGTTTTATTACTGATGTCCCCGTTGAATGCAATGTTATGGTAGACCTCCATGTTCCATTCTGTTATTCCACGATGTTGAGAACCTGGTTTCCTGGTGCTTCAAACAATGATCCAACGCTTGTCTTCTGTATCCGTGCAAACACAGTCTTCCAACTCTCTGTCGCTCTACAGCTGGAGTTTGAAGGTGGCGACTTCGAAAGGTCGCAGTGTGATCGGAATTTTGCCATCTTCCTGTTCAATCTCTTCCAGGTCATCCTCTAGGATGTTTGTCTTGGTGACACGCTTGACCTTGAAACTAGTCTCGATGGTGCCACGACTGCGACCGCCCAAAGATTCGTATATACGAAGAATGATGCTTTGACCCTTGTTCACACGCAAACCCTCATTTCGGGTTACATCTTCATCATCCTGACCTCGCTTGATAGTGTCAAGCACGAGAGACTCGGACTCGTCAGTGTTGACAAGCTTGATCGGTGCACTAGAAACACTCTCAAGGGCGACCTTTGAAGCAGTAACGGGCTTTAAAGGATTGTTGAAAGCATATGCGGCCTTCACCGTGGTCGAAGATAGACTGCCCTTGTGAGGAAGAATTGCCCATCGAATGGTGTGACGTCCCATATCGGCATTGGCATCGGGTGCTTTGGGGGATCGAAGAAGTGACAGTCGCATCATCTTGCCTGCGGTCGCGAAGCCATATTTGCAGTCATTCAAAATAGAAACACCGTAGTTATTCTCTGAAAGATCGGCAAATTTGTGGCAACAGACTTCGAATTTAGCCATGTCCCAACTTGTGTTGTAATGAGTTGGTCGTTTGGTAATGCTGAAAGCGGTCTCGTACGAAGCCTCGGTGTTGACAACGTTCACCGGGAACTCTACCTTCAGGAACTTGGAGTCCTCGTGCCAATTGACGTCAGCTCTGACATCAATCTGAGAAGGCTGGCCTTTGAGAGCTGCTGAGAGAGTGGTGTATGACTTGATTGAACTGTGCTCGCTGATCTTGATCTCGGTGACCAAGGTAACCCGGTGCGACTTTTGTTCGAAAATCTTGGTCTTGCCATATTCAACCTTTCTGCGTGCGTCGAGATGGTAAACTTCAACATCCCATGCCTGCCAGTAAAGCGGAATATCGTCGAATATGACAAATTTGTTGGCTTCACCACCCTTCTCAACAACCTCGCGATCATTGTCAATGTCGTAAATAGATGTGATGATACCATTTTTGACGACAACACGAAGCTGGTCGTTTTGCAAGACATATACGTCGGTTGGTTGCTCCATTACTGTAACTGCGGGCTTGTCTTCCTGTACCTTGAATGAGCGAAGGGCCAGTAGCTGGCCATCGCCACATGCGACGCCCACTTCATTGTCGGAGAGCTCTACAAGCTCCTTCCGGTGCCAGGGCAGGGTGTTGATGGCCACCGATGCGCCAAGAGAAGATGAGAACTGGCTAGTAACGTCGAGTGACTTGTACAGGTCGTTAAGAAGGCGCTTGCCGGTTTCGAAAACTTCAGCGTAGACCTATGAAAATGTTAGTAAGGTATCAGAGGCAGGGCATCGGCACAAACCTTATCAGAATCATCGTAACACATCTCGATACTGCTTCCCGGTAGACAGTCATGGAATTGGCAAAGGAGAACAGCTTCCCACATATCATCGAGATCCTTGGTCGGATACTTGTATTTCTTGTTGTTGATCGATGCAAAAGTGGCCAATTGCTCAATATCTCGTAGCATCACCTCAGCCTTTCGGTTGTAATATTTGTTGTTGGCCTGTGTGGTATACGTCCCTCGATGTAGCTCAAAGTAGAGTTCGCCATACCAGGTAGGAAACTCAGTGGCCTTCTGGTTGAGTCGATCGAAATAGTCGTCAACTGTCAAGCCCATCTTAATCTTTGGGATGCCACCGATAGTGTTGCTGATTCCAGCGCATCGGCGGAGCTTTTCAAAGTGTTGCCAGGTAGGGCCACCACCGCCGTCACCCTTCCCAAAGACAAGTAGAGATGAGCTGTCAACTCGCATCGTCTTGTGCTTCTCAATACTTCTCTTCAAGTCACCAAAATCGGCGTTTGCTGTGTATGTCTCGGAAGGAGGCATATGGCAAATGACCTGGCTTCCATCAGGACTCACCCACATGAATGTTGTGTGAGGAAAGTTATTGATGTTGTTCCAGCTCAGCTTCTGGGTCAGGAAACGATCCATGTCGGCTAGCCGACAGAGCTGAGGAAGTTGGCTCGAATATCCAAAAGTGTCAGGAAGCCAGAACGTACGACATCGAGAGCCGAACTCGGCCTCAAAGAACCGCTGGCCATAGAAGAATTGTCGCACAAGCGATTCGCCACTGGGTAAGTTCGTGTCGTGTTCGACCCAGCTGCCACCAATTGGATGGAATTGACCCTCCTTTACCTTCTGCTTTACTCGCTTGTACGCAGCAGGGTAGTAGGTCTTGAGCCATTTATACTGCTGGGCTTGGGAGCAAGCAAAGTTGGCCTCTGGATAACGATCCATGAGGTCGCACTGGTTCGTCCAGGAGCGTACAACTTTGCGTTTGGTCTCAGCCCAGGGCCAGAGCCAGCAACTATCGATATGGCAATGGCCAATTCCGAATACAACCGGATCTTTTCCTACTTCATATACCTTATGCGAGTCAACATCGGGACCGAGAATTTCACGAGCAATCTCTCGGCACTTGAGGATAGAGTCCTGGTTGTCAACCTCGAAGGTGTTGATGATTTTCATAGCCACAGCCAGAGCATGGTTCTGCTCAGCGGAGTTTTCGGAAAGCTCACGGGCAGCGTCACCAATCTCCCAGATGTCGATGTGAAGCTTGCGGGCTGGCACGTTGATGGCCACTATATCGGCCTTACTGAGATTGAAACGTCTGTTGGGGTCCGGGGGCGCAATGGTTGTCGTGCCGTTTGGGGCGTTACCGAACATTCCATTGCAAGCCATCTCGATATAGATAGTGTGTTCTTCGCCATCACGGAATGAGTCGGGAATGATCCACTCGATGCGCTCTCCGCTCCCAGTGAGACCTTGGATGGGAATGCCGTCCTCAGTCCAGATAGTACCCTCATTGCTGGCATCCCAGTGTAGTTCGATGAGCTCTTCATCCTTGATATCCTTCGGAATACTCAGGATGACCTTGAACCAATGAGTGGACCAGGAAGGACCAAAAGAAGTGCCTGTATGAGTTTCCCTGAATTCGTGGCTGACGGCCTCTTCGAATGTTGGACGGGAAAGATCCGGGGCGTCCCAGACGAAGAGTTGCACATGAGGTTTGCCCGAGTATCTGGCATTGTACATGTTCCTGTATTGGATCACAGTTAGCAATATGTTCGCTTTTGAGGGTGGGTAATCCATACGCCTGCAGGTTGACCTTATAGTACTGTCCTGACTTATAGAACGGTTCAATGCGACCCTTCAGAATACTCGTTTTGGGAACGCCGACGGGCCGCTCGGCGAAGAGAGGGTAGGAAGAGTCATTTCCTTTTGGCTCGCTGCCGCCACCCATAGTGAAGACGTCGGGGTGTCCTGGAGCAGGAGGAGCAGATCGATTCGAGATACGTCGAAGCTTCCCGGAAACCGGTGGTCGAAGCTGGTTTTCTGGGAAAGGAGAGTGGCGAGAGCAAGCTGCAGAAGTCGACGATACGCGGTCGACCGTATTGTTGATACTGCTGAACTATAGTGAGCAGGCGCTTGAGGGGGGATGGTAACGTCAAGCGAAGAGGAAACGATGAACGAGACTAGAAAGCAACGATGAACGAAGACGGAGCACGTCAGGAAAGAAAAAGATTCAATTGGTATTGTATAGTTGAGTTCGGTGTTGATGAATGCACGGCATGTATGTCTGTGAAACGCACGCGCGGGAAGCAAGCTCTCTGTTAAGCTCTATGCTAGGTCAAGTGAGCTCCAACAAGCTCCAAAATGTGGATGCTGCGACTGCCGATCGGAAAGTTGACATTAACAATGATACGCTGCGGTGTATCAATAGTTCGAGACTTTTCTGTCTAGTACGCTCAAGGGCCAAGCCAAGATGAAAGCGGGGGATTGCCAGCCTCCATTCTCGTCGAATCCTCTTACAGGGGTTGACGCACTTGCGGCACAGTAACCGGGGAAGGGGGCCCGCTAGACTCGGAACGACCAATCTTGTAAGCCAAGCAGAGCCTGGAATGGGCCCAGGTGATTCACTGATCGGGTATCGACGAAGTAGTGTCTTTGCATGTGGGGAGGGGATGAATGTAGTTGGCTCTCAAGACAACGAACATGTTGTTCCACAAATAAATCGACGTCCACGTACCTCATGTTGAAATATTTTGTTTCTTGACCGATGAGATGTAGTAACAGAGAGAAACCTAAACAGTATCTTCGAGCAAAGTGACAATCCGAGAATGATCGGCAGGGTGGTTGCAGATGGGCATGGACAGACTGAGAGCCCTTGGAGAGAGGATGGAATGTTGATGACAAGATGAGTAAAAGGTTAAGGATGGAGATTAGGTAGCAAATATAATGATTATTTGCAGGTGAAAGAATGCTAACATTACCTACGCAAAATCCAAGACCTGTTGACTTCCGTTTTATTCCATCCTTTTTAAGAAGCCACAGGCGGGCTTGGTTGACCTACTTACCTACCTACCTACCTACCTGCTCCTACTGTCCTGCTAGAATCTAAGGTTCTGTGAGGACGCCAGGCACGAGCCACAAACCAGAATACTCCCTAAGCAGGCGCCTTACACCAGACTCATCCTCGACTTCCATGGCTGCATTTCGAATCATCGAGACTGAAGCTGAGATCATGAATAGGCCAACAGATTCAAAGATGAGTCAGGCGACATTAGTGAGACGAAGTTAAATTCACTGTTTCGTTGAGAATATGATTTGACATTGGTCCAGAAGTGTATCACGATATCCGTAACAGGCTGAAGCCAATAAAGATATCGTAAACCGTGGGGTTGGGATCTCAGAAATGAAAAGTATATAAGCTTAACAATACTGTCGCCAGGCAGAGAAGGCAGTATGACTGATACGAGCGTTAAAGAAGCTTGTTTCTCAGTACAATGTGCTGTAAAGCCGTGAACGACAGGCCGTTGTAACCAAAGAGTCACAAACTCTCTGGTTACTGTTGAGAAAGTTTCATGAGCTCTAATCCACCTATTCCCTTGAAATTGAATGTTGTCACTCTCCCTCTATCTCCACCGGTTGACTCAGCATTTGCATATCTCACCCGATACCCAGTGCCCAGCCCGCTCAGTAGCTCTAAGCAGTAAACATCGAACGATTTCTCACCCATCATGACCTGTTTCACTTCCGGTTACTCCGTACAGTACGCACAAGCGCTGTTCCAAGCGGTACGGTCAATCCCATGCTCCGATAATCGCCTCTTACCATTCGATTTCTCACACGTCTGGTATTTTCCCCTTCCGTCAACCGTTGCCAACCAATCTGGACACTGTACCATTTACCCATCCATGGCGGCAGTTGCATCGTATTGACTGCTCCCACGACATCGAAGACACAACCGAGTCCGTGCCTTCTGCCTCAGATAACTATGGAAACCGGTCTATAATCGGAAACACCAACGACTGATGGTCAAGTACCTGTTTCCGACTTTGAATTACTCAGAATGGGAGGTGCTTGGAGAGTCCAGCTGGAAATATCTTCATTTGTGTCGATTGAAATATATACATACGCCTACGGCGTACGTTGTCTGTCTAGGCAGGCCTACAAATGTGTCCAAGAAATAAATCAACAGAAACCCCAAATAACCCATGCTAGAAAAAAGGTATCATCCAGGTGTGAATGCCGTAAACAGATAGTAAGAATGTGAGATGCCCTTGACTCCAGTGAAAGTTCATGTGTGGACCATTGCCCGCCTACAGATTGCGCCGTTCCCTGTAAAGAAACCAATGCCCGAATGTGTCCATCATCGTGAGAGTTTTGTTGCCAATAAGTTGATGCTTCGTCTTTGCCTTTGTCTTTGTCGTCGTCATTAAGAAGGTATCTCACCCTGCCCTGTTGGAAGGGGGCTTGTTATTGAGGGTGAGGGAGACAGCTTATCATGAGGATTCACTGTGGTTATTGTTTCGGCTGCCTGAGCCAGTACCTGTGCCGTGATGGACAACCTCTGAGGCACCGTCTCCCGTATACTCGATTTCGTCCTCATCGTCGTATAGTTCGTCATCTTCCACTTCGTAGTATTCATCATCTTCAGCAGGATCTTCTGCTTCATCCATCTCCTCGTACTGTTCCGGCTCATCTAGGTCGCTCTCACTTTCGTTGTCACTTTCGTCAAAGTTGAGCACGCCCATGATGGGAACTTCGATCTTCTTGTATTGGCTCTTGATAAGATTGTCGGCCATCTCAAACAGCTTGGTATCCTTATCTGGTTGTGTTTCACGGTCCATAGAGAACTCGGCCTCTTCGCGGTCAGCAAGCTGAATGTCGATGGGATTATTGGGCGACTCTGGCCCCTCGGGGATCTGCTTGACCCAGCGTCGGACAACATCAGTTCGAGCAATCTTGTTCTGATCTGTCCTGCGTTTCAGTCCGGATCGAAATTGACGCTTCTCTCGTCTCCGCCTGCGCTGGATGCGATCTCTCACGTACCAGGCCACTACCAGCATAGACGCCTGCATCATGTCTTGACACTTTTGCCTATGCATGTTGGCCCACGCTTGGCATCGCTGCTGCTGGTAGTTTGCTACAGCCTGGCACCTTTGTTGATAATAGGCTGCGATACGAGAGACCATGGCGAGATACTTGGGATCGAGGTTTGCACCGGGGATGTTGGGGATTTCGGGTGTTGTTGCCTCACTAGACAGAGGAGTGTTGTTGGAGCTTGGTCCTGAGCTGGTGTTTGGTGACGAGGATGTTCTAGGCTGCGAGGTCGGCGGAGGAGGAGGAGCCATCATAGTGGGCGAGTTGAGACCTGCTAGGCCACTGAAAGGGTCTTGCGACGAGGCTTTGCGTTTGAGATTGTTCTGTAACGGCCTTTGGGCAGGAAGTTTAGGAAAGGAGTGGCTCTCCGGCGGGGGGGTCACCGGTGTGAAGGGGTTGACAGACGACATCATAGCCGCCATAAGGCGTTATTATCTGGGTTGGGTCTTGGAGTATATATATGCGTGAACGCTATGGGGGTTGTCCAGGACACTGTTCCGAGCAAGAACCGTGTGCCAGGGTTGTTTGGTGCTAAATGTGATTTCCGTAGGGGCAAGGATGGTGTTCCTCTTTTTATCTTTCGAGCCAATTCGGAGATTTGAATCGCGTTATTTGGCAGTTTGATCGTGCGGTTGCTGTCCGAGCAGTCGTTGATGTTGGCGGACAAGGGCGTGTAAGTGAAAAAGTGGGGGTCTGTATCAGAGCAGTTGAACTTGTGCAAGACACAGAGCGAATATTTGAGATTGAACTCGTTGTATATAATATAACTAACACAGTAGAGGTGCGTAAAGTGTCGGGGCGTCTTTTTTGGTCAGCGAAAGTGCACAAAGGGGATATATAGCCAGGTCACAATCGACAGATGTGGCCGAGGGTTTAGACAGGGGGTCTGGCAACGTCGTGTGGCAGCGGATCCAAAATGGGCTGAGGCTCTCTCGAGAATCGGCCCACGCCGACCCCGCGAAGAGATATGCTTATGCCATCGCATTGCTAGCAATGAAAACTGCACCGCACCTGGCTCCGCTCACTCGGAATTCAGTACTGTTCGTCAGCTGGAGACGGCTGGTATCTGTATCTGCATTGGCTATGGCCACAATAGATCCGGAGTTATGCTGTCGCTCCTGGAATGGAGAGCCTAGCATAGCGCACTGCGGTACTGAACAGCTCAGCCGAGTGCTGGCTGCCACAGCAAATGATTCTGATTACTGGCTCAAGGTCAAGCTCATCTTTGCACGGCAAAATGCTTCGACCCAGTTGGCCGTCCTCCGAGACCGTCAAGGGTGTTCCCTGGCATGCAGACAGCCGTGGGATCTGATTCTGACTCTGAATCTCTCATGCGTTGTCTTGTTTGCATAGTACGTTGCTGCTATGTATGTGCTGTTTGAGCTGTGCCATGATGTATCTCGCATTGATGGTGTTGTTTTCATCTCTGGTCGTTTCTTTTCCTGCTTTGATTCCATGCCATATGTCTTTGACCCTGTCTGATCCAATTGCTTAAACTGGAAGTGGTGTTGTCCTCTTGTGACAAAGTCAGCTTTTGGACGTCTCTTCTTGGATGACTTTGATGGTCGCCTTGCCATTTCGGGCCTGCGAAGCGAAGACGGCGAGCAATTGCTACGCTGGCGATATTCCGTCATCTCTGCGCCCATGTTGCATGCCTGAAAGAGGACTCTGGCCTTACCGCCTGCACACCGGTCAGATTGAGACACATGCATACATAGGTAGAAAATTACGGTCGGTACGTGCCCAGACCCAGACCCAGATTGGAGTGTTTGAGGTCCTTCTCCAGCAGCTTGGGCAGATTTGCAGGGCCCATCTGGTGTTGAGGGATGATGATGACGCTAACATGGGACCACGAGTTGACGTTCCCACCCGTTAGTGGAGGGGGACGCTAACCCGCACTGTACTATGGCACCTGCTGCACCTAATTGCTACTCACTACCTAGCCTCATCTCATATCCAGCAGTAGGAATGGATAGCCATGATGATAGGTAGCATTTCTTAATGGCACCACGAGCTCTCTCGCTTCACACTCCGGACGGGAACTTTATTTCTTGCAATCACATCTGGAGCGATGCTTTCAGAAGGCATGGGGACCTGTAGATCTTGGAATTACCAGCCATCGATGGTAATTGGCTCCCGTCATTCGAGACGCTTGACACCTGGGCTGTTTACTCACACGTTGTTCGCGAAGACCCGGGACCAACGCCTCAATGGGCAGATTTACTCTTCATGTGCTGTCCACTAGTGGGCATTGGCGCTTTTCATCTCTGTGAAATATCTGGAGTACCTGGCAATCATCCTTCAGGATCGGGATCAGACAGCAGGGTCCCTACTATTGCCGAACCGAATGAATGTTCTTTTTCCTCATTCGTGAAGCCTACTATGTCTAGGATTGAAGGGATTCGCTAGTGTTGAACGGCCTAGGTACTACCCGAATAACCTCAAACATGGATGTTTATGCTGGAATGGATACCTATCTTGTGCTGAGAATTATTGGTTACAGTATTTCTTCGCAGGATATTCAAACATAGATGCACATGTAATAGCTTCAACATCATATGAGGAAGCTGCTGCTGCATAAACTCCACGTCCCCTACTCAGCCGAGTTTTTTCTTTTTCCTCTCTCACCGATCGATACCCCATAACGCTCATATCCGTTCTACTCCACAAGAAGCCACAAAAAGGCCAAAGAAGAGATCAATTGGTCTTGCTGCAGAGATATGCTGCACAGTAACTCACCGAAAGTGCTATCGTCAGATCTCTCTGCAAGTCGATTGATCAGCGTGTTTCTATAAATTACTGTGCCATAATTATCTGGGGCCACTGTTTTGAACGTTCCTGTTGAATATCACGGGCTGTTTCAAGTCCAATAGTATGCGATGATTAACAGGCATTCATCTATACATAGGTACCTACAGTACCTATAGGTAGGTACTTTAGACACTTCTGAACCCTTAACCGCCTACGGGCACTACCTAACATCCAATCCCTCAGCTGTGGACCGCCGCCCTGTAGCCATTATTTTCTTTTTCTTGTCTCGCCTAATCATATGAGCCCTGCATATTCTTCACCACATCTCATCTCATCCAGTGTCACCATATCAACGCACGCCAGATCTTGGTCCTACTGTCAACGATCTGCAGCATAGCATTACACTAATTAAACCGAACGTGTGTGGTTTGGCTGTTGATGCGTTGACTTTCCCGCCTAACCCTGTTACCGAATTAGGAAGCCTCCAAGTGTCTTTGCTTGAAACACCAAACATGCTATCGCCACTATAGCATAACAGCCCATCTCATCTCCATGCTCCGGCCGCATGGTGCCCCCAGTATTCGGCATCCGCCATCTGCGGCCCCTGACGTCGCCATCAGCCTCAGCAGCAGCCTCTAGACCTTCTTCTACATCTGCTTCACATGTTGTGCCTGTATCAGCTATAGCTCAGGATGTAGCTGTAGCTCGAGCTATAGCTCCCACAGCTATTGTTACTACCACCATCACGACAATCCCTCGCAGGTGCCGTCATATCGGTCACCCGTTGCATCATGGCTACTCAATCCGTCCATTCCTACCTCCGTCATCTCCCCATCGTCTCCTCCAAACTAGGGGTAAAAAGACCACCACCACTATACAGCTATCTGATTTGCCCCAGGGTCTAATTCAGCCGAAGCCCGCACCACCTCTACCAACGTCATCAGAGGCTTCATCTCCCCACGATGAGACGACAGAGCCTCTATCGCAGCCGCTCCCGCTGCCGCCTCTGCCCCAGGATCCTCCCGCCTACCCTACCGTGGTCCTCCAAGCCCGTCAGAACATGCTCAAATTTGACAACTGTGTGCTATTAACAAGAGTGGGCGGTTTTTACGAGCTTTACTTTGAGCATGCGGAAGAATATGGGCCTTTACTCAATATCAAGGTTGCTCACAAAAAGACGAATGCTGGTCTAGTGTCCATGGTAAGTTTATTACCACACTCCATGCTATCCCTATAGCTTGACGTCTCACCATCATCACCCGTCTTGTAGGCAGGCTTTCCCTTCTTTCAGCTCGATCGGTTCCTCAAAATTCTTGTTCAAGATCTGAACCGTCATGTTGCCATCGCTGAGGAGTTCCCAAACTCCCCCACGGCAAAAGTCAAATCAGGTGGGCTGATGCATGATCGTCGAGTCACTCGTATCGTCACTCCGGGCACTCTCATAGACGAAAACTTCATGGACCCATACGCAAATAACTACGTGATGGCAATATACATTGATTACAACGTCACAGCTACAGACACAGTTGAAAAAGCCGCTACGGAAACAGATAATGAGATCGGCCGAGTGCCGGCTCCAGAAGGAGGGCTTGCTGATCACAAAGCCGTATCCGAACCCGGATCAGCCCACTCAATGCCGTCAGCTGTTGGCGTTGGCCGAGATGTCAGGCAGTCTCAGGGGTTCCAAGACGCCATGCCACTCGGTCTGGCATGGCTCGATCTTTCAACTGGTCATTTCTGTACCCAACAAGCCAATCTCGCATCCCTACCAGCGATCTTATCCCGATTATCTCCGCGTGAGCTTCTCCTGGACCAGGACCTGCAAGCGTTCCCTGACCACGGCATATTTGCTCTTCTCGCTGAGGACCGCCATATCATTTCATACGCACAGCGGCCCTATGAATCCTCCTTGTTGGATCCAAACAACTGGGCACCCATGCTTGAGTCTGCCCTGTCTGAGCATGAAGCAGGTGCTTTCACTTCCGCTGAGGTACATGCTGCCGCCTTCCTTCTGGGCTATGTCAAGGATCAGCTGCAGGGCTTGAGTATGAAATTGCAACCCCCTTTGAGAAACGAAAACGTGCAGATCATGGCTGTTGATAAGAATAGCCTACGTGCCCTTGAAATAAAGCAAACCATTCGTGATGGCGTTTTCCGGGGTAGTCTATTGCATGCCATCCGGCGTACCGTCACCAAGAGTGGTGCTAGACTTCTCAATGAATGGCTGAGTGCACCTTCGACCTCTCTCGAGCTCATCGTTGGTAGACAGGATCTCGTCGCTCTGTTCATCGATGATGTAAACCTTAGTGACTCAGTGATCCTCTTGTTGGGGAGGAGTCATGATTCTCAGCGCCTTGTTCAGAAGTTCACTCTTGGCCGTGGTGACGCCGACGACCTTCTAGGCTTGGCTAGTACTATCGATGCGACTAAGGAGATTGTAGATCTACTCAAGAAGGCCAACACTTCATCCCGTAAAGCCACTTCCCCATGCTTGACTTCTATGGTATCCAGAATCAGCATGACCAAACCGCTGAAGCTTGCTCAGCGTATTCGGGACGCTATCGACGAAGTTGGCATTGAGTTACAGCATGAAGTTCAAGACTCTGAGACCAGCCAGATGTTAGCCCTTGCTGACGACGTCGTCAGCAATGAGGGGTCTCAGGATGATGCAGCGTCGCTTCCCAAGGGCAAGCGGAAGCGGCCCGTTAGTATTCGGGATCACTATGCTGATGATAACGAAGCCTGGATTATGAAACCTGCTGCCAGTCCAACCTTGAAACGACTTCATGCTGACTTAGAAGCCTTGAGACAAGAAAAGGCAACACTTAACGAGACCCTTCGCGAAAGTCTCAATGCTCCAAGCTTATCCCTCAAGTGGACGCCTGGACTCGGCCATATTGCTCACATCAAGGGTAAAGACGCACGAAACCTTGTTGATATGCAAGCTCTTTCGTCCAGCCGTTCTACACGGTCTTTTCACATCACCGAATGGACGCATCTTGGACAACGCCTCGACCAAGTTCGTGCCCAAATTCGCGCCGAAGAACAAGCTGTTTTCCACTCGCTCCGAGAACATGTTGTCAAAAATCTTGTTAAATTGCGCCGTAATGCTGCCGTCCTCGACGAACTCGACATCGCAACGTCTTTCGCTAAGCTCGCTCGGGAGCAAAGCCTCGTGCGGCCTGTCCTGAACAACACGACTAGTCACACCATCATAGGTGGGCGGCATCCCACTGTTGAAGGTGGACTCTTCCAGCAGGGACGCAGCTTTGTGCGCAACGACTGTTTGGTTGGGTCCCCCAAGGATGGTCGCGTTTGGCTCATCACTGGCCCCAATATGGCAGGTAAAAGCACGTTCCTACGCCAAAACGCTCTCATCACGATCCTGGCTCAGATTGGTTGCTATGTGCCTGCATCATACGCAGAGCTGGGGATAGTGGACGCCATATTTAGCCGGGTGGGCTCGGCCGACAATCTGTACCAGGATCAGAGCACCTTCATGGTTGAAATGCTGGAGACGGCAGCTATCCTCAAGCAGGCAACACCCCGGTCATTCGTCATCATGGATGAGATCGGCCGAGGTACGACACCTGAGGATGGCACAGCTGTCGCCTTCGCATGCCTGCATCATCTAGCAAACGTTAATCAATGCCGCACTCTGTTTGCAACGCACTTCCATTCTGTGGCAGACTTGGCCGCAGCTGAGGGGTTGTGTTCGACAGAGGGAGGTATCGTTCAGACATATTGCACCGATGTCGTGGAGGATGGCCGAGGAGGTTTCTTCTACAATCACAAGCTACAGAAAGGCATTAACAGGCAAAGTCATGCACTCAAAGTTGCACGACTAGCTGGACTGCCAGGTCGAGCTATTGAGATAGCGCGGCGGGTATTACAAGACGACCTCACTGAACCCAACGGATCAGGCCAACAGCCAGAGCAGGTCGGAACTGGATGACTAGGGAAAGAAACACAACACAGGATGAGGATTACACCATCTAGAATTAAAATATCTTAAGAAAGATTATCAAAAACCTATAATATTTGACTGTTAGCTTGATGATCTCAAAGCAGTTTATCAAAACATATGATTGAATATGTGTCCGTCATAGGGTGGTGATGTGTGTGTCATCAGGAGATTCAGGGTTAAAAAGCTCTTGAACAATTTATATAATCTTCCGGAAAGAACAAAGAGATACTCAAATGATTTGTCTGACTAACCTTTTGATTGATGGTGGTACTCCACGGGTAGAGCTGCATTAGTCGTTTCCCGAAAATCTTGTCACAGGCACGTTGAGGCATCCCAGATTGATTGTAACCGTCGCGACAGATTCAATTGTCCAGCAGACGATCTATGTACCCCATTTTTAAGATCCATAAGTCGTAAACCCAACCGAAGTCCTGGAAGGCAGTCGTCCATCGTTAGGATGTGGCTACATTTAGTCGCTGCAAAACGGTTAGTTTCTTTCAAGTCGTAGGGGATTTGGTTCACATACAAAAGACCGCCGAAGCCCTCCTCGTCCTCCTCCTCCTCAGACTCGTCCTTCTTCTCCTCCTCGGCAGGGGCAGCAGCACCGCCGCCAGCGGCAGCAGTGGGAGCAGCAGAGGCGTAGGCATCAGGGTTGGCGATGCGGTCCTTGAGCTGCTCAATCTCGGGCCAAGAGACCTCGGTCATGATGGCAACAGCAAGAACCTTCTTGTAGCTGTTGACAACAGAGTGGAGGACGGAAGGCAGGGTGGGGAAGTTCAGAGCCAGAGAGATAGTGGCAATGGTGGTGATGGCCTGAGACAGGGTCTTGAGGAGCTGTTCCTCACCAACGTCGAGAACGCTAGGAGGGAAGGTCTGGCCCTGGTCGTAGACCTGAGAGATACCCATACCGTAGGTGAAGGGAGAAATGTTGAGCATGTTGAGCAGGGTGGCCTCGGAGGGACCGACCTTGGAGCCGGCCTCAACGAGCTTGAGATCAGTGGTGATTTCAATGGTACCACGGGCAATCTTGGTGGGGACACCGAGAGCCTGGAAGAAAGAAGTCTTTCCGGGCTCCATACCGGTGTTTCCAGCGGGAACCCAGACATCGGCAGGGGCGAGAGCACCAGCACGGGCAGGAGCAGCGACCTTGTTGGCGAGGATAACGTCACGAACCTCCTTGAGGTCCTCGTTGGTGAAAACGAAACCGACGTTGCCCTTGACGTGAGGAAGGAGACGCTCGTACTCGGGGGAGTCAGAGACGAAGGTCTTCAAGGCACGGCGAACCTGAATTTCACGACGTTAGCAGTTTTTTCCTGCAACAACCCAATCCCAAAGAAAGCGTACCATGGTGTTCTTGCCCATCAGGACAACACCCTTGTTGCGGAGGGCATGTCGGATCTCGTGCATCTGCTGAGAGCTGACATTGTCAATCTCAACGATGAAGATGGAGCTGTACTCCTCGAGCAAGCCCTTGAGCTTGTCGAAGTAAAGCGACTTGTTGGTCTTGGCCCCCATATCTTCTTATTGGTATGAAGGGAGGTTGTTTAAGGCCAAGGGGTATCGTTATGGAATTTGGGGTTGATGAAGATGTTGATGGAACAAACCTCGATTTTGCCAGCAACTTTTGAGAAAATGTGTGCCTGCCTCGATTTCGCTTAGGGCTCGAAAGAGCTAAGCTTATTCGGGCACGATGTGGGGTTTATCCCAGTGGGGAGGTACATTGCAGATGTACCTTTTTTTTCCATGGCGCATCGCATCTAGAAGTGGAACTTTAAGAGTCTGATTTGAGATAGTGTTCGACATCATATCTCATACATCTTGTTGTCAGGCACTCAATTCGCTGACAGATTGATCGCCAAACATGAAGATCCCCTACAATGTTGTCCACGTTAGTGGAGATGTTCTTTATGCTGCTCGAGGCGGCAAGATTCACTCATTCAGTCTCCAAGACGGATCTCACCTTTCAACATGGAAGCATCCTGATGTTGATAAGGTGGATGCTGCAGTGAAAGCAATCTCAGGCGAGACCTCAAGTGAGAACCCTGTGGTTCAGGAGGCCGTTGCTGCTGAGGGTCATGATGACGATGGTCCACCCGCCAAGCGACAAAAGACTGAAGAACCAAAGGATGAGACAACCCCTGCCGAGCCAAACGTTCAAGAGGATGCGAAGAATGCTGAGGAGACAAATACTGAAGGCAAGAAGAAGGGAGGAAAGAAGAGCAAGGACAGGCGTAAGGGGCAGCAGCCAAAAGGACACAATATCTCACGGGTTCCCGACCGTCCAGTCATTACACATATTACCAGTACCCCTGATGGCTCGCATGTTCTGGCTATCACTGGACATGATAAGGCTATCTGGGTCTTTGAGGGTGGTGAAAAGGGTGTCCTTAGCCAACTCAGCAAACGGTAAGCTCACATTTAAACAAAGACCGTGCATCTTATACTGATACTTGACAAGGACTCTGCCCAAGCGTCCCAGTGATGTAGTTATTGGCCCAGACTCGCAAATCGTGGTCGCCGACAAATTCGGAGACGTTTACTCTCTCCCTCTTCTATATGACCCTACCACTCAAAATGCCACTCGATCTTCAACTCCTGCGGTAACCAAGCCAGCGTATAAGCCATCTGCTAATACCACAACTGTTCATTCGAAGCGCAACCTGCGAGCTCTCCAAGAACAGCAACGTCATATGGAGCTTGCTACACGGACCAAGAATGAGAACAATTCCAAGTCCGAGGGTCCAGATTTTGAAATCACTCTCCTGCTTGGTCATGTTTCTATGCTCACTGCTGTTGCTATTGGTGAAAGTGAGGGGCGACGATATATCTTGACCGCCGATCGTGACGAGCACATCCGAGTGTCAAGATACATCCCTCAGGCTTATGTCATTGATGGCTTCTGCTTTGGTCACACCGAATTCATTAGCTCCATGACCATTCCCTCATCGCGCGGCAATGTTCTTGTGTCAGGAGGTGGTGATGAGGATCTGTTTGTATGGGATTGGAAAGCAGGCAAGCTTCTGTCACAAATCAGCGTTCTCTCCTTGGCCCAAAAGATCCTACCGGATACCACCAAGGTGGCCATTACTGGACTTTACAACCTGGTATACCCACATGAAGGTTCTGATCTTATATACATTCTGGCTATATGTCAAGAGTAAGTTTTACGAGCTAGTCCATGATTGTTCTGTACTAACTTTGATCAGTATCCCCGCTATCTTCTCCTGGCAACTTACAGAGGATAACACTCTGCATCGCCCAGCTATCATTCAGATTCCTGGCAAGCCTCTTGACCTCGCCATCGAGCCAGCTACCGGCAAGGAGTCCCCAAGAATCATTACTGCTCTCGATCCCAGTGATCCCACAATGGCAAAGAGCTTGGCAATCTACTCGCTCACAATGACTGACGAGAAGCTTGCCACAAGTACGACAGCTCTGGTAAGCGACGCTGATGTCGAGAGCGCGGAGCTTGATATCGACGACAAGGTTGTGAGGGGTCTCCTGTACAACACTGAGAGTCTGCGAAAACAGCCGACAGAGCGTGAAGAGGAGCGGGGTGAGG
This sequence comes from Fusarium chlamydosporum, assembly GCA_014898915.1. Lineage (NCBI taxonomy): Eukaryota > Fungi > Ascomycota > Sordariomycetes > Hypocreales > Nectriaceae > Fusarium > Fusarium chlamydosporum. The sequence goes on along the minus strand of JAAVUD010000022.1, from coordinate 314,295 downwards.
AGCAAGTACCCGAAGATCAGTTAATGGGAGAGTCAGAGGTTGTTGAAGAGCAATAGGACGTATTTCCATAACGGTGAAAACAAATGAAAGGAGGTGTGTAATACGTACGTGTTATCGCAAAAATCATCAATAATAGATCCTTTCAGATTATCCTGGTGGTAAAATATTACACCCAGAGAATCGACACCAGCTTGAATCTGTCTGACCATATGCGACAATCAATATCTGCAAGTCAGCTCGCTTCTAAACCCAATATCTCCTGACTAAAAATCATGTTGTAAGTACTTGGCATTGCGTGGCTGAGTGTATCGTTGTGGGATATCACAGGCATGTCGAAACAAATCCGAGTACAACAGTAACAAACAAATCATCATGTTCATAGTCTACGTCTGCTACTATCAAATTCATTCGAATCGTCTAATGACCTCAAAACGCCTTCCAATCCAGATCGAATGCTCCGCCACTGATCTCAGCATGATACATCAGTGTTCAGATGCCCACTCAACTGCACCGCATCCCCTGCTCCACGCTCACAACTGCCAACAAGAAACCGCATCCTCCGCTAATTGTGGTATCATTGAATGATTAAAACGACTTCGCCGGCAATGGCGAACGTCTACCCTCAGCTGCACTTGTCCAGCAAGATCTGTGGATCTTCTGGTTGTCTGGACATACAAGCAGCTGACGCCGTCATGGCATCATATATTTTTCGTTGCACCCATCATGGGATTCCTCCGTCGCGAGAAGTTTACTGAGAAGCACACTGCACGCGCTCGCCACCGGGGTGGCCATCCTCATCGTCCTCGTCCATCATGCCGTCAGAGCCACCAAAGACTCTGCTCTGGGCTGAGTTGTCGAGGTCCTCGAGGCTGGCGGGCTCGGACATGGCATCTCCAGGGGGGATGTTCTGTTCAGAGGGGGCGGGAAGAACCTTTCGGAGGGTCTCGAAAACTTCAGGATCTTCGGTCCAGTTCTTCTCGGGGAACTTGACGTTGAACTTGATGTACATGTTTCCGAAGTCATGATGTCTGGGAGAAGGCATACCCTGACCGCGAACCATCTTGACGGAGTCTGGAACAAGTCAGTTTGGAGTCATTGAATCATACAAGAAATACGTACCTTGAGCAATGGCCTCACCAGGCAGGATGTCGATGGCGAGCCATCGGTCGTCGAGGTGCTCAATGTAAATAGTGCCACCAGCCAAAGCAGTAACGAGCTCAATGTCACAGTTGTAAAGGAGGTCGTCCTCACGGCGGGTGAAGCGAGCATGGGGCTTCTGCTCAATCTCAAAAACGACATCACCGGCCTGAACACCAGGTGCTTGGTCGCCCTCGCCTCGGAACTCGACCTTGGTGCCGCTTCGGACACCCTTGTCGACGTGGACGTGGAGGACCTTACGGTCGACGGTGGTCTTCTTTCCGTTACACTGCTTGCAGCGATCCTTATCCTTGATGATCTCACCCTCTCCGTTACAGTCAGGGCAGACAGTCTGGAAGCGCTGGATCATGGGGCCCATCTGGCGCATCATGGTCTTCATACCGTGGCCATCACAGCCAGTGCATCGCTTGACAGCACCCTCCTTTCCACCAAGACCTTCGCACTTAGGGCAGATGATTGACCGTTGAAGAGCGAGCTTAGAGATCTTGCCGCGATAGATGTCTTCGAGAGAGACCTTATGGGTGTGGTGGATGGTTCGGGCCTTAGGGGGACCACGGTTCATACCGCCGCCACCAAACATGCCTCCCATGCCACCGAAACCACCACCTCCGAAGAACTGAGCGAACAAGTCCTCAGCGGCCATGCCACCACCGCCGGCACCGCCCTCAAGGCCGGCCTCACCATACTGATCGTAAACCTGTCGCTTCTGGGGATCGGAGAGGATTTCATAGGCGTGAGAGACCTCCTTGAACTTTTCCTCGGCATCGGGGTTGTGTGCGTTCTTGTCTATATCGTGTTAGATGCATGTAATCGAAGGCGGGACATCGAGGCTGAGGAACATACCAGGGTGGTACTTGAGGGCTCCGACCTTGTAAGCCTTCTTCAGTTCCTGCTCAGTAGCAGTAGGGGAGACCTGGGGGTTACAGTTTAGCAAAAGTTCAAATTAGACGGAAACGGGAGAAACATACACCCAGTGTGTCGTAGTATTTGGTCTCCTTGACCATTTTTGCGGTTCGAGGGGGTTGTTTTCTATGATCGTAGTGTAGAAGATAAGGTAAGGACTCTGTTTGGGGTATTAGTAAAGGTCAACTAGAGCAAACAAGATGCAAATTTCGCGCGCGCGCCAGCAACAACGAGCGGGTGAAGTTTATGCGATAGGATATGACAACTCCGTACAATAGGCAACCCAACGAAGGAGGGGGATGATATTTTATATTCGTACCTTGTCCTGAAAAGCGTAACTCGAGTTTCCGACGGCGGGGCTACGCTGCGGCGAGTTTGCACGGATTTGGCTCTCTAAAATTCGAATAAGTGGAGGGGCAGAGACGGTCGATAAGAGCGCTCGGAGAAGAGAAAATGTAAATGTATGGTCCGTTCCCACACGATAAGGGAGAGAAGGAGAGAGTTGAGAGAAGAATGTCTTAAAAAAACAACAACTTCAGTCAGGTAGGCACGCGTAGGGATTTGTGTTGAGCAGGCGGGTTTTGAGAAAGAAAGGGAGGCTGCAGCACAAAGCCGAGCCAGTTGCGCCTCATGGAATTGTGTGGAAGAATGTCGATTCTGTGGCGGTGCAGATAATGCACGACCTTGGGTTTAGTGCAAGGGATTTGGCGCATGGGAGGAGTCAGGCTTCAGTTGAAAAGCTGGTGACGCAGCATGGGACCGGTTGAAAAGCTCGGTAATTGTTTCGTGTTTCCTGTTTTTGCGTTTTTGATTCTTTCTCGACTCGTTTCGCTTTTTCCAGGTGTTTCTACACCCACCACAGCCCATTCTAGAGCTTCAGTAAGCCCGGTCGCTTACACCACCTAAACAATGCCAACAGGCGTCATGACAAGGCTATGTGTGTACCTCACTAACAAATGTTCCTGCAAGACGCCCCCCCGGGACCCCGAATAAATCCCTGCGGCTGCGACAGTGGCCAAGCTCGGGCAGTCAGGTTCTGGTTGGGTCTTCGATTTTTTTTTTCTCTCCAGCCGCAGGGTCCGATTTAGGACTCCACAGAAGCCGATGCTGGTGCGCGGGCCTGTCTCACTGATTCGTTCACTTTTCGCCTCCTCCAAAAGCCGGGCTGCCTGACATTCCCGGTCAACATCCCGAGGTACCTGATCCTGACTCAAGTTAGCTGTAGGCAGGTAGTATTTTGCTACGGTGTACTCGAATTGAAAGTCTGTACAGTTTTTCGACACTGACTTTCGAACAATAATATCCACGCATAGTTCGCAAACGCGCGGTGGCGTTGTTTGTCTCACTTTTCTTCATTCCACATACCTATGTATAGTTGAATAGTTTATCAGGTCAAAGTTGTAGAGTATCCCGGCGACTATTTCGTAATCATTAGGCTTTTAAGTGTAACAACAACAATAATGAATGTGACTCTTGATGTTGATAGGAAGTAGTGAATAACTTCCAGTGTTGGGGGGGAAGGGTATGACAATGTATCTGTAGGTCTTCTTATCAACTCATTGCGACTATTTAAACTTACACTGAGTTAGGTTAATAATGATCACGAAAAACAATTGATTTGATTGGCTAATCAACCAAAGTCCCTCCAATGCGGCGCAGCTTACAAGCACCGTGTAGCCAACAACGAGAGAGGCCTCAATTCAAGTTTTTCAATGTTTCAGCCAGTGATACTCAGAATATTGCTCTCTCAGAAGAAAGCGTTTATCTTTGACCATTGTAGTGCGAGATTACTCTTACTTGACTGAGCCTACCTCCTAAACCATACTCGTTGTTACTATCGCTTGAAAACCGGCTTACATGATCGTGATCGTAATCTCATCTCGATGTCAGCCTAACCATCCACCTATTTGCAATGAGTGAGACCGCGAAAGTCAAGAAGACCAAAGCGTCGGCCAAACGCAACAGCGAGGCACGCCGTGAACAAAACCGCCTTGCCAGCCGGAACTACCGTGTGTACATCTCTGCTTACTTGCTTATGGTTGGTCAATGTTCTTGATCTTGCTGACGCTATCATCTTCTATCCTAGGCGAGAAGCGAAAACAGAAGCTAGCCCTGCTGAATGAGCTTCTAGAACCAAGCAATCTTCCCGCTGATGTTACTGAGAATGCTCAACTTAGTAATGTCCAGGGTCCGGACGGTTCGAGTGACTTGCTTGCTACCCAACTGCAAGACCAATCGTTCTCAGGCGCGCCTCTGCCTGAGTCGGTGCCTTTCGATCAAGGTCTGAATAGTTTTGGAGATACCGAGCTGTATACTCTGCCATATATGTGGGACGACTCGTCTCAGACGACTATACCAACGACATTTCACCCAGCACCTTCTGATACTCTTCCATTGACAAAATGGGACGACGCTCTCGGTTTTCCAAATCACAATCCATGGGGACACAATATGTTATTCCCATCGCCATTCCAACTCCAAGATGCATCGGAAATGACTTATGTAGACCCAAGATCTGTAGAAGAGGTCTTTGAGGATAGTCCAGAGTCAAACTTCAACTCCGCGCAATCATCATCAAGTGATGATAACGAGGCTCTCAGTAATGTTCTAAGTGGCGTGGAAAACCTCACACTGGAACAAAAACGCAGTCTGCTTCGACGTCTACAACAAGACACTCAGAGCTCAAGTACAAAAGTCCACCCTCCTTGGCATCAAACAAAGCCCCCAACTCCAGGTCAACTACGAGCCATTGAATTTGCGAAAGCATTATACAAAACTGCGCATGCTAGACCAACACTTCTGCCGACGCAGTACACGATGGAGACAGGCATATTTGGAGCGATCTTCGCCAATTGCTATGCTCTCGGTATGGCTGGTGTAGATGAGATCCTTTGCGACGAAGGATGTAGTGTGTTCTCTGTGACGCAGGATGAGGGTCATCATCCGGCACAGTTGCCTCTTATCAAGTCGAGGTTTCGGGCTCTATCCCCTGATCTCAGACCGATCGACAGACAGCTGGCTTTTGGACACCATCCTTATGTTGTAAGTTTACCAAGCAACCTCCTGTACGTAACGCTGACAACCTAGGACGTCATTCCGTTTAAGAGCTTCCGAGAGAATCTCATGAGAGCCTTGGAAAATGATCCTCCTAGTATCGACGAGGGCATTCTATGTCATGATATACTTGCTGGTGGCTTCACATGCTGGGGTTCAGGGCGAAACCCACACGGCATGGGCGCAGGTGTACCTTGGGACTCACGAAGCTGGGAGCCAAGCGTATGGTTCTTGACCAAGTATCGGCAGCTAGCTGGGGACTGGGATGGGGAGCTGTGGAAAAGTGCGAGATGGTGGCATGATGCCCGTGGAGAGAGAATACAGACGGCAAAGGTTACAGAGATTGTGAACCCACCTGAAGGCACGGCGAGACGCTAGAGTCGCAGATTCGAGCACCGCCAGTTTCATCACGGTCACGCAAGAAAGCGTCAGAAACTTAATTGAAGCCTTGTAAATACGAGTAAGGATTTGGTATCACTAAGAATGCCTAGCCAAACAACGCCCGGCATCCAAAAGAGGAACAAGACTGCCGGGCCAGCTTTGAAAAAAATAAATTACAAGAAAACAAGGCGCACACAACAGGGCGATTTTCATCACGCCCCTATCTACACCAAGCATAGTCTTTTGTCGTTCCGTCAAGCTCAATGAAAGGCCGTGTCGATGCTCGCTTCGCTTTCTCCAACAGGCTATGCATAATGAAAACAAAAAAAAATACGCACGGGTCTCCACAAGCCCCCTTAAAAGGCGTCCTCAAAAGGACAGTCGACGCTGTCGTGACCGTCGCGTTCGCAAAGGGCGCACCACTTCTCAGGGTCCATGACACCGCTCTCCTTGCCAGCAACGGGGCCTGACTCTAGAGGGTTGGGCATGATCTTGACGGCTGGTGAAGCAGGGCTATCTTTCTTGGGCCCGAAGGTTGCGAGGGGCGCAGGTGCATCGTCACCTGATGGGGGAGTATATGGTTTAAACCCATTGTTGATGTCCTTGATTGCCTTGTTGTCGCCGTTGCTCTTAGCGCCGTCAGGACCAAACATGTTGGTGCAGGTCAGAATATCATGACCGTTAGTCTCACAAATCTCACACCACAGAGTGCTAGTCTCAGTAGCATTGGAGTAATCGTCGCTTTCCGGCATGGTATCGAGGGTGCTGACCCTCTTATGTGTAGGTCCACTTGCTCGCTTGATGTTCTCAACCGGGCGGTTTTCCAATGCTTGTGTCATGACGACTGTGTCCCGTGAGTCTCGGAAAGAGGATCGATTGGCGGGCCCGCCGTTTTGACGAAGTGACTCGAGCTCCTTCTCAAGTTCGTCCTCGCGGTTGTTCTTTTTCTCGAGAATAGACTGAAGCTCAGCTACTTGTCGCTCAAGATTATCGCGGGCGATCTTGTTAGCCACAACGTCTTCGGCAATCATAGAGCCAGGTCTCTGCTGAGGGGGCTTGGGCTCTCCAGGAATGGAGTCTCGGCTGAGAGAGTGAATGATAGCTTTGAGACCTCTAATCTCATCATCCTTCTGCTCGAGCTCCTTGGAGGATACTGTGCTATCACCATTTGCAGGAGGCGTCGACGCCTTCTCGCGCTCGCGGCGCAACTCGGTCCTTGTTCGTTCAACCTCTCCACGGAGAAATTCGACCTCACCTCGGGCTTCTGCTTCTCCCCGGCGAGCGTCCTCCAAACCTTCCTCGAGTTCTTGGACCAGTTCCTCTAGTTGCTTAAGTTGAGTCGCTACCGAGTCGACGTCTAGGTTTCGCGACTCGAGTTCTCGAACGTCGGCCATCAGCTCCTCTATCCTCTTCTCATACACTCGCTCAGTCTCAGTACTGGCAAGCTCCAGGGTGTCAATAGTGCTCCGGAAGTCCGCCCGATGAGCGTCAAATTCTGCTGTGAGCATGGCGATCTTGTCGTTCTTCTCCCTCAACAGCTGGCGAAGCTGCGCTGTATCCTTGTTATCCCAACTGTTACGCTGCGCCGCTGGCATGTCTGCTGATTCCATAAGACTTTGTAATTCTACCAAGCTGCTCTCCATGTCGGCAAGAGTGGCAGACTGTTCTTTAAGTTGTTGATCCCGATCCTCGATCTGCGCTTTAAGGCGTTCAATTTCCTCATCGTTCATGTTGATACGCGATGCTGGTCGAACTTTCATGGCAAAAGATGAGACGGAGCCAGCGCTGCCGTTAGTGCCAGTACGCTGTAAGCCCGTTGGAGGCACATCCTCGTCTATTCCTGAAATTGAGCCCAAAGCTGAGGCACTTCGGGGTGCCAGACTTGGCTTGCGGTCCAATCGGTTGGGTCTCTTGCTTGGGTCGCCTGATGTACCGCGAACACTCTGAGCGAAGCGTGACTGCGTCGGGCTCCCATATCTGGACGGTGTTCTGGCTGGCGTTGTCATGGAAGGTCGTGGTCCGGGTGTCATCTGCATACGGCGGACAGGAGATTCGGGTCGGGGAAGAGAAGCCCTGCTGGTCGCTCGCTTCCCTTGAGGACTAGGAGCGCGAGCGCCGGGTCCAACAGAAGCACTAAACTTGGGGAAACCTGGAGTCGGGGGAGTGTAGTTAAGTGAGTTCTGATTACCAGCTCTGAGACCACCGTATGTGCTTGCACTTGGTGTGATGGGGAACGATGGGATCGGCTCGTTGCTGCGAGGGAGAGCTTTGGCCGCAGGCAGAAAGATACCTGCACCAGGGATGTTCGTTTGAAAGTATGATACACTTTTATAGTGTTAGTCTTCCATGTAAACATGCTTAAACAAGATCAAGTTCTTACCCGTCAACATCGCCGTCATTTTTCCCCCGGCTGGCGAATTCTTCGCCAAGCTCAACACCAGCAAAAACGCCCTTCTTGCCTTGAACGGGGCCGATAAATCGCACCACGCCATACATTCCACCCGGGACATCAACAACGTCACCAAGCGAAACGTTGGCAGACTGCGAGCGGCCAGGCGTCGTAGGAGGCATCATGTTTGCAGATGAGTCGCTCAGGACAGCTTCAACGGCGTAACTCTCAGAAACATCGGGTATGCTGGCGAGGGAGCTCTGGGTGAGCTGGGCAAAGGAAGCTTTGCGCGGCAGCGGCGGTAGAGGCGGCGCTGCGCGCGAATGTGTAGTGTATGCGGACTTGAGGTTGGGAGTCGATACTATGTTTTGGGATCTGCGGAGAGCGCGCGACGAGCTCCTGGGACGTAGCTTTGGAGTGGTCGACCTTGAAGGAAAGGTAGAAGTTGTTGTTGATGTAGCAGAAGGCATCTTGGGAGGCGGCGAGGCCCAGTTGGGGCCCTTATTTCGCTGTACTGGGGTTCGCAGTGGGCGTGTCTCATTTGTTTACACCCAAGCCGCATCCGGTAACAAGTGGGACAGCCTTTGTTCTCGGGGAGACCAGTTACCGGCTTTTATCTTGCTGGGATTGCTTACAACCCGACTTTTTAGCTCCCGCCCGTTCAGGTGCCGTTGACTTTTTTGGGCTTTGGCTTTTATGTTTTAGCGGCGTAGAGCACGGTTATTGGGTATTGATCAAATGATGATCTGTTGCTGAAGGGTTCGGGTAGTATAAAAATATCGATTTCGAGGCGGACGAGAATTCGTGGAGGGCTGTTCAGCTCCCCTGGTGATGGATGACAAGAAGGTTGGCTTTCCAAGGTTATGTATCTATTTTCGGAGAAATTTGGTAACGGAAGAAATGAGATTGACGTTGGGTCGTGTCGCAGGCTGCAGAGGGATACTCAGAATGGGGAGACGGTGGGGATGAAATGAGATGAGAGTAGTTAACGAAAGGAAGAGAGTGAGATTCCGAATAGAAGAAGAGATGAGGAAGAAAGGGGAATTGCTATGAATAGATGAGAAGTGGGTGAGCGTATATAAGTTGGTGAGTGCTGAATGTAAACAATCGTAACAGTTCGGCTATGTATGCAGTTGGAGATGTATATGCAGCTCAGAGTGGAGTGAAGCTACTCTGTATTAATGCAGCTAGTTGCTTGCTTCAGGTTGTTATTGACAAAGAGAGGATACCGATAGTAACAGGATTAGTGGTTTCTCCAATCCAAAAATAGAGCAAAGAGACCGGTTTATCAAGTAAGACAAGTTCAGACAGAAGCGCAGTCAACATCCCTTTTCTTTCTTTTTATTTGAGCCTCTTCTAGAACTGTTCAAAGTGTCGTCAGTTCCAGTTTTGGTGAGTTGTCACCGCTTCGACGCACCTCTCTGGTCCGAGGGGCTTGGCCAGGGAACGACGCAGGGGATGGGGGATAAGGGATGATAACAGGGCGACAAGAAACCGGGGAAGTATGAGCGTTACAAGGGTCAATGTCCGTATTCTCCTGTGATTGTCATGAAACCTGATATGCCGTGTGATGGATGGCCAGGTCTGGATGTAATGTGACGACGAGATTATCACTGCAGGCTAAAAAGAGACAAAAGGACATGTACCACCGCAAAGACTAAGGAAGGAAATATGAGCAGATAAATGAGGGACAAAAGAAATCGTCAATGCGAATGTCAAAGAAGCAAACTGAGAGTAAAGAAAGCCGTTTACTGTCTTCTTAAACACAACGTCTCGTCCCAAAGGCTATCATGACCCAATGCAAGAAGGCTTCCTTTTAGCATAAGAGACAGAATAATTCCGTCAACTTGGTAGAAATTCGAACAATTCTTTGCTCGTCTATTTTCACATCCCAAGTTTACGCCGTGAGCACTCTCATCAACTCTTACCAATTCAACATGTTGTCATGATGCACCACCATTTGTTTACATGCAACTAAAGCTTCTGTAACCACGGCATCGTCCCGCTGCCATGCATAGGTTCGTGCTGCATCAAGCGTCGGGCTCTAACTCACCGCCAATGGCAGACCATAAACCTGCGATGTCATCTGCAGTATCCGCAATGACAGGCGTCTTTAGTCGTCTCATTCGCTCCCGCATGCAGCCTGACCCAGCCCAACCCCGCGCGGGACCTCCTTGCTTTGATATCTCGAGTACGTTGTCATGGACAATTGGGTTCTAACATCAGCCATTCATTACTGTAGCCGCCTCCTTTCAAACCATATGAGGGGTTCTACTGCCTGTTGTTGGCCATCATATATATGGGCCCATGACCTGACTTTTTCTCTCGTTTCTCAATGGCTTCAATACGCTCCGCTGTCATGATGGCTTGCGGTCACAGCGACTTTCCTCCACAACCTTTCACCAAGCACAATATCCATTAGCAGACAATCAAGTTTTAAGCCCAAAATTCAGTTTCTTTAGTACATATAATGAATGTACAAGCACAACCTACGACGCAAATGCATGCACTAAACCATCTCCTAAAGTGCGTGGGGAAAAAAAGAATATAAGAAATCAGCATAGGGTAACACCACAAATCATGACCATCGGATAAGTGGATTTCCAGAATGATCGCCGTCAACTTTTGAAACAAGAGAAGGTACAGTACAGTCTCTTCCAAGATCGCATCACTGTAAAAAAAAAAAATATTGCAAATGTCTCCATAGCCATGGGTTTCCTATAGCGGGTTTAATTAATCAACAGGAAAGCGCAAGATGCAAATTGCGACAATGCGGATGTGCTTCAAACACCAGTAATGACATGCAAGCTTCTCCAATCAAGGACACAAGTCCTCCAGCACCCTCGTTCCCATATACCTAGTAATAATAATTATAACAAAATGATGCGACGTATTGAGTACAGTTCCTTCTCTTCTTCCCCCCTCTTAACAACTTGTCCGGATGAGTCTGTAGAATCGATCCTACTGGGTTCCGTTTACCGGCACGTTGTCTGAAGGACTAGGTGGCGCAGGCTGCTTTCGAAGTGTCAGGGGAAAGGGGTACTCGTCAGGGTCCTCCTCCTCACTATAGATACTGTTAGCAAAGCTCACAAACGAATTATATCCAGTCCCACTTACGGAAGCTTCCAAGCAACATAGTCCTCGGTGCTGAGGCCTTCACGACCTTCTTGTAGACTGGCAAAGTCGCCGGGTGTCATCATGCCAGTGCGATCCCGTGGCGAACCTGGGACGGAGAATGGTCGAGAAATCTTCTGCTCGACACCAGGGATGAAGTCCTCCTCATCCTCGTCACCAAGGAAAGAGTTGGGGTAGGCACGGCGAAGAGCCAGCTGACGAGCCTTGACATACTCCATACCCATTCGCTTCCAGTCGAGGAGATCACTAAGACGCTCGGTTCGGTTTCGCTGGTTGATGCGCTGACGTCGGCTCTTTCCACAGAAATCGTACATGAATGAGGTGAGCTGATTGACCGAGTCGTCAACGCCCTTGGTTCGTCGATCCACGATGTAGATACCATAGTCGCTCGAGTTCTCGATGAGCTCCTCCATGTAGCATCCGAAACCGGAAAGGTTGGTGGTAATGCTGGGAACACCCATGACGGTACACTCGGCGGGAGTGTAGCCCCAGGGCTCATAGTATGAAGAGAAAACGCCCAGATGGCAACCTCGAACAAAGTCGTCGTAATCGAGAGGGAGGACGGGGTTGGCAGAGTTGAGGAACTCGGGGTGGAAAATGACCTTGACGCGATCGGAGGGGTGGTTGAAAAGCTGCACACGGCGGATCTGGTTCAGAACGGGGTCCTCGTGATCGTTGAGCATGTTATGTGTGACAATTGGAGGGAGTCCGTGGCGCTTCATGGCAAAGAGGCGACGGCGAAGCAGAACGCGGTCCTGGGCAGAGATGAGCTCCTTCTCATCAGGCAGAGGGTCACCCTCGTGCCACTTGAGAGAGCGCTCAAACAAGCGACGGCCAATACTCTGCTCAATAACATGGGTGGTATCTCGCAGGGATTTGATAACTGCTTGACCCTTGAGCGCCTCAACAGTGAGAGAGGTGGTCTGGGCAGGCATGATGATGAAGGCGACAACTGTGATCTTGCTACCAGCAGCCTTGAGACGGTGGTTCAATCGAGCCAAAGACTCGATAAACATGTCAACACCCTTATTCCTGAACTCATAACGGCCAGCAGTGAAGAGATAGAGCGTGTTGTCCACATCGAAGTCGTAGTGGCCGTAGAAATGTCCGCGAACAAAGTCGTGAATCTTCTCCTTTGCCTGCTGGTGCAGGTTCTGAAACTCGTGAACAGCAGAGAACTTTGTGACATTAAGACCATTGGGCAGAACGCCGTCAGGCTTTCGCTTCAGCAGATGCTCGGACTCGAACGCTGTAATGTGGGAAACAGTGGTGAAAACATCGCAAGCATGTGCGGCAGCTCGCTCAATGCAGTATCGATGGTAAATACCACGCTTGCCAGCCTCAGCATCGACATCGAACCACTGCAGGTTGTTGTAAAAGTCCACGGAGCCGGCGCAAAGGTATCGGCCGAGAAGAGTGGCGTGTGTGGTAAAGATCGTCGTGACATCGATGCGGCGCTTCTTGCAGAGGGGCAGGGCGACACCAGCAAGCCACTCGTGGAAGTGAGCAATGACAGCCCTCTTCTTCTCGTGGCAGACGAACTACAGAATTAAAGTTAGCAGATCCGATACGTAAGCGGAAAAGTCAAGGGGTTGTTACCTCGCCCAGGAACCAAGCAACAAGATAACCAAAAACGATGGCTTCGTTGGTCTCATCGTCGCCAGGTGGTGAGGGGATGCTGGCAGCTTCCCACAGATCGGCCTTCCACTCATCCATACGACCATAGGCGGTCTTGGTGTCGATGAGAATAACCCTAGGAGCTCCCTCGATCAACCAGCGTCCGTACACAATGTGAATTCCTCGGTCTCTCATTGACTGTAGGGTAGCAGCAATTTCTGGGCTGGTGGGCTCCATCTCTTCCACCTCGACAGCGGCCTACTGTTGTCAGTACATACAAGTCATGATACTTTCAGAACGATGAACGTACCGATTGGTGGTTGAGTGGACCGATCAGAGTATAACGGTCACCATATTCAGCTGTTGTTACAGGAGCTTTGGACTTGATGACAGAGTAGATACCACCGACTGCATCGCGCTCTTGTTAGCATGTGAAGATTGGCAAGTGAGGACACAACGACAGTTGTCGCAATTGACTGACCTCGATGAGCTACTTCGGTAGCAATCTCAAAGAGAAGGTGGTTCTTGATGTCGCGAGTCTGCTCGCCTCCGGAACTCATCTTGACGTGAAAACCCCAAAAGAATCAGGAGTGAACTGCTGAGGGGATTTGGGTGAGCGCGATGATCTGATGAGCGTCGACCAGGGGGTGGTCGCGTAAAAGATGAGGAAGATGTTGCGCAAGGTCTACCTACAGTAACTGGAGAGCGATGCGACAGAGAAAAGATGTATAGAGAAGGAAGAAGCAGCTGTAGCGATGGCCCGCGAAACCAATTGAGAAGTTTTCTCGGGAGTAGCGAGGCGTGGCTGGGAGGGATCGGTAGAAGCGAAACGGACGGGATTAAATCGAGATGGTGGTGGTCTCGATGTTGCGTCACTGTGCCGCTGTTGAGCACGAACCTAACCTAAGAGATGGATCTACAAGCAATGGGTGAGCAGGGGGTCTTAGGTGCGCAGGGAGGGAGGGATGGAGGGCTCCATTCGGAGATGGATGGATATGTATGTACGTGCTAATATGCCCATGGGGAGCGGAGTAGAGCACTAACCTAGCAATAAATAGCACGATGGATGGATCTCAGGTCCTGGCGGTGGTGATTTGCTAGGTAGATTGGTGTTTTGAAGTGTTACACCGAGTGAGGGGGAGAAAGGATGAGGAGACTGGGGAAGGAGGGAGAAAAGTAAAGACTTTTTTCTTCTTTTCTTGAGAGGGATATAGTCTCAAGAAGAGGAAGAAAGCGAACAATGTTGAAGAAAAATTGTGCACAAGGACGTTGAGCTAAAGGAAGATGGTGTATTGATGTAGGTACTCGGCAGGTACCTTGAGTGCTGTACGTCGTGATATGATCCAGTGTTGATGCCCGCTGTGGTACAGCTTCAGCTCGTACTTTGGCGCACTAGCGACCGAAGCTTGGGTGGGGTCGGGGGGGATGTCGGGGCCCCAAGCTCCTAGCAACGGCGCCTAAACAAAGCCAACCTAAAGGCCCGCCCGTACACCAAGCCCAAACACCTGTGGAATCCAGGGCGATTCACCCATCCGTTCTCTTGGCTTTGTGGACAGGGGACCAGGGTCAACGTTTTCTTAAGCAAGACAGTCTAGGTTAATGCCTGGAGCTATCGAGTTAAGCAGAGGATCAGTGCTCAACAACAATGGATCAAAACTTCGGATGATGAACAGGATCAAGATTCACGATGTGACTAGTCAATTCAGAAAGGTCCAGGTTCATGAAAATTTTTCTATCTTGTTGAACCTCTTCAAGCCGTTGGCAAGTCGAGGGTCACATCTTTCCTCTCTCTCTCGGGCTGTCAGCATATCCTAAACTCAATCAAGATTAACCACGCAGAAAACGGACCAGTCCACACGCCACAAACTTGAGATCAAAAGGAATAGCTCCTTACAAACCCAACGCCACTCCGGTCAAAGAGCCGAGGCCGGCCCATGATCAAGGTGTTTCATTGCCATTTCAAGGTCTCGATGTTACGCCATTATGAGATGGACTCGCTTTGTTGAGGAGCTTGGGGCTCTTTCCCCCTTTCCCTTGGCCTATCCCGCCGTTCTAGTAGTTTAGTCTCATCTCCAGGTCTCGACGTTTTCCCTCAACGGCATGCACAAATCTCTCACCTTAGTAGTCTGTGGAAGCTCCAACTTACTGCACTCCACCACTGGATGGGTGCACGTTTAGATGGGCTGGACTGCCACGATAGCACAAAGTTTCTGCTACTGTAGGACCAAAAGAGACATTTTCATTCTAAAAATTTTGCCTGCATTGTGTTTGGTCAGACGCAGGTCTGGCACTTCTTGGGGGTGTCGGGATGAGGTCATGGAATGCGGGGAAATGCCAGTGATCAACATCTTAATGAACTCCTTTGAACTTCTCCAAGCCCAGTTTCTAACTCCTTTTCTGCTCATCTTGTTAGAATAAAGACATCATATTGACATTGGTGCTCACCATGCTGTATGTACCAACTTTTCCCGTAACCTGTTTCCTCAAGTCAATGGCCCACAATAGTAAACTGCTTGGTCGTCAAGTTCCCTGCATCACGCCGTCGATAGTCGGGTAAACGGACATTACTTCGAATCTATCGAGTTTTGACAAACCCATTCCGACTCAAACTTGGCTGTCGAAAAATAGACAGATGAGATGGGTGGCGGTATTTGAGAGTCTGCGGTACATGTTCTACCGAGACCCCGAGCCGTGATAACCATGCCCGAATGGCTCCCTTATTTCTCCTGTTGTCTCTCCTTCAAAACACATAAGATGAGTTCCCACGTCTATGAGTTGCTAAGTATGTATTTCCTGAAAGTGCTCTGCCAACATACCTCCCCCAACTTCCGTTGAGACATCTGGGGAGTTAGCCCTACGACTGCAAGTTTACAATGCATCAAATGCCATAGCAACATGAAAGGGGATTGTCATTTCTGCCGAGCAACAAATTTCTGTAAAATGGAATATTGGGCTTCCAACAATAATGTCCTGGCAGCCAAGCGTCATCAATGTTTCTAACAAAGGAACAGGACACAGCACAATTCCTTGGTTTCCCTGGATTTCGAGACTAGATTCTAGGTGAGTGTTCGGAAGCTATCTCAGGAATGACTATGCTTCTGTAAACGAGATCTTGCCCCGATTTAACTCCACCGGGGAGATCTCTAAGGGCGATCTTGACGGAGACTAACTTATCCTCAATAATTGCGAGCTTTCTGGAGATGCCGAGCTGGCACGTGGTCAAACAGGTAAACCCCAAGTAGAACTCACTAAGATAACAAGGACATTCACAATCTAATCACTCGGCAAGGTTTACCTAAGATGCCTTGCTTAATATTTTGTATTCTCAGCCTCCTCTTCGAGATTTGACGTGATTAATAAGCCTTGACCATAGCTTGATACCGTTCTACAAGGGGAAAAAAATCTGTAACCAAGCTCAATTACACGGTCACAAGTTTCACAGTCGTGTCTTGTCCGAGCTGACAGTGACCTTTCGAGCCACAATGGTATAACGAAACAGGTCTTGGAAGTCAGGAACAAGATGAGATGATGTGGAAGAGTAGTCATGGATCGAATCCATTCAAAAATCGAAACAGTTGAGAAATATGGCATTCGCATCATATTCTATTGATGGTAGCAATTCAGACTGCTGGCCTGCAGAGGTGAAGTGTCTCAGTTGATGGTTAAGACACCGTGCAGCCTCGCCCCTTTCCATTGGGTAATGGCACCACGTCCGGGCTCCGTAGTGGGGCCGCTCCGATGCAAGGCTGCGAAATTTTCCAAAATTTTCTAGATTTCGCTAAGGTCTTTGCGCATCGTCTCGCTGCTAACAGATTTACACCGTAAACCTAACAAGATACCCGGGGCTCAATCGGCTTCAAGACTAGCAGTGCTTACTCGGCTCTGCTTTATCTTATACTCTTCACTTACCAAACAATCAGGCACAGCCTGACAGTTACGCAAATATGGGGGACGCTGCACAGGTGAAGGTCGTCTTCACCACCACAGAGCCAGACTTGGTGCTCCCAGAGTCTAAGCAACAGCTGCTTGTTCCTGCAGGTTAGTCAAGCTTAATTACCACGAATGCTTCGCAGTTTCTCATGATGCTAACGTATTACAGACATCAAGAGATATGGCCTCTCTCGCATTCTCAACTCCGAGTCTATGCTCGACACTTCCTCACCCGTTCCCCTCGACTTCCTCGCCAACGGCACATTCCTCCGCACCTCTATCGAAGAGTACCTCGCTACCAACGGTCTCTCTTCTGAATCTACCCTGACTTTGCAGTACGTCCGAAGTCTACTGCCCCCGGTCTACGAGGCGAGCTTCGAGCACGACGACTGGGTTAGTGGCGTTGATCTTCTGTCGGCAACTTCGCGGGCGGGCATCCTGGCTGGCGGCGTAAACATTCCCGAGCGAGTTGCCAGTGCTTCTTACGATGGTCTGGTGAGAATCTGGAACCCTTCTGGAGACGCAGTCGCTGTGTCCCCGGCAGGTCGAGCTGGTGGTCACACTCAGCGAGCCAATGCTGTTAAGTGGATTTCGCAAAAGCAGCTCGCCTCCGCTGGTTTGGACCGCAAGGTTATTGTCTGGGATTACAGCGAGTCGGAAGATGGTTTCTCTGGTAGTCTTAAGCCCAGTATGGAGCTCTGGGGTCATGAGAAGGATATCAACAGCCTTGACGTGAACGGTGCCACCAAGCGCATTCTTACAGCTTCCTCCGACGGCAAGGTTGGTATCTGGACATCATCAAAACGTACCGCGCCCCAGGCCGACCCCGAGAGTCTCCCCTCTGCGCATAGCACCAAGCGAGCTAAGCTCGCAAGTGCTGCCAACACTGCTCAGCGTGGTCCTCTTGCGCTGATTCCTGTCCACGACGAGCCTGTTACCGCTGCTGTCTTCCATCCCAACGATGCGACAGTCGCCTACTCGGCATCAAAAGATCACACTGTTCGCACCATCGATTTAACAACGCAGCGCGAGGTTAGCCGACTCACCACAATGCACCCACTTCTTTGCGCAACGGCGCTTCCGGGATCGTCGCTAATCGCCGCTGGTTCGTCGGCCCGACATATCAACCTCCTCGACCCTCGCGAGTCAGCCACTACTACCTCAGCCATGACTTTGCGAGGTCACGTCAACATGGTTGTTTCCCTGTCTGCGTCGCCTGAGAACGACTACTCGCTTGTCTCCGGCTCACACGACAGCACATGCCGTGTATGGGATCTGCGAAGTGTAAGGATGGGCACCTCAGAAGAGGGCGGCGGTAGTGTCAGTGAACCAGTGTACACCATCGGCCGAGAGTGGCTCAAGGGCAAGAAGCTTCCTCCCGCTGGTGATGGAGCCAAGGTATTGAGTGTGGCCTGGGATAAAACATGGGGTATTGTAAGTGGTGGCGAGGACAAGAAGGTCCAGATCAACCGAGGACGGAATCTGTTTGGCTCAGAATCATAAAGTATTGGGTAATATAGAGGGATTGAAAAGCGATTGTTGATCTTATACTGGGCAATCTTCGATGCTCCCATTGACTATAAAAAAGTGCGAAAAGTCTATATCGGCGTAGTAGAACAAAACCTACTTCTGTACCCTAAATGTAGATAACAATTTTCAGCGATTTCCCAGAGGGTATGATTCTTCATTACATTCGTTTCTAAGTCCAATTTCTAGGTAGGCCAGCGATAACTACCTGGTACATTCCCACATATCTACATAGCTTTGCCGGTTTATAATTCCTCTTCAGACTCTTGGGTGTCCTCTACCAGTACTCGATATCTGGATCCTATACGTGCCTGCGGAGCAAGGTGAGCCAGCACCTCGTCCCGTAGCCTCGCCTTCTGGTATGGCAGCTTCTCACCAATAATAACATCGAGTATGTAGGTCACAACAGTATTGGTCTTGAGAGGGGGAGTTCGGAGGAGAGCTGCGATGGTTTCAGGCGTGAGACCGTCGTTGTCGTACCAAAGGAAATAAGTGCGTAGAGAACTCAATGGGACTCTCACAACTTGCGTCTTGTTGCGGTATTGCACTGCATGTTCTTCAGCAGAAATGATACGAGCATCTCTTGTGTCCGCATCCTTCTTCTCCGCTGGTGCTGGTTTTGTTGTCTTCGGTGTCGTAGAGGGTTGTGTAAGTTCGGTGTTTAATCCATTCAGTAGTTCAGCTTCGATATCTGAGATCACTTCGGATTCTCCAGACTCCGAAGTCTCGTCACTCTCATCAACATCATCAGCAGTCAAAAACTTGATTGGCAAATTCTTCTCGACAAACTCAGGTCGAGGAGGAGTTGGCTGCAGTTTCAAACGTTCCTGTTCCAAGACGTGGTATAATTGTAAGCCAACATAAGCGTCTGAAGCCGAGTCTGGATAAAGATATCAGCCGCTGCATGAACCGGACGCATCAATTTGACTCACATGCTACTTGGCGGTCTGATAGACGCAACATCCAGTTTCCGGATCGTACGTCGTCCCCTTTGAAGAGTGGAAGGCCGAGGACTTCTTGCGTTTGTGTAGCAAGATTCACCATAATCTTGTTGATCCGGCTCAGCTCTCCAGATTTTGAGTATTTGACAAGCTTGAAAAGATGAGATAGTTCGAGAACTCCTCTGCTCTCTACACCAAGGTTGTTCCTCAACCTTGTACAATCGCCTTTGATTGCCACACCCACTTTGGTCACACTCTCATCTTCCATGATCTTTTTGAAGGTTGGAGCGACAAAGTCGTCCTTCGGGAAAAGAGCAATATGAAACAAACCAATGCGACTGGGGCTTGCAATCTGGATAAGCGAGACATTTATCCGGGGGTCGTTGTTCTTTGGCCTAATCAGCCATTCCAGATCGAAGCCGAGGACCTTTTCGTCTGCGAAATATCGCTGGCAAACCCATTCCATGGTATGCTTAGAGGTGCAATAATGAACTTTGACCTTTTGTTCCTCTTCGTTTTCTTTGATATGCCTATACATTTTGTACGACCAGAAGGACTCCTGGGAGCCCTCTTTGCTCTTTCGAGCGGCTCTCCAATGATCAATATCAATGGTATAGTCCAAGCTGGTCAAAGGTGGAGCAACGTTGTCTGCCGTAGCAACCTCCTGCTTCGAAGCGTCAACCAGATTTCCATCTGTGTCTGTGGCGACCTGGGTTCCTTCAGAAATGGTTTCAATAGCCGGCACTTCTAGACGTTCCTGCTGATCAAACCACTCTGTTGCATCGCGCTCGAATTCCTCATCGTCACTGAACTCATCGATTTCGACCCCACCATTCCGCGCGGCCTCAGAGTTAGAGGTAGACGTATGAACGAAGCGAGTAATATCCAGGAAAGGATAGCAAGGCTGATGCTCAGCTTTTGGAGAAAACCTGATACCGAATGCTGGATTCCAGAGACGGTTCTTGATAGTCGGAGACATGTTGGAAATAAACTTTGATCTTTACATAGGCCCTTTCGTTAGGGACATTATTTAAATAAAAGAAGATAGAAAGACATCTGACCTACCTAGTTTGGAGCAAGCGACGCGTTATTGTGAGAGAGGGTCTTGATACACTGCCAGCAATGGACCCCCGTAAAGAGAATCTCATTGGGGTATAAATTGATTGAAGTGTAGCCAGTGTTGGAGAGCCATTGCGGCAAAAGCCCATGACCCTGACACACTCACGCTATGGGTGATCCTTTAGGCAACGGCGTCAATAAAGCGATCATTGATTATGGGCGTTTAGTGGGTGGCTTGGGTTTGATGATAGCCTGGTGGAGGTGGAGTGTCTTGAGTGAGTGTCCAATTCTGGCTGAGTCACCAACGCGAGAGCACGTGGGGACGTACCAGTGGAGGCTCTATATTCACACCTTACCCTGGCACCGCCATAATTCATCCCACTTTACGACCAAGTTGAAGACCTCAGCCTAACTCGAACCAAAGAGCTTGACTATTGGTTGCCTTTACTTGGTTTATCTGTTTAGGTATAACAATAGTCTCTCATTGACAGCCTTGCTGAATCGCACTTCTTCACCGTCAAATCTTGGTCACCTCAATCTTCACAATGGCTTCCCAACTGCTACCCCTCGGTGAGTGCTTCGAGCAGTAGTTGCTAGCGTATACCATTCCTATGTACTGACATGGTCATTTAGAGCTTATCGACAAGTGTGTTGGCTCTAGAATCTGGGTCATCATGAAGGGTGATAAGGGTAAGAAGAGTCTTGGCTGGCGAGAGATATTATACTGATGAGCTTGTAGAATTCAGTGGAACGCTCGTTGGCTTTGATGACTACGTCAGTGAGTATTTTCCTCCCGTCATTGAGTGTTCTGTACTAACATATGCATAGACATGGTCCTGGAAGATGTGACTGAGTTGTATGGGCAATCCCTTAAACATCATTATTCGAGCATTGGCTGACTCAACAGTGACTACTCCGGTAACCATACCAAGCTCCCTAAGATTCTCCTGAATGGCAACAACATCTGCATGGTATGTTCATTATGGATTTTCTTCAGTTCTCATGCTAATGTTTGTTGAAAGTTGATCCCTGGTGGTGAGGGTCCCGAAGGAGCTGCTTGAAATTGATGCGGAAAAGTCAAAGAAATATCGCAAGTCTACTCAACCAAAACTCATCATGAGCATGATCCCCGTAACGGTGATCAAAACTTCGCGCCGCCTATCACATGATTGGGGTTGTGACAATTACATCAAGAGGAATTAGGACCGCAGTATGTGACTCAGAAGAGTCTTAGGTCTTGAGCTCATTCCAGTCTAGATCTGGTAAAAATAAAAAAAGCAGTAATCTACAGCCCCCCAACGCCGACCATCCGTGGTGCCTGTTTGTTTTTTCAATGATCTTGAATGCGATCGAGATGATAAGAAACAATTTAGTGGCCGTTCTGCATATTGCCTTGTTCTCCAGCCGTTGTGATTCGCCTCAACTCCCACTCTCGCGTGAACTCCTGGTGCAACATCTCGAGTTGGTTGATAAGCTTCTCACACACTGAAGTGAAGACGTCGCGGGGAGTGATGGTCCCGTCCGTCTGCACTCGAATAAAAAGCTCCGGAACATTGGGATGAGCGACTGCAGCATCGTTAGCTGAATATGAAACCAAGGTGACGAGGGTAATTTACTCTTGTACCCAGCCATGTAAACGTTGGGGTGCATCTTCAGATGTTCGGAGAGAAGGTTTCCAAGAGTATGATCTTCCTTCATGAGAACAAAATCCGAGGTGTTGGACATTCCTACATGATAATGTGAGCTTCTGGCCAGCAGACTTGCCAAGAGGGAACCTACCAGAGAATACCTTCTCCTCGATCTTCTTCTCGCCCTCTCCGAGGAGGAAAAGCTCGAAACTATGGGGGATATTAGCTGATGCACATGTCAAGCAGCGAAGTAACGTAACGGATCGTCTTGAAGATTAAAGTGCTTAGGGTTGTTGCCAGCCATAGTAAAGAGCTCGATATAAATCAGATGGAAGGTGAGGTTTTCAGGAAGTTAAAGGAGAGGCGCTGCGCTTGGTGAGGTTCTCGTTTGGTGCTCATTGTGTTGTTTGCCAGAGACAAGTGTCTGCCACTGACAGGCAGGTGCACCTAGTGGCGCAGAGAACCACGACAAGTCTGACACCGAAAGCACAACACAGGTTTCTGGTAATCTTCTTTGAATGGACACGGTGAACACACATATAGTCAATAGCAAGTCGACCGTATTGTCTCTATGAGTGGCGCTTCATAGATCGAGCAGCTGCTTATGAAGTACTGGCCGGCTTTATGAATCAGATCATAGTGCCTGACATCCAATAAAACCAATAGATGGTCTTGAGCTGTCAAGATACGCCAACATAGGACATGGCCTAAGCCTTGAACTTCACATATCACTTGATATAAGACTGTGCATTATTCAAGTGAAAAACAGGGGTTGACCCATGAGGACTCGAATGTCCTCGTCTTTACACTGGGGTTTGGATAACTCCGAAACCGTAAAAGGATAGAAAACACGAGCAAACAAAGAGGCAAATAGGAAAGAGTAATCTCACCGATCAGGGGCGTTCATCTTCGGTTCTTGATCGTGATGTTAGATAATTCGATATTTGGCGGTAAAGTGGCGATCGTAGCAAAAGTCCAAAATTCGTGAATAATCTGTCTATTTGTCGACAGTGTTGCACAAGAAGGAGAAGTCGGGACAGGGAGTATCCCAGACTAATGAGTTCCAAAAAAGATTAATAAAATGTAGGTAGTGACAAAGTTAAGTGACAACAAGTCAAGAACAAAGCAGTGTGAAACAGAGTGGTAGCTTCCAGAGGCTCAAGCTTCAAGACGCGACAAAAGGCTAATACTCGGCTAAAATTGCGGGCGTACAGGCTGATCTGTAATCCGACAGTGAATCACCTCGGGTTATCTTCTACTGCATTTGCTTCATTTTTTACGTGTAAACTCAAAGTTGCAGGCTCAACGATGAGTTTATGTCTCAATGCCGCGCATCAAGCCGTCTTTGTTGCGGCGTGCTAATCGCCTCTCGCCGCACCTCGCAAGCCTCCTCCCAGCTTGCCGAGACCTAGCATCAGCCCAGAATGAACTACGGTGGATAAAGAGTCATGTTGACGAGACATGGCCGCAGCGAAAACTATGGCATCTGGATGATCTTTGTCAAAAAAGAGGGCGCGGTGTGCCTCTTCAATATATACTGGGTTCTCAGCCATTTGGTGCCCTCGACATCAAATGCAAACCGGGTGTTTTGATACCTAGACCAGAAACTGAAGCATATACTTTCCATCTGGCAAACCTTGTCAAATCGGGAGAGCTACTAGGTCAACACGTAAGGAAAAGCGGCCACGGCGTTAACTTGATCGACTTTTGCACAGGGACTGGTTGTATTCCTCTGGGCTTCTTTTCGTCCCTCCAGCACTCAGTTGAAAACATGACTGTGAGAGGAGTGGACATCTCACCTGTGGCTCTTCGACTCGCGCAGGAGAATATCGCCCGAAATGTCGAGCTTCAAACCTTGATCAAGCCAACCAGAAAAAAGAGGCTTGACATCACAACGGCGAATGTCTTTAGTGATAACGATATGCAACAGCTTGCAGTTACCCGCTGGGATATTCTCGTCTCTAACCCTCCATACATCTCGGAAGACGTTTGGCATCACGGCCGCGGACAACTCGGATTTTCAGTCCGAAAATATGAACCACGTCTCGCATTGGTACCAACTAACAACCTTCCTCGTCCGAACGGATGTAATCCTGCGGATGTCTTTTATGCCCGGCTTTTGAACATCTCGGAACTCTTAAAGCCGAAGGTGGTCCTGCTTGAAATTGGCGATGAGGACCAGGCCCGTCGTGTATTGCAGCTATACTTTGCCCACCCAATTGCACAAAGCTCAAGAGTCGAAGTTTGGCGTGACTCGCCTGATTTGGACGGAGCAGAGGATTTGGAGTTTAGTGTGGACATTGAAGAGTCAAAGAGTGAGAGACATCGAGTTCCAGTGAAAGGTGACGGTCGCATACGGTCTGTTCTAATTCGCAGGTTGGACGAGGGTTAATGGCAACTACATTAAAAGGCTATTTTCCTGTCATTGTACTAGCCTGAACGCCAGACATGGGTTCTATGATACATGCATTTCTATTCCGAGGCCTAAGCAGCATGAGGTCATGATAAATTGATGCGTAAGTTGCCACTATTGCTTATGAGCTTGAGCAAGAAAAATGGGCAAAAATTGATTGTCTAAAGCATTCTCTCTCATTCGAATCTGATATGAAAATTGAACACGGACACATGCGTCTCCTTCAACTCGAGACCACGATATATCATGGATCTCTACTAATAGACCAAGCTCAAGGGATCTCAAAAGTACCCCTCTATTGAGAGAACAAGATTGTAAGAAGCCCAGAACCTAAGCTTATAACACAAAGTTCATTATTTTTATGATTCCCAGTAAAGTCTCGATTGAAAGACATTTTACTAATACCGGATATCCAGATGTAGGTGATAGATCCGAAGTTGATAGGCACCAATTCATGACGTGCCTGACTATCTTCCCTGAGGCGATTTAGCCCCGCCAGCCAATCCCCTCCCCTCATCATGCCCAGTGGACCCCGAAGTATTGCTAACACGTGATCCTTCTTTTTTCGAGCTAAGCAACACTCATAGACTCATCACCAGAAGCTTCCACTTGGTGGTGTCATCCAATATATTCAATTCCTTACATTGGCGCTGGACCCTGGAGTTCTCGCCATATACGAGTGCATTTCAGTTTCAGAGACTTTCGACAGCCTGTTTGGCTCCAGTCGTGCTACCTTATGACATAGCACGGCACTTTAACTACCTTTATCATTCCACAACCCCGGCGGTTCCGCACTTGCGCCAGTCCTCATTGCCCATTATGTCGAGACTTTTACGGCAATCGAGCCAGTTTGCACGAGTTACAAGACTGTCAACACAGCCTGCACTACGGTTATGTGTGCGTCCATCACTTATCAGCCGATCGAATCCCGCAAAGACATCCGCCGCATTCGCCATCCGAGCCAGGACGTATTCCTCGCAACCGCCACCTTCCGGCCAAGATCCCCGGTCAAACGCAGATAGAGACAACGAGCATGGAAGCAAGCCCTTAAATCAGAAGAAGGGGGGTGAAGGAGTCGAGGGAGGCAAGTCAGAGGGGCCAAAGCCGCCACCTCTGCCAGAAGGCTGGATTCACTTGAGCAAGGAGGAAATCGCCCATCTCGAAGAATTCACAACTAGGCTTCCAGATGCTCAAAGGCCAGTTGCGAAGGATATCCTGGAGAAGCTTCAGATTGTCGGTGCGCCGGCCGAGACCCGCGATCTCCTCCAAAAGCTACGACAGAACGGCAACCTCTCGATTCTCGACAAGGGGCGATTGATGCGTTGTGTGTATCAGGTTACTGAGCGGATCGTTGACCTGGAGGAGAACCAAGGCCAGGATGGGCAATTCTCGTCATTCCGCATGGACCAGGAATCGAAGTCCCAGGATGGCAAGGGCGGTGCCGACAAGTCAAAGCAGCAGCAGAAGGGTGGCAAGCAGCCCAAGAACGAACGTAGCGGCTGGCTTGAGGCTGTCCAGACTGGTATTGCTATCGGTGTCACTGTCTGGATCGCGGAACTCTTCGCCAACCCATTCTCTGAGAAGGAGATCACTTGGCAAGAGATGCGAAAGGCCTTCCTAGACAAGGGTCTCGTCCAGAAGCTGGTGGTTGTCAATGGCTCTCAAGTCCGTGTTGAGCTTCACCCATCTGCAACAGGAGCTACGACTGAGAACGGGCAACCCGGAAGGAAGAGCTACGTTTTCTCTATTGGATCCGTCGAGTCCTTCGAGCGAAAGTTGGAGGAGGCTCAAGACCAGCTGGGTATTCCATCCTCTGAAAGAATACCTGTCAGCTATGAGGCCGGCGGCAGCACCCTGGGTAACCTTCTTCTCGCCTTTGGTCCCACTCTCCTCTTTATCGGTCTGATCCTGTGGACTCAACGGTCAATGGGAGGACGAGGTGGTGCTGGCGGAGGCATGTTCAACTTTGGCAAGAGCAAGGCAAAGAAGTTCAACGCTGAGAGCGCTGTTAAGGTCAAGTTTGCAGATGTTGCTGGCCTTGAGGAGGCCAAGACTGAGATTATGGAGTTTGTGAGCTTCTTGAAGCAGCCTGAGAAGTTTGAGAAGCTAGGTGCCAAGATCCCACGAGGTGCTATCTTGGCCGGTCCACCTGGTACCGGCAAGACGTTGCTTGCCAAGGCCACGGCTGGTGAGTCAGGAGTACCTTTCTTCAGTGTGAGCGGTTCCGAATTCGTTGAGATGTTTGTTGGTGTTGGACCTTCGCGTGTGCGAGACCTGTTCGCCGAAGGCCGTAAGAATGCTCCCTGCATCATTTTCATTGACGAGATTGACGCTATCGGTCGCGCGCGACAAGAGAGTGGCAAGGGCTTTGGTGGCAATGACGAAAGAGAAGCAACCCTGAACCAGATTCTCACAGAAATGGACGGCTTCAACACCCGTGAGCAGGTGGTTGTCCTCGCTGGTACTAACCGAGCGGATATGCTCGACAAGGCTCTGATGCGACCTGGACGATTCGATCGACACATTTTCATCGACCGACCCACAATGAAGGGTCGCCAAGAGATCTTCAAGGTTTACTTGAAGAAGATCGTGACTAACGAAGACCACGAATACCTCGTTGGTCGTCTTGCAACTCTTACTCCTGGCTTCTCCGGTGCTGACATCGCCAACGTCGTCAACGAGGCTGCTCTGATCGGTACGTCCTCATGAGTTTATTGTGTTGTTCCCATACTGACATAACCCAGCTGCGCGAGGCAATGCCGACGATGTCAAGATGGACCACTTCGAACGGGCCATTGAGCGAGTGATTGGAGGTCTGGAGCGCAAGTCCCTTGTTCTTAAACCTGAGGAGAAGAAGACTGTCGCTTACCACGAAGCTGGACACGCCATCTGCGGATGGTTCTTGGAGCATGCTGACCCGCTGCTTAAGGTGTCGATCATCCCCCGTGGACAAGGTGCTCTGGGTTACGCTCAATATCTGCCTCAAGACGCCTACCTGATGAACACCAACCAGCTCATGGACCGAATGGCCATGACCATGGGTGGTCGCGTGTCTGAGGAGCTTCACTTCCCTACTGTAACAACAGGCGCCAGTGATGACTTCAAAAAGGTCTCCCAGATGGCACGAAACATGGTGACTCAATGGGGTATGTCTGAGAAGGTGGGCCCCGTGCATTTCGAGAACGACCCCAACCGCATGCAGAAGCCCTTTGCCGAGTCCACAGCCCAGCAGATCGATTTGGAGGTCTCTCGGATCGTAGAGGAGGCTTACAAGCGCTGCAAGGATCTTTTGACAGCGAAGAAGGAAGAGGTTGGCCTTATTGCGCAGGAGCTGCTCAAGAAGGAGGTTCTTGTCCGGGACGACATGGTCCGCATCTTGGGCAAACGACCTTTTGGCGACAACGAGGATTTCGAGAAGTACTTTGGTGGCTCTAAGCCGGAGAGCAACCCTCCTCCGTTCCCCGAGGAGACTGACTCCCCCAAGGAGCCTCCTACCCCATCCCCAGCTTTCAAGAAGCTCGAGTAGGGTTGCTATACAAGCCCATTCGGGCGCGCCATTGGAGAGAGAGTTACCCACGCATCACGACCAGTAACTTGGTTCGGTGCATTGCTACTGAGACCTTATAAGGAGAAGGAATACTGTGGGGACTTGGAACAGAGCGAGCACCGGCTGTGACGGTGATGCGATGCACTCTGGCCAGGTCTGGTTGCAGAGCTTAGGATGTTGGTTACGAAACAGTGCGATAACCCGCGGTGGGGAAGATGAGGATAACAACGAGACAGGCCCAAAGCGGTCACAGCGATGCGTGAAGAAAAGCGGCACTCAACTCTACCAGACACTTGATCAATTCCTTTGGATTTGTTTTTTAATGCATGCTCAGCAAAACCGTCACACACATCTATCCGCATGGCACCCATCATCATTATCCTTCATGTTGGTGGCCTGAAAGATACGGGCTTTAACCAACTGTGTAACATTGTACTTTAGGTGATAGAACTGTATAACAAAATTTTGATGACTGAGTTGACGAAAACTATAAAGTTGCAAGTTGTAACGAGTTGAAAAGAATTTGATGTAATTAGATGGAGTCGTACGTTTCAAGACCCGCGATAAGACACGTGTGGCTGAATTGTAGGGTGATGTTTTTCACGGGGTTGGCCTATGGATATGACTTCACCCGGTTGTTACAACAGACAGCCTGTGAAGTCAGGTTTGTTGGCGGGAACTAGAGAAGCAAATAGAAAGAGAGAATGAGTGTCGATCCCTAGATAATCGCGTATGCACAGTACTAGGTTGTGGTTGAATTACCTTGACTTATCAGTTGATACAAACTGTTTCTGTTTGTGTTGTTTCGATATATGTAGGTAGGTATCGGGGAGTCGGGCTTTGAAAGAGAGAGGTTTGAAACGCTGATTGGTCTAGAAAGTTCCCAGCGATCGACCCAGATTTCAGAGGCTCTGCTCCTGTAAGAGACATCACGAGATGCAAGGCAACACAAACATTGCAGATGGAATAGCGGAAAAGGGTAATAGATTCAGCTCTAGGCAAGGTCAACAAGGTCAAGGACATGGGCAAGGTCCAGGTCCAGGTCAATTGTCAAGCCCGATACCCTTGTACATGATGATCCGAGTCATGTGTGGAGTTGAAGGAGATCTCAATGACAAAGATATTCGTATTTATATTTTTTATTTGTTTTATTGTTTGTATTTTATCGGTTGAGTGGTGCTGTTTGATCAAGTATGTGGTTCCTGGATTTATCGAGCCCTCCATAGACAAATTGTTAAATGGATCAGATTTATTCTTAGTTTTTGCTTTTTATTAGGTACTAAGCTTTTTTATCTTGCATCCCCCAAATCCGCGTACCGGTCCTCGGATATAACTATCCTTGGCCGCTGTATGCACATCATTTACTTGCTTTTTCCCTGATTGGTCACAGAAGTGTCGGGATTGCATCACTTGGCTACGATAGGTACGGAAGGAAGGAAGGAAGGTTTGGTAAGGTCCCCCGAGGCCGGGGCAGTTACATCACGGACTAACTAGGAAGTAGGTAGTCTACCAGGCACCT
Organism: Fusarium chlamydosporum; assembly: GCA_014898915.1. NCBI lineage: Eukaryota > Fungi > Ascomycota > Sordariomycetes > Hypocreales > Nectriaceae > Fusarium > Fusarium chlamydosporum. The sequence goes on along the minus strand of JAAVUD010000022.1, from coordinate 285,094 downwards.
ACCCGATCTAAAAGGAACGAAAGTTACGAATGGGCGACTCATATTCTTCGTTCTCATAGGGTAAAGGACTTTTTTCTTCTTCTTCCTCGGCCACGTACAAACGGCATCTTGCCTTTTTTTTTTTTTTTTTTTTCCTTCCTCATGCTTTTCTCTTTTTATAACTGCCGATTGATCATGTGAATCAGTGTCTCTTATCATTTGGTTCTCATGCATCTCATGTTTTGGAGAATCCTTCTATTGGTTTTCATTCGATCGATCTTTTCAGCGTCGTATCAGCAGCAGCAGCAGCAGCAGTAACACTCTAGATAATTGATTGACGAATCTTGGGTAAGCAGATGTTGACAGGGATGTTGACTTACTACCGTGCGTGTCTACTGAGTGGAGTATAGTACTCTTCTTCTTTCTCGACTAAGTTGAGAGACCCTTGCTCTACATCTAATCGGTGACATTCTTGACCGATTTTATCCAACGCTGCTCTTCTCTTATATACATAAGCTTGTATTTTCCCACTCTTCTTCCACTATCGACTCCTACCCATACTAGCCGATCTCCAAGTATAAGCCATCTTGCTGGAAAACTACAATCGTCTGGGCTATCTACCTGTCTTACCTGCCAACTCCTCTCGATATCTTTATAGAGAATACTACCCATGGCTTCTGCCCCAGCAGGGCACGCAAGAGCCCATCATGAAATGGCCTCGTCTCAACCTAAGAGAGAATCTTGGTGGAAGATTCATCTCTTCCGAGGCATGATCAAGGATATCCGTCGAAGACTTCCATACTACGTGAGCGACTGGACTGATGCATGGGATTATCGAGTTATCCCTGCTACAGTCTACATGTATTTCGCCAAGTGAGTATCCCCATCTACCCTTCTTCCTTCTCTGACGCCTTCATATTTCTTCTAAACATTCCCATTCAGAAACCGCGCCAATGACGTTCTGATGATAACATAACTGACTTATTGTCTAAAAGCATCTTGCCTGCTTTAGCTTTCTCTCTTGACATGTTCCAAAAGACGGGCTCGAACTATGGTGTTAACGAAGTTCTTCTATCCTCTGTACTGGGGTCGGTTGTCTTCTCTCTATTTGCTGCGCAGCCGCTAGTTATCGTGGGCGTGACTGGTAATTTGACATCTGCCCAATTACGAGCCAACCATCTAACCGCTCCATCATAGGTCCTATCACCGTCTTCAACTAGTAAGACTTACCTATATTCGGAACTAAGTCAAGAAAACTAACATGTTGTTCGAAGTACCGTCTACGATATTATAAAGCCTACAGGTGTTAACTACATCAGTTTCATGTGCTGGATTGGCATGTAAGTCATACACCAACTCCATACCCCTGTTCTTCGTTCGACATGAAGTCTTTACTGATCATTTTAGATGGGCACTTATCCTCCATTGGATCCTCGCCATAACAAACTCCTGCAATTGGCTTCGATGGGTCACACGATTCCCCTGCGACATCTTTGGCTTCTATGTCGCCTTCATCTATCTCCAGAAAGGAATTCAAGTCCTCGAACATCTTGGAAGGGGACAAGAGTTCTACCTGTCCATTGTTGCAGCTCTTCTTGTCTTCATGGTTGCATACATATGCGGCGAACTCGGCAGTAGCAGTCTTTTTCGGCATCCTTTCCGCATCTTTCTGAAGGATTACGGCACACCCTTAACCATCATCTTCTTCACCGGCTTTGTTCACATCGGTCGTATGCGGGAGGTTGATCTTGAAGTCTTACCGACCAGCATCGCTTTTGAACCAACGAGTGGTCGAGACTGGCTGGTCAACTTTTGGGATTTGAGTGTGGGCGATATCTTTCTAGCGCTTCCGTTTGCAGTCCTTTTGACTATTCTCTTTTGGTTCGATCATAATGGTAGGTTCTGACATAGTTTTACTTGGATAACCTCGTTAACCACAACAGTTTCTTCACTAATTGCCCAAGGTAGCGAATTCCCCCTCCGTAAACCCGCCGGTTTCCACTGGGATATCTTCCTCCTAGGCCTGACGACCGGTGTTGCTGGTATTCTCGGTCTACCTTTTCCCAATGGCCTTATTCCCCAGGCTCCGTTCCACACTGAGGCCCTCTGCGTTACCAAAGCCGTCAAGGAAGATGACTCGGACGGTAATCCGAGAGATGGAGGTTATTCCTTCGAAGCGACACATGTCGTCGAGCAACGTGTTTCCAACATTGCTCAGGGTCTCCTCACCCTGGGCACCATGACCGGTCCTCTTCTCGTGGTTCTTCATCTTATCCCTCATGGTGTCCTTGCAGGCCTTTTCTTCGTCATGGGCGTACAGGCCCTCGAGGGCAACGGCATCACCGCTAAGCTCGTCTTCCTGGCCAAAGACCATGCACTCACGCCTGCTTCTAACCCGTTGCTGCGCATTCGCCGACGTGCAGCTATCTGGTACTTCGTCCTTATTGAGCTCGTCAGCTTCGGCGCTACCTTTGCCATCACTCAGACCGTCGCCGCTGTAGGCTTCCCCGTCTTCATCTTTGCTCTCATCCCGATCCGTGCTCTTGTTCTTCCTCGTGTCTTCTCTGCCGAAGAGCTCTCTCTTCTCGATGAGCCTACCGCCTCTGATTTCATCATGGAAGGGATCGGTGGATCCTGGGGCGGCAGAGATGAAGGGAAGCTTGCGACACAACAGGACGGTTCTCATCGACGACCAGAGCACCGCGATAGTGTACTTGCACACCCTGAGGCACCCAGGAAGAGCCGAGAGGATCTTGCCGAACTGGGCCAGATGCAGTCCGGACGAAGTACAGGGACAAGACGAAGGAGTTTGGAGAGACGGCCACAAAGGCACTCAGACGTATAGAAAATCGTACAAGTCGTCCCGTATATATAGAAGTTGAGCCAGCTACATAAAAATTCCGGAAGATATACTATTGGTTTCAATCACACCAGTTGGATGACGAAATGCTTCAGAGTTTACTAGGATACAGGAGGAATTATACACAAGAATGTGCTAGTAATTACTTGAAAGTTAGAATACAATGAGGTTGTTGATAGATATTGATAACATAGCACGATTTCGTTACAAGAACAGAGTCAGTGGTCAAACAGTATTTACATGACTCCTACTCCCACAAGTCCGATGGTATCATTCATTAATCAATCTAAAATCTATGCAATATCCTCAGTATATAACACGAGCCGTCTAAACGCCATTGTCTCCTTGTATGCTACTCTCACTCATCATCGTCTTCATCCACGATGAATCCAGTTCGAATTCGAGGTCTTCGAGAAACCACAGGTACTTCATCCTCATCATCGTCTTCTCCCTTCTTATCCATTCCACCCATTTCCAGATCCGCATCGGGCTGGGTCTTCTCCTCGCTGAGACGTCTCCTCTTTCGACTCTCGCCATCACTGCCATCTAGCAATGTTTCTCCCGTTTCATTATTCTCTTTTTGGGGAAGGGTACCATTCATTGCTTTGCGAATGAACGATGTGCTATCGTCGTCGTCGTCGTCGTCGTCTGTACTAGTGGCTTCGTCTTCCTCTTCATCATCCTCATCTTCATCACTTGATGCACTTTCCGTAGCCTTGCGCTTTCTCCCAACCTTTTTCGCGGGTTCCTGCCTTGCATCGATGCCCTGGGCAATTATTCGGACTGGGGGACGTTTCGCTTGCTCACGCTCCCGGGCGAAAAAGGGTCCGTCGGCATCCGAATCAGTCTCGTCATCTTCCTTAGTGACATACTCTGCGGATTTAATATTCAAGAACTTTTCCTTGGCATTTCTGCGCCTCGCTTTACGTGCTTCTGCCTTTTCCTCTTCTGTGAGTTTTTTGCGGGGCTTCCTTTTCTTGGACGACTTCTTGGGCTGATCATTATCATCGATGACTTTGCGGACTGTAGGACCGCTGACTTTGTACATTCCGTCGTCGTCCTCGCCCTCGCCCTCGTCATCGAAGGCTGCCTTTAAGCGTGGGACGGTCTTGCGCTTTAGCTGGTGCTCCGCAAGAACACCCTCCTCGAATGTCGGTGGGCTGAACTCGGCTTGGTTGATGTAGTGGATGGCATCTTTAAGAAGATCTGCCGACACGTCTGCAGGTATGATCCAAGCAGAATCCGTAGTCTCATCTGCAGCTGAGCCTAGGAGTTGAATACCGACCAGATTCATCAGAAGTCGCATATGAGAGTTCTTAAACATGGCAGTCCGGCGGTCTTTATCATCCGGACGAACAACTGGGTTTTGTTAGCGGACGGAACATCATAAGACCTTGAACATACTTACAGAATATAGGGGGCAGCTTCGGTCCAGACTCTGCTGGTTGTTCTTCTGATTCTTCTTGTGGGGGCTCGATCGAAGCTCTGGCCTCCTCGGCTGCTGCAAATGCCCGACGTTCTGTTTCGGCATCGCCAAGAGTCTTCTTGATCCAAGCAACATGGTCTGCTTGATTCTTGTCCAGCATCGCGCCCACAACAATGGCAATCTGACGATCTAACTCTTCTGTATTCTTGAATGTCAACTCGACTCCCGGCTTAGCTTTGTTGACACTGGTGATCGTTTGCCTTTCGTAACCGTACTCGAGGAAGAAAGCAGTGCTTCCTGCCTTGCTGAAGAGCATCTCCACGAGAAGCTCTGGGCGTTGCTCGAGCTTCTTGAAGCATTTTCGAAGGATTTGCTTCACTAGCTCTTCCCACTCCTTGTACATGCTAGAAGACTTGTCAAGCGCAGCCTGGCCTTTGATCATGTTATAGAAAAGGTGAATTATGTCCACGCGGAACAACATGACACTGGCTTCTGACTTGAAAGCTATACGGTAGAAGTATCGGTGAGCTCTCTTCAGTTGTGCATCGGTCAGATCACGGTAATATTTCGTAAATGCGACAAATGTATCGACTACACTTTGAGGCGTAAAACGGTTAGCAAAACGAGAGAAATCGAATTTGCGTTCTTTAGTGGTCTTCTCAGCAGACGCGGCGTCATTGTCTGAGCCATCGTTCTCGTCGTTGACGTTGTCATTTTCTACACCCGCAGCATCTTGTGTGGCTTTCTTCTTCCGTCGAGTACGCCGTCGCGAGCGAACCTGCATATCGATATTCTGTTTAGAGTACGATTCGAGAATACGAAGGAAATGATGAACTAGTTCCGTGGCAGCGTCGAGATAGTCGAAGCCTTGATCTTTGTAGTTCCGAATGATATTGGCAATTGCGTCATGGGTTGCTTCTTCATAGAAAAGACGACTGAGCACGTTCTCGGCGATCTCTTCGTCATCTTCATTACCCGAATCAGACATCTCCTGAACAGTGAGAAGAATTTGAGTGAAGCAACGCATAATAGCCGTCAGTTCATACCAGTCCTTCATCTCGATTGACTGGTGAAGGGCTCTGTTGAGGATGATGAACATTTCTTGGTTCAGAACACCAGCGATAAGATTGAAGCTGCTGACTTCCTCGTTCGTGTTCTTTCCTGACTGTTTCTTTGACTTCCGCCTCATGCGTTCGGCTTCCAGAAACCACGAGACAAGGTAGAAAAACTGGCGGCGATGATAAGGCGTTACATGTGGCGCTTCTCTATCGATTGTCTTGCGGACGTGTTGGAAGAGGGGGTTAAAACCTGAGTCGAGGAATTCTTCCACAAAGGATCGTAGCTGGTCGTAGGCACGAGAATTCAACTTGGCTGGTAATCCGAGATCCTTGTCATCCTTCTTATCTTTCCGTGGGCGTCGAGGAGGTCGATAGGTCTTTGAGCTGTCCATCTTCTGGTTTCTCAATGAGGCATCGGCCAGCGCATCCTGCCCTGAAAGCGACGACATCTTTCCGTCTTCTCGCTTCACCCAGATCATAGTTCCAAATCGGTTATGACGAGTGGGCCCCTTGCGGTTGTAAGCTTTCAGCATCGATTCCTCCTTGTTCATCATGCTGGCCAGCTCTCCAGCTTTGGCCTTGCTCAGCTGACGCTCGTTCATGAAGAGCTTCTCCGAGTCTACTTGCTTCACCAGATGGTATATAATCTCCATAACAGTTGTATCCTCGGTTCGGAAATCTTCTCCCATGTTGGAGGCCAAGGTCAATAGCACGAGAAAGATATCTTGGTATGAGAATGCGTCGATAGTAGCAGATCGCGATATCTGGGACTCGTCTCCTTCGTATTTAACGTTGGGTGGAGGCTCTATCATAGCAACGTTGCGGAGGAAGAACAAGACCAGCTTGATAATGCCTTGATCACGGGTTGTTCGATCGCCAATTGGAATTGCCATGGAAGGAAGCGCCACTCGAACAGCTGTATGAAGAATGCGGGCTCCATCAAAGTTGATGATTGCTCGCTTATATCCAACCTGCGCTAGCTGCAAGACGGGCATATGTCTATGGTGATTGACTGTCATACGCTCCCTATCTTTCTCCATGGGCCATGTGAGAGGGACCATCAATTCGAAGCAAGCCAGGGCTATTCTAGCTTTGAACTTGCTGTCCATAGCATTCTCGGGCCATGTCGCAAGAATGGGGAGCAAGTCACCCTCGATTAGATTCGCTTCGTAGATGCATCGTGCAACGTCCATGCGGTTCGTCTTTTCGTCGTAAAAACGTATCCATCGTTGAAGATCGCGAAGTACTTCAAGAGCGTCGTCTCCGAGTTGGTAACGGCCATCATCGTCGGTACTGACACCTCCAAGCTGAAATTGAATGTAAGGACATTGACTTTGCATCAACGTTGGACTCTAGGGGCAGACTTACTGCAGAGACGAGACTGCTGATGTGCGCTCGCACTTCAGGGTGCACAATATCTGTGGTCCCGTCTGCCAACTCCATGATTGCGTATAAGTAGCAGCAACAGACAAGAGATTGTCCGTCTCTATTCACATGTCGTGGGGTTGTGCTGCCTCGACAACAGAGAAAACACCAGTCCCACCCTTTAGGACGCGCTTAGACGCGTCTCGTTGGACATGCTTAATTAACGCGAGATATGATAAGGACTGATAAGATAAGAGCTATCGTTCGGCAATTGATAAGATTTACCGTGGGTTCGGAGCCGAGGTTACCCGCAATATGATGGATGGCATGAGCCGTTCGGCGTCGGCGTCGGCGTGGCTGCTAACGTCCCCATGGGGAACTCATTAAAAGTGACATCGAGTCGAGTCTTGTTGCTTCTCCAAATTCCTCTACAGATACTTCAAAAAGAAAAAACATGGCTGCCTCAATTCTCCGAATGCGCTCCTTAGCAGCTTCGCGCCAAGTGCGCTGCTTCAGCTCTACACCTCGCCAATATGCTGCAGCTGAAGTCAAGAAGCTTGGTGTCATCGGCGCCGGTCAAATGGTGAGTTGCATGTGAAAGACGTTAAGAATAAGAGTTCAACTAACAAAGATCACGATAGGGTCTCGGAATTGCTCTCGTTGCAGCTCAAAAGGCACAGGTTCCTGTTACCTTGATTGATACCACGGATAAGGCTTTGGACAAGGGCATTGCCTTTGCCGAGAAACTCCTGGCAAAGGATGTCTCCAAGTCAAGAATAACACAAGAGCAGGCCGATAAGGCACGCTCCCTTCTCACGACCAGCACCAAGATGGAGGATCTCTCCTCAGCAGATATGGTCATCGAGGCTGTTCCCGAACTGCCCAACCTCAAGTTCGACATCTTCAGCAAGCTGGCTCAGATCTGCCCCAAGCATGCTATTCTTGCCACAAACACTTCTTCGATTTCCATCACCCGCATCGCTTCTGCGACTACCTCAGACCCTACCGACACTTCTGCCTCATCTCGTGTGGTGTCAACTCACTTCATGAACCCTGTTCCTGTGCAGAAGGGCGTTGAGATCATCAGTGGTCTCCAGACTAGCCAGGACACATTGGATACTGCTATCGAGTTCTGCAAGCGTATGGGCAAGATCACTTCCGTGTCCGCCGACTCGCCTGGTTTCCTCGCCAACCGTATTCTCATGCCTTACATCAACGAGGCTATCATCTGTCTCGAGACTGGTGTTGGAGACCGTGACTCTATCGATGCTATTATGAAGAACGGCACCAACGTGCCAATGGGTCCTCTTCAGCTTGCCGACTTTATTGGCCTAGATACATGTCTCTCAATCATGAAGGTATTGTACGAGGAGACATCCGATTCCAAGTATAGGCCAAGCGTACTGTTAAAGAACATGGTCAACGCCGGGTGGTATGGAAAGAAGAGCGGCAAGGGCTTCTATGACTATTAGGGCACACTATGATAGTTATGATTACCCCATGTTTAATTCTATCCGAGTAGCATTTATCAAATTGATAGTAGCCAGCTGTTATACCCTACCCTGTAGGAGGCCCTGAAGAAGGAACTCAAAAATAAATTTAAATTTCAACACCTGCTGAGCAACCACCCGTTTTAATTAACATAATTGATGAAAATTTGTTAAAGGATAATGTGTGAGGATCTGAAATTTAAATAACTTGGTAGAAAACGTGTGAGCGGCGTCTGATAAATCGGTATCAGCAAAGATAGGTTAGCCAAGGTTCGTTCTCGTGTTTACATGACAGCTGGTGTTCCCTTCACGCCGCGAATCACGGCCGATTCAACATCCAAACCCAAAACGAACACAACCCTCTATTGAGTCTCGAGGTGTGTAGTTCTTCACCGCTTGTGTCAAGATATCGTGGAACGTGTGGTCCTTGCTGAAGAAGTATGTTTCGATCAGCCAAGCTTCTTTATGAAACTTGCACCAACAAGATCGTGTCTCACCTGATCATCTATTGCAGTATGCTACACTGGACATAGTCGGGAAATAGTCCAAGGAGCATCCCCTCTCCCTGTTACTATGCACTTGTTATAGTCGTGTGGCTCGGAACAAGATTCCTGTGGGCGTACGCACGTCCATGACCAGGTGTGCAACCGTGAAAGTGATGAGTCGCTTGAGTGGTGTGGAAACAAGGTGGCAGTAGCTCAAACTGACCTCTGGTGTTCTACTTTGGGTAGACCTCTTTATGGGAAATCCATAGTTGGTCCCTTTCTGGTAACTGACGACCGACCAACTAGTGCACTATGATCCTTACAAGATTGCCACTACTCAATCGGTTGCTCGATGTGGAGGAAACCATCCGGGCTCTTGTTTTAGTATCAAATATTGATTAATTCGTTAATCAACTATTTAGTGTAAACCAGACCAGGCCTGCTCCACAAGGCGAGGAGGCTAATAAAAGATCAAAGCTCGAAACAAGCACAACCAAAGTCCGAGTCACATCATCCAACCGCACCAACAATTCTTAAAGCCTGAAACTGTCCGTTCGTCCTCGTCTGGGCCGCTTTTGTTTGTTTTGTTTCGTGTCGCATTGGATCCCCGTTTCTGGGTCTGGTGACTGGTCCTCAAGCCCTTCATCTCCATTTTTGGCGATTGAAACCAGCTGCCCGTCTTCGGCAGCCTTTAGCCTGAGACTATATCTTCGGATGGGCCGAAAAGCGTGATCTATTTGGTCAGTAGACGAAAATAGGTATGTTGGGGTTAGTGAACCGATCCGACGACGAGGGTAGGAGAAAAAAGTCCCATCCCTACAAGGCCAACAGAGAAAGCATGGGCGGGCTCTTTGCTCAGCGAGCCCGAGCTTCTCTCTAGGCTCTACGCCAATACCTCAGCGATACAACGCCAGGCTCTGTATAAACCTCAAGTGATCGGGATAGTCGATCTGATGAGGCGAGAGGCGAGGTGTGAGAGGCTGTGTACAGAGTAGCCAGACTGGCTGTCAGTCGACTATATGCCATCGCATTAAGCACCCGCTTGAGAAACGCTTGCGAGCTGCAGATTTCTGCCGCCCCTAAGGTGCGTATCGACTCTACTGAGGGCAACTATGTCCTCGCGGCAAAAGAAAGTTATGAGACAGAGGCTCCCTAAAGGCATCGCCGTTGACCTAAAGAATTAGTCTTTAGACACTCCCGGCAAGGACTGGCCTACTATGCAGGTGCATCTTTCTAGCTGCTGTGGGCAAGTTGACCTGCAGCATCAGAAGGCTGATACAATAGCGTGCGGAGTATTTGCTATTTCTTTTCTTTTCTTTTTATTGCCTGCCGAGGTTCGATCTTGCATTGTCATAAACGGAAACACATCGTTGATCCGTCACGTTTGCGTGATATGAGGTAGTAAATCGAGAGGAAAGAACGTGGTTGTGACTAGACAGTTACGTCTCGACTTGCGAGTGTTGCACCTTGCAATAGTCTGTGAGGGTACTGTGATAGCCACATCAGAGAAATTCCATCGAATATACCTCGGTACCGACGGCATATATACATATGCAGTGCCGAATACACAGCCGCCAAGCTGCATGTATCAGATGGAACCCCCAAGATCCAACCCCTTGTGGACAAGGTGAATAATTGTGGTATCTGTTTTCGAAACATCAGGTCCGGCGGTTCCGAAAAGCGGTCGTTGCATCGTCAATGGCAACCGGTATTCTATTGCTTCCAGAAAGTGGTTAAAGAGAAGTCGAGATAGAAAGTGAACCCAACTTCGTGATAATCGCAATCTGTATGTCAACCTGAGGTCCATTCTTGTAAGTTTCACACTACCTACCGTATGTAATGTAGTCTAATAGTACAGGGATCATATAATGTCCGTTGACTGGATGTCACTGTACAGAGTACGGATACGCTTCTTAGAATCGGGCTGTTGTTCTCCATATTAAACAGGCCACTATGGGGACCCTGGCCGGTCAGAGTCGCATCCTCAGCATGTCAAAAGCAAATAACTTGTGCGTGCATCAGCAAGCTTTGCTTGACAGTGTGTTGATAATAGAGCAGATCCGCCAATCGAATCCTATTCTAGAATTGGAACCAGAAGCTGCTCTCAAGTATCCTAGTTCTTTTTCTTCTCCTTTCCAATATCTTGCCCTGGGATTAGGATATTGGGAACAAACAGAGTATTCCAAACCCGAAGCCCAGAGACAATAAGCGCAGAACTTATTAAACTTTGGGTAACTAAGCTTGACTAGAAAGTTCCAATTACTCCGAGCTCTGCCCCTATGACAAAATTGAGGGCTAACCAAATGGGGTTGTAATTGTCAACCAAGAAACTGTCAACTCAGCAATAAATGCGACTGGTTGCTGAGATTCCCAGGGTAGTGTATCGTCTGGGTTGCAGGATACGAGAACGCAAGATCCGGCATGGAGAAATACATTTGCCGTCTGCCAGGCGGCCAGAAAAGACGGATACCATTAGTGGACGATCGATATGGGGTTGTGGGTGGACCAGAGTGGTATTACCAGTCCAACTGATAATATGAGTTCACATATATGCCAGCCTTTCAGATCTGGATACTGTAGCGAGTATGGAGAGGGTTCGAGCAACCGGGAGTCACGACGATCTCGAAAGGTGCCGAGAATAGTGATGTTAATTAACGTAGATGGTCATGTGCTTCCGTAGTCTTGCACCTGCGCAAACGACTGCGGTTATGCCCATGACCACGCAGCTCAGGTGCGTACATCCAATCAAGCTCAATCTCGTATACTGAGTTGAGTTGAAGAAATGAGGCGGCTGTTAGGTTATCACCGCGGCGCCCCTTTGATTTGCGTTCTGCTTCGCAGAATCTACCTTGGTCAAGAAAAGGCTGCCAAAAATTCAATTCCATATTAGGGAAGTCAAACGAGTAAGTACAAGGGAAGGAAATTATAGCCAGGATAAAGTTCTGGAAGGAAAGGAAAAGGGATGTTAGAGCCCTGGTCGATATTCCAACAAGACCCATAGCGAGCACGACATGACAAGAAAGCAGTCGATCAAACAAAGGCCACAACGTTCGACAACGTGCCTGTACCTAAACAGTACCACCTAGAGATCGAATCGAAAAAGAGGTGTCCTGTTCTCTGTGCCCGTTATTCGTAGCATTGTTTGCCGTTAAATAAGCAGTGGTTCTTCTGCTTTAACCTTTCGGTTTCTGTTTCAACATGGCCCATGAATGTTGATATGAATATTAAAGAGCTTCGGGAAAGATGAAACTAACCCATCATACTCACCAGATAGTGTCAACGGATGATCGATCATATCTTGTCAGATCGTGGATCCAATTTCTCCATCCCATTCTCGGATGACCGTACGCGATTTCGAACGGTAGTCAGAGACTGGGAAACAGGGATTGATGTCGGAGAGCCCTATTCGCTAGGAGGTGGGGATGCTAGTCCTGAAATCTGGAGACGACAAGGGGCGTGTTTGTAGTAAATAGCCCCCTTGTACGTCGTCCATGTAGCTGTATGTGAATTGCCAGTTTGAGATGGCAGTCAAATCTGGGCTGATGAGTAAAAACATACATACACGATGGAAAGTACACTGTAGTCAACCCTTCGAACCATGACAAATTGTGCCCAACAGGGCCCGTTCGCACAGGAATGGCATCTCCATAACTTCCAAAACCATCGTTGAGGTCTCACACGAGCAGACGTCTGGCAAAAGGTTTATTCACGAGTCCAGTGCTTTGAGTCTGGAATGCCTGCGCGAGGATGCATCAAGCCGACTGGATACCGTGCGAACGGGAATAGCATTCTGACAAGGACGGTGGTTTCTCAATGCCGGACAAGAAACAATGTCTCTAATATCTGTGCTCGCCACATGACAGCGATCATTCGCTATTGATCAAGCTTGTACTCTGGTTCGGTTGCCGACAGAGTATTGTGCCATTATGTGATCGGATTAGTTAGGTTGCAGGTATTGTTCTCAGCAAGATCCCGTTGTATTGCGAGATGGTAGGTAGCCTGTGCCATGGTTCCCCATGTCACTCTGATGGACAGTCAGGCTGTGTCACAGATCCCCGTTCTCCAGTTGAGCACTGTACTGTAGAATGGATATTTGAAAATAGCTCGAAATGACGCATCAGAAGGCGAGTTGGGATGTTTACTAAGAATAAGTTAGCCACTATTGTGTCACTGTTGCTTGTACCCATGATTGTGAGTGTCAGTATGCTCCTGTGATTGAGATCCTTCGATAAATTAAAGACTATGTATGCATCGCCTCATGTCCTTGTTCAAGATTGTTTTAGTCCAAGAACATGAGACGTATGACAGCATTGTGGATCTCTCCATAGGTGCAGTGCACATCAGCTTGGGGTTGGACCATGTTATATCCAACAAATCAACGCTTTATTGGTGTTGACGCTTAGCAAACATGGTTGGGTAGAGACCGAATCTTAGCAGTAATTACAGTACCTGCTTTCAGGCAAGAGAGGCGGATGGTAGAAACGGTCTCACAATCTTCGGGTTTTATAGTTGACATTGACAACGGGTGCGTTTCAGTCTCCCATCAAAGCTTTTCGGGAACGACAGATATATGTCTTTGAAGAGCTCTGTATCCTCTCCTCTCGGGGGAATAGACCTCGCAAGTCAGCGTCGACACTGAAGCTTTTTCGATCACGTCGGCAAAAGCGTTAATTCATGACGGATTGATGTGCTGAAGCTCAAGCCCAGGCGAAGGATGAAACGTCTAGATTCGGGCTTGCAAGGTTTAGGTGAATCCCTGATCCTGGCTAGTACCGCCACCCGCTGGTAGTTTCAGATGAGATGAGGTGCTAACTATCGTGTCGTCGCCTGTGAGAAGAGTTCGTTTGCGTGTTGTACTCTATGCGAGAATAGTTGGGAATAACAAGAGGGTGCTAGTGAACCAAATACATACGATACCTACTAAATTTGAGGCTCTGCTGCACCTGCCAAAACAGAACTGCGTGCCGGGCCTTGCCAATCTACCTACCAATCTATGTAGATATTTTCGGGCACCTAGGCAAGAACGAAACTGAATGCCCGCCCGGCTGCCTGCCAAACTTAGATTAGAAGGAATATATTGGCTGGCCGTAGAAACAGCCCGATGATCGGCAGTTGGCCGTTTTAACTTCCCCTTTCTGTAAGGTGCCTTACCTACTACTGTATGTATGTAATCTAAGGTAGTCTAGTACCTAATGGCGGGAAGGCACGTCTACATTAGTACCTACCTACCTGTACTGAGCGAGGTACCGACCGTTTGTACCTACCGTAATAGTAGGTAGGTACCGTAGCCGGCAGGTAGCAGCCCAGTAGCACTTCCTGCGCTACAAGCTACGCTACCAGCTCAATCTTCAACTGAGCACTGTCCACCAATGAATCCCAACACCAACACCAACACCAATACCAATCAGCACCATGTATCAACATGTTGAAACGCTGATTATGCCTTTGGTAAAGGCATCAATAGGTTATTTGTCCGATGGATGCTCGGTTGACTTACACAGGTAGGTACAGGCAAGTCAGATGATGCTCAAATATACTAAATGATATATGTGTAATTAGTAGGTAGGGTTTTGTTTTATGAGATCTGTCACGAGTCGCCTCTCTCAGGAATCACTGCCGTATGCTGCTCTTTCGAGGGAAAATTAAGGTTGAATCATCGTGAAGTGGGAGCCGAATTCCCCCTTGTCCCATCCCGCATTGACTATGGACGTATATCCTGTGACAACTACGACCACGACAAAACAACATGCCAGGTTTTCCCTTCGAGCCTTGGATGATCCCAAAAATTCATCGCAAGTCTCCAGAAATAGAACTGGCAGTGAGCCTCTCGACGGGTTTCCCATGCCTCAAAAGGGCTGAGGCCTTTATTTGCGGCATTGCGGTGCCTTCATGTCATCCAGCTTCAGGCACCTGAAGCCTTCGCCACACAAATCCCCCGTTCTTTATGATGCGTACGGTACTCTGCCGCAGTATGTATCTTTATACGGCGTCCGACCCAGGGGCTATCCTTGGGTACTTCAAGTGTCGCCAGCAAGACCTCTGACTTTGCTGCTCAGCGTCCCCACAGCCTTGTCCTCGACATTGGAACAGGACCACAAGGAGTCAGATTTTGTTCAGAAGAGGCAGCGCATGCCGGGCCACCACTCATCCTCGGCAGACTCTAGCCAGTTTTCGCCCTATTTTGCGAATTCACTTCCATGAAGAACTTTCACGTCATGTTCAACAATGTCTTGTTTTGAGCTTCACCCAGTCTCTAACTGCCAGATATGTACAGTACATGTGTGGGTTTGATACGCTGTCTCGCCTCACGTCGCTTGGCACCAACCAACTCGCGGCCCAGCAGCCTTGTTACATATCTCACAGGGAAGAGGACGATCATCCTTACGATCTTCCCATATATCATCCACTTTGTTGCTGTACGCTACGTACGTTGCAAGCCTTCTGGACCACGTCTCCTCATCTCTTCTTGACCAACTCCTCTTCCCTACCATTCAACAGATATCCCTGCGTCCTATCTTAATATGCTTTCACCTTGAGACCCTTACAATCTTGCACGGCCAGTGAGATTCTGGAGCAAATTTCACGCCCTGTTCACAACGTTGCTGTGCACCCCCTTAATCCTTGCAAGGATCTTATTGGTCTGTTCCCGCTCAAGCCGCGACAACGGTTATGCGCAACATGCGCTAAACCGCAACGTCGACACAGATTCAAGATGACGAAGGATCAATGCAGTTTTCACAGAAAACCTGGCCGATGCTTTACCCTTGGTTGACACTTGCCGGCCTTGTTGTGCTCCGTGATCTACCTCTTGTATTCTTGCCGGGCCTTGTTGATAGCGGTGGACAAGACTCTGTATTGATTTTACATACATCTCTTGCTTCCAATACTCTAGCCATGCTTTTGCACCATGGGACATCCTTCAGCAGAAGAGGTCAGCCAGACCGATTTGATGCTATTGTCTATCTTTACCGCTGCTGTGAGCAGCACAACCTGGTGATTAGGATTGTCATGAGTCTGGTATTCCACTCATCAGGCACCTGATAAACCCTGCTCGTCACCAACGTACCATGGGCAAATTGATGGATCACTCCACCAGGATTACTTTGTTGCTTTCTGCTCAAGTTATACTGTAAAGTATACTCTGTATACCATAGTATACGTGCGTAGAATGGCCAAGAGTGGGTACATAAAGAATCTCCGACATGGGACCTTTTGCAGCACCAACGAGCATAGACATGCAACGCTTCGCTCAGTTACCCGCCTATGCCAGGTACCAGACCAGACCAGACCAGATATCCCCCCCCCACCACTTCTTAGTCGTTGCAGTTTCCACTCCTTGTACAGGCCCCAGGGTGCGCCTGCACACAGCGCCTCTCTTTACTTTGTTTTTCTAACACCTTACATGACAGGGAGATACCTCCAAATGTGACCTTGTTCAGACCCCTGGGCAAGGACATGGCAACTATGGCTTTTCGTTGACCCAACCCCACCATGAGGTGTGTCCTTACTCCTCGTCGTGAACTCATATATCCATCCCAAGCCCGACTTCAAAGTATATTATGACTCGGATATCATTCCTTCTATCCTAAGGCATATCGACCTCATCATTTTCCGAGCTACATTTTATGTGCTTGTCCCTTCTTTTCCATCCATCAACAAATCCATTCGTTTCAAAAGTCTCTTACGAACCATCCTCACCATTTCAAAACGATCCTTACCTCTCATGCTTCTTTCTTAAGAGATCAGGCTGCAGTCACATTCCTTTCCGTCTAATTTCCTAAGATTATATTCTGCTACCCGCTCCTTACCGCGCCCTCGTTCTTCTTCGTTACTTATCTCGGGAGCGGTTTCAAGCTTTCTGCAACATACCGACCCGTCCGTGAAAGCAACGCAGAAACACTGAAACTACACTGTGTTGGTTGTACCCTTTCTAACTTACACTGGCCGGTCTCACTTCCATTGCTTCTTACTTAAGTCTGCCTACTGTCATTTGGTTTACATATCGTCCAAATGCTTGTTACAAGACAATACGACACGGAACATAGCCGTTGGCCATTCAGCAGATACGATCTATCTCGTAACTTGACCAGCCCTCGTATGTCGAACCCTTACGATGTTAATGTCGAGCTGCCGGCACCTTCGAGCTGGCAAGGACACAGCTCCAGTCCTTCTCAAGGAAGTGCTGGGTTCTCTCAACCATACACCCCACGAAATGAAGCCTCGCACCTCTCGCAGATGCGCCAGCCGGAAGACGATAAAGACAATTCTCTAGGAATCCACATGAGAACTGGAGCAACACAGATGTACTCTTCTCATTTCCAACCAGGAAACCACGGTGGGATTCCCCTCTCAGGACCGAAGCAACCCACCCCCCAGCATGATAACTATGGGGTGAAACCCAGCACTTCAGCAACAGAGGAATCTGGTAACGCCTCTCAGGCCGTAACATCGGGCAGCTTTGTACCCGTTGGTCGCTCAGCATCCGAGCTTTCAACCGGCCGAACTAATCAAGGGGGAAGAGTCAACTCGCCACCAGAGGAAGAGGATGACGAGTTTGACGAAGATGATGTGATCGATGGTGACGAGAACTCGGCTCAAACTCCCGCGGAGCGGGCGGCTGCTCGACGCAAGATGAAGCGATTCAGGTTAGTATTTGTTTGTGCAAGCCTCAGAACATCAACTTACCACATCAGGCTCACTCATCAACAAACTCGATTCCTCATGAGCGAGTTTGCGAAGCAACCCCATCCTGATGCCGCACACCGCGAGCGATTGTCGAGGGAAATTCCCGGACTCAGCTCACGCCAGGTTCAGGTGTGGTTCCAGAACAGGTACTTGACTCTTATAGATGTTTGCATGGACATGGCTAACCATGATTTAGACGTGCCAAAATCAAGCGCCTGAATGCTGACGACCGCGACCGTATGATCAAGATGAGAGCAGTGCCCGAGGGCTTCGACAATGTCCAAGCACTCCACTCTCCTTACGGTGCAGTTCACGGTATGAGTGCTCCCATGCCCTCGCCGGGGCAGTTTAACACACAGTCATACGCCCAACACATGATGAGACCTTTGATCGTTGACGGTCGAAGGAATGATACACACGAGCATTCTTCACCGACAGGCTTGACCCCGGGCTTTGGTGGAATGGCATACAGTCCTGCTGGTAGCATGACGAGCTCTAGCCTAGCATCACCACTTTCCCCGGCTCCTAGTGACCGTTATCCCTACGGCGGCCACTTCTCTGCTCCTCTGACAGGCAGCCCGAGAACATCGCACCCGTTCGGACAACAACACGGACTTGGTAACCCTATTGAGATACATCGATCAAGTCCTCATCCCATCCCACCACCGCTACTTCGCGACTCCCTTTCTCGAGCAAGATCAGAATCTTCACAATCACCCCTGCGATCCACAATGGCATGGAAGGGAGACGTCGTTGAATATACGTATCGAGGGGCTAGCAGCACGAGCCCAAGTCTCTCTGACCGGCAGCCACCGTTGTATCAGCCGACACCCATAAACCACCCTTCTAGCGGTATCGGTGGCTATGAACCAGCCTCCATCCCCAATATCAGAACACCTCCTGGACTCCATGCGTCGAGGGCAGACATTTGAGGGGTTCAGAGCTTTTGCTTGGTCACCATTTGTGTTCACACGCAGTGATTGTCGTCTGAGGATCGAGCTCCTCCCAAAAGCTCAGTTCAATGCACCAACGAATAGCACATCAAGTCGTCTGAGGTCCTGAACGTTACATAGGTATACAGTACTTATCGCACCAGTACATGTTGATATGAGCACGCCCCTTGTTGCTCCTGCAAGGTACTTAAGAAGCCTTGTTAACTGCAACATAGGGTTCGGGTTCATTTTGCTTTATTGCAAGGATTGCATTGCTGCATCGTTTGATGATTTTCTTCTCCTTCTCCTTTGTGTTGCATGGTCGGTTTCTGCTGAGCGTGTTGGGGAGTGTTGAGCTGGGTATTTTCATAATGATCATGACCCTTTCTTTTGTTGTTTATGGGGGTAAATAATTACCATGATGATAAGAACCTAAAGCTGGCATTTAGTGGGGAAAAATATAAGGGGGCTTCAATGGGAGGTAAACAGGCGCAGGTGTTTGTTTAATTATTTTTATTACTGGGTTTGGTTCTGGGATAGACCGGTTCTTCCCCTTCCTTTTTCCACATATGCTGTCTTAGAACAATGGCACTAGGATAACAGAAGCAGTCTACTAGATTGGCTTTGGCCCTGGCGGCCGTCCATGTACAGCTAGTTCTGAGGAATGAAATTCACAAAACCAAAGTCCCCGAATCGTGTAACAGACAGGCCGTGATGATGATTGCTGAAGAGTGTAACCACAAGATGGAAATGAAAGCATCTGGTTCTTCTTTCTCCCAGATCTGTCAACCAATCTGACACAACAAGCTCAACAGTTGCAGGTGCTTATAATTACAACCTAACCAGAGAACAATCATTAGCTTTGGCCCAAAGATCAGAGTTGATATCTGGGGTACATGCAAGCTCTTTGTAGTCAGACGAGCCAGATTTCCTTCCGGCAGCCAAGTGGTTATCAGTCAGTGATGGCATGCATCAAGCCGAAAACAACAGACAAGGCCACTAGGTTTACCAGATGTTGGGTGTCATCACGATACAGTGCTTGGAGCATGAGCCAGAAGAGCATATCAAAACTTACCATAATATGTTTCTTTCTCTTTTCTTTCTTGCTAACATCGTTTTCCAGAGCAAGGCAATGGCTACGCAATGCATGTTCACGTCACAGTACAAAGCCCCAACGGACCAATGTCCTTTCCTTTCAGGACAAAGGGTTCTTAGGGAGGATATGTCACTTGCATCAGGTCATCACCGCATCATGGTAGCCGCACGAGGGGCCCTCGTGATGATGGTTTTAGGCAAGGTTACTGAAGTGTGCTCTCGACCACAAATCCCGAGATGTTACAGCAGCGTAGGGTCGAGCAAGCTGACAATGGTTGAGGGATAGTGGTGGTCTTGTTTGTATGGGAAGGAAAGAGGAAAATTTCCGGCGAAATGTTTGCGATCTTATCGAAAAGGAAAGGTCATGTGACATGAGCCTCCACACTGCTTGAGTTGCTGGTGACGGCCAAGAGTGGGGTTTTAGTAATGGTGCCTCAGGTGCTTGGACAGGTGCTTGGAGGGAGAGCACAGAACACCTCGATAATAGGTAACTAGGTACATTAATCATACACAAAGACGCGTTGATATCACTTCCCCGGATTGCTATAAAAGGGATTCAAATAGTATAAATAATCAGTAGATTTATTAATTCTTTGTTCGAGATGACGTGCTTGATCTGATGAATACTTCAGCACAGCTCATAAACTGAGACGTGATTCGGTGATGCCGTCTGCATTGGACTACGGGGCTCGCAGCCTGACACCTCACTGCGACAGCGGAGGACTCCATGATTAATGAGGCAGGAGAGGAGAGGAGAGGAGACGTTCATGTTCATGTTCATCCCTGGGAGCTCCTTTGTTCTTTGGGAAGAACCAGCCACTCAGATTAACGGAACAATACCCGAAAAAGTGGTCAGTGAGCCGAAGGCCGCTGGAAGAACCTTAGTCTACCAGTGAAAGACCTGGAAATAGCGGCTTGTCCGCGCTGGCAGGTTCCTGCCTCCGAGCCGCTGACTGGTTTCACAGACCACTCCATATAAAATTGCCTCGCCTTTCAGGCTCAAACTCTAGTGCGAGAATAAGCCTAGTACGGCTATGGTTAGTTCGGTGGTCCCACTTCACGTCTCTATAAGTATCTTTTAGATCAAATCACACGTTACCACGCATAAAAGTGACTTTATGACCAGGCTTGGCAGTGATTATCTAAGAAAGTACGTACCGCGTCTCTCGCTCTCCCTCATTCCATACCAAACACACTACGCTCAACTCCACACCTTTCGCCCCCGATTCAACCTCTGACAACCAAACCGACCCTCGCCCTATTCGACGTCAACCCTCGCTCTACGCCAGCGACATTCGCCCTTTACCCCTCGGATCCGTCGATTTTAGATACCTCGAACCCTCAGCAATATCGCAGCGAACTTATAAATCGTCTGCGCCGCGCTCGCCCTTCTCACCGAGTCCCGAGAAAAACCCAGTGCCAGTGCATGACGTTTGACTGAAGAGAGCAGCGGAGCGCAGCGACTTTCGGTCGACGACCGGCGCGACTCTCGCCCACAACCCTCCCTCGCGGAGTCGTCCACGATGTCGTTCCATCCTCAGACTCCCCAGAGCCCATCGCAATTCTCCTCCGGGACCTCGGAGCCCGTGTTGAGCGTGGCCACCTCCATGACCACTACGACCACGCCAACAACTTTGCCGACTCCTGCCCATAGCGTCACCGGAAGCGCCCATCACGACCTTGCCATGGCTGACGATTCACCTCACAAGCGGAAGCGCTCCATGGATGACAGCGGTGATCGCGAGCAGAAGAAGGTCCATGTCGAGGAAAGCAAGCTGGGGATTGAGGACCTGCATCTCGATGTGGGGAAGAAATACCTGCTTTGCCAAACTCGTAAGACTCCCTTCACAGCCCTTTTCTCGCTCCCTGCAGCGCTCGGATTCTGGTTTGATGAGAGCTTTTTTTTGCGGGCATTGTATCATATCATCATGTGATTCACGCCAGAGAATTGTTTGTTAACATCACTCGTTTCTAGCCCATCCCGAAACTTTGCCGCGCGTCTCGGAAGACTTGTATGATCTGTTCAACCTAAATGCACTTGCCGCCGAAGTTGCTCGAGAGAAACCCAACGGAGAAAAGAACGCACTCCGTTCATCCTATACTGGCCATATGAAGCGCTTAGGTGTTGCTGGTCACTGGAAAGTGCAAAGGACAGACAAGGACTCCAATGAGAAACCCGATTTCTTTGACATCCTTCACATGCCCGATGAAGATTGGGACAACACGATTGTCAAGGGCCAAAATATCAAACATGGACTATCACAAACAAGCCTATCCGCTCTTGGAAGGGCAGTAACTATGGCCAAGGGTCCACTGGGCAAGAAGGATTGGGATACGTCAGTATTGGGACTTCAGTCACCAGGCGGAGACTCGAAGCTACCATCGTCCGCAAGGCCCACTGCTCCCAACACTCCTCTCAACATTCCTGGCGCAGTAGGACGTCTAAAGGCTCAAGGGGCCTCAGCAAACGATCCGAACCGGCCAAAGCGTAATGTCAAGAAGCGAACATATGGCGACAGCAGCTTCGAGGGTTACGGCGAAGGCTACCCTGATGATGATACAGCCATGGAAGGAGGATACTCAACAGGAGAGGGAGAGGGTGGCCAGAAGCGACGCAAAAAGGTAAACAAACCACAGTTATCTGTTTAAAGGTATACAGCCGATTGACTGAAGCTCATACAGAACCCGGGCAATGCCTCGCCGTACCCAAGCGCGATGCGCCAGCAAAGCTACGGTCCTGGCATGGTGGGCGCATGATGTATTTTGTTAATGCATCCCATCGTGGCCTAACCAGCCTTGACACACTCATTTCTTCAAATCAGCTTCTCTTACCGGCCAATGATCAAATCTCACCGAAAGGGGGTTTGCGGCCTGGTTGAGAGGTCTCACCATAACATGCAGGTGCCACTCGCCTAGTTGCGTCTGAGTTTCACAAAAGGCTTTTCAACTTCATTTTACGTCTTGTATACACGCCATGCTACGATTTCGACACAGGCAACACTCCCGAAATGGAGGTCACGCCAAACCAAAAGATGCGGTCGTCCTAGGATTCGTACCGGCGAACAAAAAATTACAGTGCAATTTTGCTTTGATAGCCCTGCGGGCTTTATTTAATCTTGGTCTTTACAACTTTCTTGCATTCTGAAGGGGCGGGCACACAAACTTCGCCGTCCCAACGAGCACGGCGTTCGGACACAGGGGAGAGGGGGCTTTATGGTAACGGCCGGCCGGTATGTTAATGCGGTCACGAAGGGGGTGGTAGGATGGGCATTCAGAGCTCAGAAGTCATAGTTCGGTTGGCAGCTATATTCTGATACAAAATCACGCGCTAAAATGCTCAAAACCAATAAAATCTAAATACTCGAAAAAGAACCACCCCGTATTCTCTTCTCCCAGATCCTGTATATCGTAGCGCGTGTCTCATTACATCCGCCCGCCTCTTTGTAAACCCTTCAAGCATGTTGCCAAACAGATTAACGTACTGTAAGCCCTCATCACTGACAGACAGACTATACCTGGTCACCACCAAAGTTACCATTCTCAACTGTTGGGTACGCGCCAGTAGTCATCTCAGCCCAACTCCAATCCAACGTCATGGGTAGGGAGAACAGATCTTGCGGGAGAAGTGGCTGTTGGAACGCCGACACCGGCATCTGTGGAGAGTTCATGCTTCCTTCGCCGTAATTCATTGTTGAATCGAAGTCGCCGTTGTGAGGTTGCGGTACTGGAAACTCTTGAGGCCAGCCGGCCGACATTGCTGATGGTGAAGGATCGTTCATTGGCGTGCTTATGGGGAACGAACCCATTGAATCACCGTTTGAAGGGGGCGACAGCTGAGCTTGTGAGGATCGCCTATGGGCAGTAGAAGAGACAGAGGCAGACCGTGCCGACTCTTTGGCAGCATGCTGTCGGGCTGCGGGCGCACCAGCGTTGGCAGATGGTTTGTTTGCTGAGTCCTGATTCTTGCGCTTGCGTCGAGAAGACTGCTCCTTTTCAGCCTTGTCGATAACAGCCTTGGCTATACGTTCGAACTCGGCACAAATGCCAAGCATTCGGTGCACACCACCCTGTTCAGCTTCCTGCCCGAGCATGGAGAGGAAAGTGACGACGATGTTCATGAGTCGGGTGTCTGACTTTGCCCGAGGGTCTAGGGGATTTTGAAGAATGTTTCCAAACAATGTCACCAGTGCAGAAACAGGGAAATAAAGAATCATCCTAAGAGTGGGTGTTAGTAATTTGCTTACATGAGTCAGATATGAAGACTCACCAGACACAAGCAAAATCGCCCTGAGGCACATACTTCAGCAGAGAGACAGATGCTCGTGCTGCAGCTGTGCAGAGTGCTGCCGA
Source organism: Fusarium chlamydosporum (assembly GCA_014898915.1). Lineage (NCBI taxonomy): Eukaryota > Fungi > Ascomycota > Sordariomycetes > Hypocreales > Nectriaceae > Fusarium > Fusarium chlamydosporum. Next base: position 261,369 of record JAAVUD010000022.1, on the reverse strand, counting down.
TGAAAAGACACGCGGGTTGAGAGGTCGAGCATTCAAGCCCTGGATGGCATAGTTGGCCAATCGACTAGTCCAGTAGCCGTGATGGACCGACATGCGATGAATGGTTGTGAGGCAGTTGTAGTATGTGAGGTGCAACATGACAACGTGGAGAATTAGAGGAGTATGGGAAGCATTGATGTCATGCTCAGGACGATAATCGATGGGAATACTGTCCTTCCATTCCTCCAGTTTTTGATCCAGCTCGCCAATTGTATTGAGCAGTTCGCCATCAGATTGTTTCGTGGCTGAAACGGAGTACAGTCTCTTATAGACCTCGCTCTCAATAGTGGCGAACTCGCACATCACTCGGAAGAGGTTCATCTTGCCCTTGCCGTCAGCGAGTGGAATGTTACCAATGTTGTCCGCTGGATCAGCATCTGGAAGTTCGACGTTCATATCATCATCGTCTTGAGCAGGCGGACGACCAGCGCGGAGGCAAAGGTCTTTGTCGAGCATGTAGGCAATCCAAAAGACTCTCTTGCGTTGCTCGATCTCGATAGGGTTAAGGTTGAAACCGGTACCGCGCTTGTGAAGACCAATGCTTTGCGCCAAACGCATCGCCGCTGAAACCAGTAAAAAAGTTGGCTGAGGATTGGGTGTTCCTTGTAAGAACAGTGCCATACCAAGAAGAGCTTGGACACTTAACAAATCGGTGTTGCGCATAGTCAACTCAGGGAAAACACCCATGGCATTCTTGAGGTAACCCCAAGCCTTCTCGTCTTCATCCTGCGGAACGAGATTGCTCATTACGCGAAGACGGTGGGCGATTGCGAGTGCACAGTTGAGACTTGCCCACCATCCAGACCCCTGGTACGGGTCTGACGAATACTGCATCTGCACCAGGTGCATGAAGGTTGGCTGATGAAATAGGGGAAAGATGCAGTTGAAGTTGTCGAAGTAGTCCTGGAGCAGTGACAGGGCTTCAGGCTTGGGGGGCAGAGGGCGGAAAATAGGTCGCTGGAACAAATCGCTAAAGACTTCAGGTTTCCAGTTAGTCCACTTGTGGTCGTCGACAGAAATGTCCGATATGGTCCTTTGGAAGGAGTCGTCGCCGGTCTTTGAGTTTACCCACGAGACTCCCTTAGGCGAGAAAATAGAGAAACCAGAAGATGAGCCTGGCGCAGGTTAGTGAATGATAACTGGCATAGTGCGAATTAACGACTTACCAATATATCGAGTCTCTCCATAATTATTTGTCACTAAAGAGCACATCATCTCTGACAGAGCCTCTACTTCCTCCGGCTCTTCTGGATTATTGTTCTCTTCTCCATTTGCATTTGGCGCTGGGGCTGTTGATGGAGCCGTCGAAGGAGCTGGCGTAGCTGACTTGCGCTTCTCGTCCTTGGGGATTGAGTTGGGTGATGTCAATGAGCTCTGAGGGGTCATCACAGCGCCATCTGTAGCAGACGGAACAGATATAGAGTGCGAGGGTGAGTTTGGCCCAGAACCAACGGCCATTGATGCTTGTCTAGACTTTTCTTGCCTTTCCAATAACCTCTTCTCCAGAGCGCCTAGATCGTCATCATCTTCGTCCAGGAGGCCTGTACATGGTGAGTTTTCCGTAATCGTCAAGAGCCATGCAAATGCTTACCAGAGAGCCTCAGAAGATGTTCCATACGATTTAGGCGGTTCTCAAGACCTTCGATATATTTTGCACTTGGTATTTGTAAGCAATCATCATGTCATGTAGGTAGACGTGGGTGGCATACCCTTTGGGAGGAGCGCGCTTCTTTTCGACTTGGGTAAAGACACATTCGGTCTTGTAGTTGATACAATGCGTACAAGAAGGCATCTTGCCGTCGCACTTGATTTTCTTCTTCCGACACATATCACAGGCCTATGAAAATCCCAATCAGCATTCAAAATCCAGGAACTGGAGCGGCCGTCCGCTTGCAAAGGCTCATACCCTAGCAATTCTCCTTCTCTTTGGATCGTTGGCATCTTCGAGCATCATGGCCGAGTCGTTGAACATCTGAGCGGCGATTTCGGGGGGCAATTGCGGTATGCCATCGTAGCTACCGAAGACCTGTGGCGGTTGATTCATGATGGGAGGGGCCATGCCCGGGACCTGGAAGGCCATATGGTCCATCTTGTTCGAGGTGCAAGTCGAAGGATTCGTTAATCAGAGCAAAACGGGGTAATGTCGAGTATAGTATAATAGAGTGGTCGACGATCGAGGTGCGCAAAGCGGCGCGAGCGGCGTACCCGTTCGTGGATCGATTCTGCGGCAAGGACCCGTCCGTCCGTTTGTCGTCAGGCCTTGCGACACGACACACACGAGAGTAGTCGGGTATAAGTGAGTGGTGGCAGGTTCGAGTTTTGTCGTTGTAAATTAATTATTTATAAGCGGATCATAGGAGGAATCCCAGTATAGTAAGGTATTTAATAAGAGTCGACGCGCGCAAAGAAAGTTTGTAGCTGCAGCTGTGTTGTGGAGAGTTCAATTCAGTTGAAGGAAGGTCGAGTTTGGGGTAAATCGCAGATCGGAGACGGCGGGATCGCTTAGAGAGTTATGATGATACAATAGGTAGGTAGAGTAGGTACGGTACAGCGGCTACCTTGCAGGCAGGAACAACGGTTAGTTAAACGAACCGAGGCAGGCCAGGCTGAACAAGGAGAGACAACCTGGAAGAAGTCCAGGCCCCAGGACCAGGCGACTAATAACTGAAAAGTAGTGCAGCAGCCCGGGATGGGCTGGACTCTCTTCTATGACAACCACTTCGTCGCTCCCTCACTCACCCAAACTGTCAGTCAGACTCTCTATGTAGAGTCGGGCTCGGGGTCGGGGGAACTAGGTTAGGTAGGTACTGTATTCCTTTCTCAACGCACTTAGCGGAGAATAGGGTGGGGTGGCGGAGTTTTGCTTTGGTGTGACAAGAAGCGCTTCTTGGCGGGTACAAGTACCGTTCGTGGGTTGTTCTGCAGGTGTGGCGTAGCGCCTAAGAGAATTAAAGAAAGTATAGTCGAAAAAATGAAGGAAAGAAAAGAAAGATAGAAAGTCGCGATGCCGGGTCTTGGTGTTGAAAGAAGGAGAGTAGTCGTCGTTGTTAAGAATCCCACAACCAGACACACGAATTGAATTGAATTGTTACAAGAGCATAAACCGGCAAGTCTGCTATCCGTTAACTCGCTCTGCTGGGTAACGTCCTCAGTCTCATGGTACCTTGCTTACCTCACTTTGGACCGGTGAGACAGAACAAGTCGCAGGGAAGCCCAGGACTTAATGCGCGGGTATTTGTTTCGAATCAGGGAAAGGGCCAGAGAGAGAGAGAGAGAGACACTGAGTATGCATCGCATCCCCTTAAAGGCAAGCGGCCGGCAGTAGTTTAGTGGGAATGACCTACTTATCAATAACCACCTAACTGGCCCCCTCAGCCAATCGTATCACCCACCGAGCAAGATAGGTATGTACTAAGGTACTGTAGGTCACTAAAGTTAGGTAAGTAGGTTAGTACCTATCCTCTCTCAACAGTGGATTGATTGCATTGGTGGTACCTTGAAAATATCCATACGGGCTACCAAATTATAGGTACACATTCAAATAAACTCCAATCCTAACAATTTCCCCCATGAATACCTATGGATGAAATGATCGTCAAAGGACCCCTGAATAGGTACCGGCATCAACCCATCCACATCCTTCCATGTATGCTACATATAATGATCAAAACCCGGTATCGGATTGCCCAATACGTTGTCATGGAATTCCAAATCCCTGTAGTACTGACTCGATCAATCCAGGGTGAAGATAATTCTTTATTAGTTACATAGTAGTAACTCTTAACTGACTACTCCACAGATTGCAAGGCCATCCTTCTTCAACAACCAGGGTAGCAACTTCACAAACAGTCAGGACATAGACTTGGCAGCAAGAGAGAGTCTGTGATTCTAGACGTCTTTCAGGTTGCAGGGACACTTCCGTCACTAAATTAGCCCGCTTACACAACCCGCAAATAGTATAGTCTAGTCGTTCAAAGCCTCTCAAGCTAAGGGGCAGAGAGTTTCCTGTTATATCCGTGGGTCCTCAAACCTACGGACCAAACCAAAAGTCCAGGCCCCGAGACCGAACCCATCAATGTCCTCGAGTGTTCTCTATTTTAATTTACCTCAGCAGCAAGCCATCCATTCATCACATAAACAACTCCGGCCATGTTGCGCGTCCTTGTAGGGCTCATGATAAAAAAGTTGTACAACTCCAAGTTTGAAATAGTACCATGATAAATCAAGACTCGATCCCCTGATGACGTGTCTCAGACTTAAAACACACAGACTCTGACAAACCGTTGGAACCTCACTACTGGGAGAATTACCCGCAGCCAGCCAACCAAGCTACCAGCCATCCTCTCCTCCCTCTCAACGCCCAATGACAGCTTTCTCTCAGCACTTGGCAAACCCCCGTCCCGAATACGTCGCTTCATCCGAACCTGAGGGGGGCTGTGCATCCTGAGACACTCTACACATGGCTTGAATGTAACCAAAACCAACTTGCAGTAGTGTTGAAGAAAGTAACATCAACGGGAATCCCGTCAGATCAGCCGTCTGATTCTATTCTATAGCCTATTCTAAGCGTTCCAAACTCTGTCAAAGTCATTCCAAGTTTAGCGTACAGTGTTATAGGTAGTCTACAGGGAATAGGGGATTCGGCATCCATAGTATAAACTCTCGGTCTCTTATAACCTTAATAGTGAATGTATATCGAGCACAGATGGGGTCGAATAAGCAATCAACATCATATATCCTGTGTTATAACATAAGGACCCATTGAAAATATAATTGCCGTGTTTCCTGTATCATCTATACACTTTCGCTTATTCTTATTCTTCTTCAGGGTCCCCTTGTTCCTTGTCTCTTGCTGTTTCGGGTCCGCCTCGTGTAGTGTTTGATGGTCTTGTACCCGATGGCGCACCGAAAGCCTAATAAGACTCAAACAACTATATCAACTGACACGTCACAGGGAAATTTCCAGGGATGTTGTCTTCAAAAAGAACCTTCTAGGCCTTGGTATCTTGTTGTTTGCTCTTGCTCCTGTGCAAATCCTGCCTGGGTGGCGAGCCTGTTATTATATACACCGAACTTTTCCTCGCCTGCCTTGCTGCGCGCAAGTTTCACCAAAAGGATTACCACCCTCCCAGTCCTTGAGTAGCAAAAGCCTGGCCTCCATCGGTGTGAAGAGCCAAGTAGAATAGCCAGGTTATCGTAGTCTTAACTAGATACATCGGCTTCCCTATCGTGTGCACCACAACCATGGGATCAAGTCTTCTGCTATCCCTTCGCTGGTATAGGTCGTAAAGTCGGAAGTTGAAGAATAGAAGAAAGAAAGAAAAAATACATGGCAGAAATACTCATTAATGAGAGTCAAGAAAGAAATGGATCGTCAAGCGTCGCAGAGAAAAAATATGTGTTTCGGTTCAATTAGCCCGGCTTCCTCCTTTTGTGACAAGCCCCAACCTCCTCTTAATCATTTTCACCTCCGGTTCTAATGTCCCATATCTTCAGGTTTTGTACTTCCTAAGAGATCCCCAGTGGTGTGATAACAACCACATTTGAACGCCGAACAAAATGCTTCTCGCGCCACTCAATGTGTGACGACGATCGAAAGAAACGAAAAGAAATGCAAGGACTAACAGCAGTCAGATATGTAGCTGGTGAGTGTGACACCAACAGAGTACTGAACGAATATGGCGAGATGGTCGTGATACAACAGAAAATGCACAGAACGCTCAGATATCAAGAAATGGCAAAGCAACACAAGACAGCAAGAGGAGTAAATTAAATCCTCTCCTGGAATCTTGATGGCGAGCCGAAAGATCCATCACGAGACGCGACGGACCCTCCTCCCGTTGAGCCTCCAAGACCATCCGCGTCTGGTTTCGGTCTTGGAGGATCAGTAAAGGGATTTGACTCTGTGACCGGTGTGCGTGCCGGACCTGATCGGATGACGGGCACGCCACTTATAGGCCGCATCGGTGTTCCAAGGGCAAGATGATGAGAGTCCTGCTGGCTAGGGTCCCACGCCATAGAGCCTCTCCAGTAATCGGAGGTGCCGCTCATTACGCTTTCTCGATTTGCTCGACTGCTAGATGGAGGGCCAGTCCGAGGATCAGAGTAGCCATCACCGCCCACTTGAAGAACGGATGGCAGTTTCTTTCCTGACACACGGTAGAAGCCTCGCTCACTGCTAGCAGCAGGTTCGGAGCTCTGCTGTTGCTTTTTGCCTATCAACCCCGCAAGCGCGGCCGTCACAGCAGCAGATGCGCTGGAGCGCTCCGCCATTGAACCACCGTCGGGGCCAGAGGGAGGGCCGCCGATTGATCGCGACCCAGATTGGTTTCCTCCAAGCAAACCACCTCCGTGCTGCTTCTTCTTGTATCTGAGGGCAAATAGGACGAAGAACGCCAAGAACGCCACACCCGCGACGCTACCCACAACACCACCAATTACTTGCTTTTGCTGAGGGGAGAGTGTACCAGTGTCGGTGTCGTTGGCACTTGATGTGTTTGTCGGCGCCGAGGGTTGACCATCAGCTGTTGCGCCGCCAGCTCCTCCAACGCTTCCTTGGCTGTCGTCGTCTCCCCAATAGCCCGAGGACCAGGTTTCTTCTGCCGAGATGCTCGAGTAGATAGAGTCGGCGTAGCTCTGTGTCGAGAGTGTAGGGTTGACGGAAGAGGTTATAAATGTGGAAGATACTACGATGATAGTGGAAGAGCTGCGAGCCCGTGTAGCTGTGTTTGTTGTTGTCGGTATTGTTGTTGTAGTAGATGGGGCGGATGCGGATTGGGTCACATCCGTGGTGGCTTCAGCAGTTACTTCTGTGGTCTCCTCGGTGACCTGTGTTGCTTCTGATGTGAAGTCGGATGTAGTCTCTATTTGAGTTGGTTCATCGGTGGTCGTGGCGCTTAGGTCATCTGGAGTAAACGTTGTCAGTCATCACATGGTCACGAACTTTAACTATAAATAGGAGGGGCAAATATTCGTACCGGTGGTTATGATGGTCTCCGACCCACTAGCATCCGAGGCCGTTGTGTCAACGGTAGTGGGCGCAGCTGATGACGTTGTTTCTTGGCTCGCAGCATCGGGGTCTGTGGACGTCACGGGCTTAGTTGGAGGGACGTCGGATGGCAGGTCGGCTGTAGGAAGCAACGTTGTGTCGTTGACAGGCTGGGGCACTGAATCGGATACGGTCGCATCTGGGATTTGCGCAGACGGTAACGGGTTGGTTAGCCCGGGTGTTTCCCCGGCGGTCGGGGCGGCAGCAGAAGGCGACGGGACATTGTAGCTTTCAGCTGGAGCTGGAGCTGGATCCGACGCCGCGACCGCCGCGGATAGCTTGGGTTCCGGGTCAGAAATGGCGGCGACGGTGATGCCCGAGGCAGAATCCACGACGACGGTAGCGGGTGGTGCGTAGTGGGTTTGAACTTCAATGGGCGAGCCGGCGGCGTCGACAACCTGGACAACCGATACAGTCTGAACAACCTGGGTGTAGAGGTCCTGCTCAGCGCGTGGTTTTAGAGCATTGGGGTTGGCTTGAGGGTGAGCGTGGGCGTAAACTTTGTCGGGCTGGGCAGCGCGTTGTCGGAGGTTGGCTGGTGAGATGCTTCGATGTAGGCGTTGGTGCGAGTGATGGGAATGGTGGCCGGTCTTGTAGAGCTGGAAATGACTGTGGTCGGCTGGTTCGTTGGTGGATTTATCATCGACGCCTTCAATTTGATTCAATCGAAGGTGGGCGCGGTGAAGTTTGTTGTGGGTGATGGACTTTGCGGATTTGGTGGAACGAGAGTGATGGTGATGGTGATGATGATGCGAGGTAGAGCGAGAGTGATGAATTGGTTGCAGCTCGGACGGATCCGAGGATGAAAAGGAAGGTGATTTTGAGCGAAACAGGGTTGATGGCGGTTGATCGACATCGATGTTATCCCTATTGCTGCTGGAGGAATCTCCATCCTTATCCATATCCAAAGACATCTCCAGGGCCTGAGCGAGTGAAGGCCCGCTGGATGAGTAAGTCATAGGATTGGATGCGTCGTGGCCGTGGGCGGGCGTGGCCCGTTAGGTTGGGTTGGGGGACGTGGCGATGATGATGGACCGATTCCCAGTGCTCGCTAACTGTTGGTGTGCTATCGGGTGCTGTAATTTTAGTGGATGCTAGCCCTGAGGAGTTGCGTAAAGGGTGGGCGTTGCAGTCCAGCCTAGCTTGCTAACGCAGGGGACGTGCACCAGCCGGTTTCAGAAACGGGTACCCTAAAATAACAACACGAACTGAACTGAGTGGTTCCTGTTCTTCTCTGGGACAGGGAGAGACGAAATGATCCCGATGCGGCGATCGTGTTGGCTAGTGTCGGTTTTTTGAGAGAATGTCTTTGCCAATTGTGTCGACGAGTGCAGGATGGATGGATCCTGAAGCAGGTAGTTTGGTTTGTATTTTCCTCGCTTGTTTCTTCCTTTCTTCGTTTCTCTGAGATGTCTTCCAGAATAACCGGGGGCAAGGGTAGGGAGTGTAAGATAAGAATCAAATGCTAATTGCTGATTCAACAAAGCACATGATCCATCAGACACCCAGAAAAGCGAGAGAAAATAGACTCAGCAAAGATGACACAAAGCACTGATCACAGACCCAAGGGATGGATTGCTGTGGGCGGAGTCAGATAGGTGACAAAGGACGGGGTCCAAGAATGGTGGTTCAGAGGATATTTCGCCCCTTGCACTTCTTTTTGCTCGTCTGTTCTTTGTTTGGTCTCGAGGTTTGTTGTCTTGCACTGCGATGAAAGACAAAATGATGCAACGAATGAGTGGTTCCGGTCCGTCAATGCCAATGTCGGTTGAATAAAAATCCAGAAATAAACGAGCGGCAGTGCTATCGTGATTGATGGCTGTTTGTTGTATTGACAGTATTGCGTGATGTTTCCCTGCATTCGTCTTTTTGCAAACTCCAGTTTTCTGTTCAATTCTTCGATTCGGTTCCGTTTTTTTCTTCTTCTTCGATTCTTCGATTCTTCCTCTTTTCAATCTCAGTCTTTTCCAATTACAATTATAGACGATAACACAAATCGGGAGCGCCAGTTGTTGTTGTTGTTGTTGTTGTTGTTGTCGTCGTCAAAGTCGTGTAATTTTGGTCGTCCAAGTTCGTCACAAAAAGGAATGACAGAGAAGAAAGAACGGAGAAAGAAAGAAAAAGAGCGATGCCGTCGAAGTAAACAGGGGAGAGAGACAGAATGAGTGACAAGAAGCATAAAATCAAACAACAAAAGTTAAAGGAGAGTATTAGAGTTGGTCTGGTCACGAACGGTAAAGAGAGAGAAAAAAAAGAGTGTGAGCGAGTGGACGAAGCAAAAAGAGAGACAAGAAGCAGAAGCAGAGACAAAGCGGGAAGGCGCCTACGGTACCTAGGTATACTTAGGTAGCTACAGAGTAGATGCAATACATGGAAGACAAACACGAGTTTGGATGGTGGTGACTGACCCTTTTCCAGTGGTCGTGCGCGCATATCCTTCCGTCAAGGTACTGTTTTACCTGGCTGTATCCGTTACCTACAGTACAGTACATACAACTAACTGAATGAACAACTGCCCGAATGAATGAAAGGTGTGGTGCATGGATCACAAGCTGGGCCCTGGTCCTACAGCAGCCGAAGCTATGCCTATTCCCCCATTCATCTTGAGCGTTTTCCTCTCTTCCTCTCCATTCGACGATCATGCTAGACGATGCGCGGTTATGGGATGGGACTAACGGTGATGGATCAGAGAGCCCGAGATGGAGATAATCTCGCTTGAGGTGAGGTTCAACAGAGAAGCCAATCACAAGCGATCAGACGTACGACATAACGACATGGGGGGCACCAGCAGGGCTCCATTAATCTCTTGGCCAGTCTCCACGGAATACGACAAGAAACATGATTCGAAGAAGTGTTGGTTGAGGCTGTTGCTGAACTAAACTATCGTTGCTGTGGTTGGTGCAATGTTAAATCTGTCTTTGACCAACAAGCTCTCTTGGATGGGCCTTTGAAGAAATGCAAAGGATACCTACAGAGTACAGAGTAGATATTAGTACTCTACTGCTGTGCAACGTGTTGCCAGATATGGAACATGAGATTTGCTTTGTCAGTCTGTCAAAGTCGCGCTTAAACAAATGTCCTCAGCAAAAGCAATGCGCATCAGCTAGCAGGAAACATGCAATGCTACGCTACCTCACCCTCTCTGCATCTCTCGTCTATGCAGTTCAGTGCGTGCTGTACCATAGTTAGTATGTACCTTTTTTTTAATCCCCTCGTTCCACAGGAACCACAACTGCACCTAAAGACCAGGCAGGGGTCAAGGTCAACAACGTTTTTGTACCTTGCAGCAACTGCCCATTCGGTTCTTTGTCTCCTCTTTCTGGTAGTTGAATTCGTTTTTTGCTTTTTTCGGCGCGTTGCCTGCGAACTCCAGGGCATACATAGCTTGAATAGACTAACAGCCGCAGAAAATGAATGGTCCCCCTTTTTTTTTCTACTAAGGTAGTCATTCTTCAACCTCAACGCCATCAATCCAATAGTCAAGTCAAGTCAACCCCACCAACAAAGAAAATGCACTGATAAAAGAAACCATGTTCCTGGTCTCTTCTCTGACTTATATGGTCTTACGTACTATTATAATACTGTAAGATGCTCTTTCCGTGTAGCTATGACCGAAGTAGTCGCTCGCTAGTAGGGGGAAAAGCAGTGACTGACTGACCCCTTGTCTGGCCATGTCCCAACACAGGGGTCATCTTTTCGTATAGCACCCAGTCATCACCCACCGTTCCATGTCATTGTTCCAGACGGAAAGGAAAGTGGGTGAAGCGACGCTCGGGGAAATTAGACGTGGAGGTGGTTTTCCTTTCCAGCATGCGCGTGTCACCGGAAGACTCGACGAATCGAGGCTAACTTTTGAGATTCGATTTAAAGCTTGGCATTGCTTCACTCGGTCAATCATTCTGTTGTTGACGATAATTCCCCTAATTATAGAGGTAATAATATGGGGCTGTGCTGTTAGACGAGGTACAGTACCTAGGGACAGGTGTTCCTGATTATCGTCGTCGTATAGAGCTGTCAATCCTGCAATCAGCACTAGATAGAATTTCCAGAATATACTGTATCATCGTCCATCCTTCAATTTATTGATCAGCATAGATACTACACGGCTGGTTAGACAGATCGTCATGAAAAATATCCGACAATCAAATTCCATGTAACGTCAAAACATGTCACTAGCCAGGCATCAGAAAGAAACCATTTTAAACTTTTCAAAGAGCCTCATTTATACGTACCTATACAGTATCAGTACTCACACTCTGTGTTCTACCCCAGGTACCCAATGTCTGTCACTCCTTTTCTGCTAACGTTAGTACGATAGGTATGTCACTGTAACTGGAATTGTCACCAACCAAATGACCCAATTTCCAAGACAACCCAGGTCTTAAACAAGAAGAGATCCATTGCCAAAAATACACAGACCGAAAAAGACCACGTCTGTGCCTGGGCCTAGGCCTAGGCCTAAGCATAAGCCCAGGCCACATGACATGCTGTGTGGGCTCTACTCTCTATACCTGGAGCAGCATGCAGAAACTCCCCCGGCTACCCGGTCATCCATCGGTGCTACAGCTTGGCGGGTCCGGTTGAGTTGTCGTAGATACAGCTTGCGACGATGCGCTCCCACGTTCCGTCTAATGGCTCATGGGATGTCTCTATTTATGACAAGAACATGACTCTCAAGGTCCAGGCATCCAGGCTTGTATATAACTTGGCTGTGCACCTAATTACAAGGTCGACAGCCAACAGAAACAGGGTCATCTTTTTCCATAACCAACCCGCGTGGTCTGGAACGATAGTGAACCTTATCAACTCAACCTAACCTGTAGCACTCGTTTCACACGGGTTGCATAGATCCGCACATACGGAAAGCCAATGGGCGGACGAAACTGAAGGCAAGACGTTCCAGCGCTGGATGTACCGCCTGCATTATGGAAGTGTTGAGTTAAGGGGAACATAATTTTGGAGATCATCCCACAGGTCCTGGGGCCACCAAGGACGCTCCAAGTTTTCGAGAATTGTCGCCTTCGTGTAGTTCTATGCCAGTATATGTCGAAATAATGAAGAGGTAGTATACTTGACGAGTGCAGGAGTCGCACGATCGTCTTCCGATTCTGGATCGGATAACTCTAGCTTGCGTGCTAGGTCTTGGTCACCTCCATGAATGAAGAAACGAGACCATACCACTCCGTACAGCTTTGATCGAAGCGAGTGGCAGGTCAGAGACAGGCTCGTGATATCTTTGTGTTCCAGAAGAGATGCGATTTGGTGAACAGTCTTACTGGGGAGATTCCCTAGCGATGAGAGTACCATCTTGCACGGTACTTAAGAACTACTTATCGAAATCATTACGATTAAAGGCGATAAAATCCGGGAGAAATTTTGAGGGATGAAAGAAAGCAAGATTGAAGTCTAGACTAAGAGGCAGAAGGAAAGAGGTGCATGGGCCTCGGAGGAAGGGGGCAATGCTGCACTGGCAGCTGCAGGCACCGGCAAACACTGGAGACGGAAAGTGCAAAGTGCCAGGGAAAATAGAAACTGCAATTGCAAAGAGAGAATCTCATATTCTGACCCAATCTATATGGATACCCAGGTATAAGATCAAGCGATGCTATACATGTTTGAAGGCGACCACACGTAGGAAGCCCAAGCACAGATTCATGAGTTTAGGCAAACCCACAATGAAACAATATCTCAACAGCTTGTTCCATATCCATGACTACTTCTTTCTCGATTCTGTTCATATTTTTCTATATTGAGAACGTCCCTACCTTGGGCTTTGAAATGGCTTCATATCATGGTTATCAGCCCGATGGTGTACCTTTGTAAGGGCCTGCTACTACCAAGTTGGACTTTACTCACAAGCTATAACCAATGAAACATGATTCTTCCCGATCTTATACGATATTATTAGTCTTCGTCTAGCTAGCCTCCATGCTAGGAATGATTATAAACTCTGTATAGTATGTATAAAGCCGTGAGTGACATATCCCACCTTAGATGCAACCACTTGAAAAGAAAAAAAAGTTGGTACATCGCCGTCAAAGTTGGCAGCACTATAATACTAACTTAGGTAGTACTGGGCTGTTATCAGATTACGCGTTTCAGGTTTTCACCAACAAACAATTCCATTCTCGTCCAGTAAAATCAGTTACAAATTTGACCTGATTTGGAAGTTTTTGTTGTTGTTCAACGTTGAGGCACAGCCTCTTCAGGGTCCAAAGATTACCCCACGTTTTGTTTGTTTCTCACTACCTAGGTGGTCTAGGTATTTACCATACCTTACCTAACCTGCGTCTTGTCACATCATTCAACAAGAACATCAACATCAACTCGTCAATGTCGGAATAATTGACTCACTTATTGACAACATACCAGCTAGATTTATTAGACTAGCATCTCAGCAAACTAACTCTCGTTATTCTCTCTCTCAACAACAATCATGGATCCACCCCCATCACCCCCTCCAGCATACTCAGAAAAGCCTCCAGTACCACCACGGAAGCCAGTCAACTCTTCTGTTCCAGCTACATACCAATCTCCGCCTTCATTTGCCTCTTCATCGGGGCCTTACATGCCAAGACCATCTTCAGCCTCAGCTTCAGGACCATGGCTTGGCCCAGATCCACGATCTTCATCTACACAGTCTCTGCTCCCAGATACCTCTTTGGACAACCAATCCACGCCCCACGGCGATTTTCTAGGTCGACGAAAGCTACTCATCATTTATATCCATGGATTCTTGGGCAATGATCAGTCATTTCGATCATTTCCTGCTCATGTTCATGCTCTTTTGGCTAATCTCCTTGCCGACTCGCATGTTATTCATTCCAAGATATATCCACGCTACAAGACTTATCGCTCCGTAGATGTGGCCAGGGATAACTTTAGTGAGTGGCTTCGTCCTCACGAATCGCCCACCACCGACGTTGTTCTCGTTGGCCACTCTATGGGCGGCATCTTGGCTGCTGATGTTGTTCTCATGGTATGATTGCATCCAACTTACTCTGCAAATGCACATTGCTAAACCCAACAACAGCCGAACCCAGATCCGCAAGGCACTTACCCCTTGAAGCATCGTATTATTGGCCATGTATCTCTGGATTGCCCATTCATTGGCCTCCACCCAGGCATTGTGGTGTCTGGTATATCCAGTCTATTTAAACCAGCACCTGCACCACCCCAAGACGACAACCAAGGAAGTCCCAGTGGTACACCTCCTTATAGTCCTGGCACTTCGACCTTGGCAGACCCCAGTGTCTCTTCTCTATATCTTACCAACTCTCAGAGTTCTGGTCCAGGGTCGTCAACCAGTCTTCCCTCAGTAGCATCCTCATCCAGGCCCCCACCCGATACCTTCCAAAGCCAGCCATTCTTCAACCAACCCTTCTTCAACGATTCGGGCCTGCAAGAACGACCATTTGTCCAAAGAATGTTCCATTTCGCCAACAAGTATCGTAACGAAAATCTGATCCAAGCTGCTGCGAGACATATCTTCTCATACCTAGAGTTTGGCAGTTGTCTTGCTGACCCAGCAGGACTCGAGGCACGGTACCGCAATATTCGTGCCCTAGAGGATGTTGACGACTACCAGTCCGGAGACGTAAAACCGGGATCGTCACAGCATATGGCGAGGGTACGCTTCGTCAACTATTACACTCTATGTACCGGCCGTCCAAAACCACCCAAGGAGACCCCAAAAGTCGGCAGTCCTCCGCCCAGAACACAGATCATAACATCTCCCGAAGCAAGTTTCGATTTACAGCAAAGTTCGGCATCGTCATCATCTGTTGAGCTAGACTTTTCGCCAAACAAAATGAATACAGAGGACACAAACCATATATACAAACGTCAAGAGAGCCCTATGCCAAGCATAACTCTCGAGCATCGTGATACAATGGGTAACTCTAAAGATCATCAAATACTACTGGATGCCGATGCCAAAATCTTGGATGCCCGCGCTTCAAATACCACAATCAAAGGCAATTCATTTGGTGAAGACGAATCTGTCACTACTGACATGAATCGGCTTTCTATACATAGCATAGAACCCACGCCCATTGACGAAGACATTATTGCGCCTCCACCTCAAGACACTGTTTCTCCTACAACAGAAGACCAAGACCCCATCGCTTCTGTGGAATCGAACAACGGAGAACCAAAAAAGGTCGATGCTGACCTACCTCCTCTTCCGGACCCTCCTACAGCCCCTGAACTTCCAGACCCAAGTCTATACACCGATAAAGAAGAACGTAAGCAAGTGGAGCGTGAAGTCAAGCGTATCCGTCGTGCTCACGAGAATGCCGTCAAAGACCACGCCAAGGCCGTACGAGAACGCGAGAAACTTGTTGAGAAACGTCAAAAGCGCGCTCAGAAGGAGTCGGAGAAGGCGTTCAAAGAAGCCGCTCGCCAAGAAAAAGAAGCACTAAAGGAGTCTCAGAAGAAGGAGCAGAAGAAGGAGCAGAAGAAGGAGCAGAAGAAGGAGAAAGATGCCGAGAAGGAGCAGCAGCGCCGAGCTTCTGAGCGTGAAAAGCAGGCTCAGAAGGAGCTGGATGGCGACGAAGAATACCAGCAATTTAAAGCAGAGGAAGAAGAAATCCAACGAGAAGCCGAAGCTGAAGCTGTCGCAGAGGCACGCCGCCTCAAGTCAGAAAAGCCCCGGAAACTGCGCAAGTTCTGCAATTTGCCTACCAAAGGCGGCAGAGTTGAGGATCCGACATGGGTCGATATCTACATGGCAGATGTGGACGAAGTTGGTGCGCACTGTGGCCTGTTCTTCTCGGGACCGCATTACGAGAAATTGGTTGGAGATGTCGGTAATCGAATTGTGGGTTGGGTGCAGGATGACTTGACTAAGAGGACAATTCAGGACATGGGCATGTGAGCGCACAAGGCATGCTACAAACACGACTAAGATAGATACCCAAACCTCAAGCAACAAACCATGGTTGTCCTAAGAGCAACACAAAAACACTATTTGGTCCAAATAAGTTAGAATATTAGTCATAAAGTATTTAAATATGCTGCTGCATACGAGATGGTATCTTGAATCAGGCACTCCACTAACACCCCATACCGACCGTGCAAACTTTTGTGCACTTTTCCATCTCTTTCCCCCCCCTTTTCTCCTTTCCCTATCTTTCCAAGCATTATTATATATATACGGTATCATATTTTATCTCCATGCATTCGCAGGTAAACCGAAATGCTATGCCACAATGGGAGCTGCCAAATGGACAGATGTAATATGCAATATTGTGTATAGATAAAGGTATTAGTAGATATCAAGCTCTTTCAGCTGCACATCTAGCCGCCTGTCGTTGTTCATCGCCCCCTTGACGACAGCTGTATCTTCATCAACGCCTAGCAAGCCACCAGCACCGAGCTCGAGCGCACCCAGGCGGACAAGTACATCATCAGCGTCCCAGTTTCTTCGTCCACAGATAAGCACGTTGGCGGACTCGTATGACTCATCAATCTTCCAGTCGCGACCAGAAATGAAGCAGCCAATGAGTTCATGTTCGCCAGGTGGTGGTTCCGGATATGAATCGGAAGAATCTGGTGAAGAGTGTGCAGCACGGAGCAAAAGAGCCGCAATTGAAGGGTGGAAGTCGTCGAGGAGGTCGGGCGACGCAAGTGTGATCTCAGGGGTTTCGGCGGATTTTGAGGTTGGTGTGTCAGGAGGGGGTGGTGGCACAGTAAGGCGGATTTCGAAACAGTATGTCGTAAGACGCAGAAAGGAGATAGGTGTTGAGCGCGCGGCAATCTCTTCGCCCTGTGTCTCCCATTCGAGGACCTTGTCATCCTTGAAACCAAGGGAGATAGTCATGTTAGGCACGGCTGAGACGTTGTCGATAAGGGGTGTCTCTTCGCCAACTTGATAAAAGTTCAGATTAGGACCATAGCCGGTATACTCAGAACGAAGCTTCCAGCCGAGCCAGGTCCATGATGGAAATGGGCCTTGGCGCTGCATAGGGTGTGTCGATATATCGGTATCGCCTGGAGGATCGTAAAACCAGCCGAGACCAACGGCGAGACGATCTGTCCGATTAGGATTTGGCAGATTCTTGAAGTCCTTAGTATGATAAAGAGGAAGACCAAGTACGCTGTCTAGAGGGTCATCTAGCCGAGCGTATTGATCTATAATACCCCTGAAAGCGTCTAAACGGTCTTCTGGTATGGTGAAATCACGACTGAAGTAACCGCTGGCAATGTTCTTGTAGGTGCTCGCGCGGTTGCCAATAGCATTGTCTGCAAATACACGGCCAAGGTTGAGGGTGGGGTTCGTTTGTAGAGGGAAAGAAATCGATTCATGGCAATGGAAAGTTTGGCACTGGAAGTAGATTTGTGACGGGGTGAAGACCATGCGACGGCGCGCCATAAGGCCTTCCTGGTATGTCCAGCCACGGGACGCCCATTTTGAGTTGGCGACTTCAACATCAGGCCGTGTAAGCGATGTTGTGAAACAGCCAGCATCGGTCTGCAGTGATAGTTGCTCCTCGCGTAATACGCTAATACCAGGAATACCGTCTTGTACGCCGTGACCAGCCGCAACAATGATAGTTAGCGCAGATCGTGCGTAAATATCTCCCATCTTTTCCAGCTGTCGCCGTCGTTCGACTGCGCTGTACTGAGGGAAGCAGAACCGGTCGATCCAGAGATAACGGAATCCAAGAGACTTGGTCACAGCTATAGCATCAGTGAGTAGCGGAGGTAGCTCTTCGGGCAGTCCTTTGTGGTCCCATTCCTCGTCCGTCGGAGTGCCTCGTACATAGCTTAGTGTGACATACTCGATCGTCTCGGCATTAAGGTCGTCCACAAATACCACCTGGTTATTTCGACAGTCCACAAGCTTAAGGCCTCGAATCGGCGGCCCCCGGGAAGCGCATGTTGTGCGTTTGTGATTCGTCATGCAATGGTCGATCCAGATGCGAGGTAACGCAATGTCGAGCTTGGGTGGTATCACACGACCTAGAATCACTGGAGTAGCCTCTTTGTACCCAGCCATATCATCCTCGCCCTCGACAAGCCGTACAATATATCCCCACGGTAGCACCTTGCTCTTAGTAGTGACCTCAAACAACACAGCACCTCCAAGCTCGTGCTTCTCTCCAACTCCGAGACGCTCGAAAGCCTGGCGAATTCGTAGATAGGGTGTGAACTTGCGTGTGGTATCGGGCTCGGCGCCTACCAAAGCCTGAAAGAAAATACAATATGGGCAAGCAGACAGCTCAGCGAGAGTGTGAGCCAACGGAATCCAAGGTCGCGGTTGGCCTGGGCGCCAATTGAGCAGAGAGGGGAAGTCGATTGTCGCACAAATAGCACAGGCCTGGTTCTCTTCGTCGGCCACGAGACGACTTAGTCCGTTTCTCGCAGGTTTTCTTGGTTCTGGTCCTGCGCCGCGGCGCCGTCGAGACGTAAGTTGGTGGACATCGGGGGAGCTTTCTCTCGTAGAAGCAACGTCTTCATTTTGAATATGAGCATGGGGGCTCTCTGGGCGGCCGCGGCCAAGTCGTGTAAAGGCAAAAAGCCTAGATATCTTCTTTATTCCTGTGCGGGCGGTTGCATTTTGACCCGCGGGGGGTTTGGCTGCCGCCGAGCTGCCATTCTGGCTCATTGGACTATTCGAACGTATGCGTGATTCCTTTGCGTGGGTTGACGCGACAGTAAGGGCGGTTTGCGACATACGAGGTCGCCCGTTGCTAACAATGAATAGGAGAATTCGAGCGAAAGTTTGGTGGTTTAAGTGGTTTAGTTGACTTTTGATTTTAGGCAGGTACCTTTAGTACACGGGCACGCGGGGCTGCTGGGATGAGCAACGGCGGCACCGAAAGGGGTCGAGCAGCGGGGAGATGGACTAGGATAGGGAGAAGGAAAACGAAAGAGAATGTCCGATGTGTTTGATGGTGTTTTTTCCCCTTTATCCAGGTCCCATCGTATTGAGACTGATTGTTGAGTCGAGAGATGTAAATAGATTGAGTGAGTACAGTAGTAAGAAATGGAGGGAGACTTAAAAAGAGAAGGGGTACGCCTACTTCTGACTCTGGTGGTGTGGTTGTTCTTGGCATTAGATCCAACCCACCATGACTGAAAACCCCGAGGCAGAGAGACGTATAGAATGAGCAATCTAGGTAGGTAGGTAGGTAGGTAGGTAGGTAGGTAGGTACCGCGTCTGCCCTATTATCCTTTTGGGTATCATTAAGAAGCTTAAACGTCGAAAAAACAACAAACAGAATTGTTGGTTTATTTTACTAGCTAGACTCGAGACTAATTCTTTATTTATTTATTTACTCTCTATGGCTTCGAGTACATTCGAGTTTGCTAATAACATGACCCCTAGGTTCGTTTATACCTGGGCAGATAGGTACCTAACTTTAGTGGATTGGCAACCTACAGTAAAGAATAGGGACAGGATCAAGTCCTCCTAGCTAGCTAGTACCTAAGTAGGTACCTACTAACTGAGCTACCTAGGTACCTAGGTACTGTACGGTCGGTACCTGGGCTCTAAAGATGCCTAAGGTATATGTCGAACCTAATATGGATGGATTGAAAACAACGAGATGATCCCCTATATCAGACTCTGAACAATGGATTCCTCTCAGCAAATATATCGCCTTCCTTGATGATACTGGTCGATTCACATTATATGTGTCATATCGATACTTCATTCTGCTAGAAACGCCAGCCGAGCGCCATTTCAACCAATTCAGTCAGCGCATTGGCTGGGTGTACAGCGGCAGAAAAGCTTGAATGTCGTCAATGGACCCTTAAGATTAGCTGCATCAAAACTAGTCAAGTCTGGACTCTGATGGATATATCGGCTCCCTTGTGTAATGTGGACTTTTTTCTTCTTATTTCTTTCTTAGTTCCCTCCGGTAGATGCTAGTCTAGTGGTTCTCCAGAGATGCGATTCATGAAGTTTGGTCTCCAGCCTGTGAACGATTCTTGCCGCTTAATTCATTCTTTGGTAACTAGCACTGGCATTGGTTTCGTACATTTACCCGGCTCTTTCTTTCTGCAAAGACCCTGGAACGAAACGAAAAAGGTACCATACCTAACCAAGCTCGGTAACAACCAATGGATTGTCTCCATCTCACATCTCGCTTCCGAATTAGGGACGAAGAATACAGGGGTCAGGGGTTTATGGACAGGGCTTTTTTAGATGGGTGTATTAATTGTATCACATCCACTGCTGCAGTATTGCTTTTTCCATCTCACAGAAACATGCTGCGGGCATCAAGCAAAACTTGTTCAATAATGATTAGAACAATCCATTAATACCTACCCAACAATGTTTATTACATGCCTGATACTTGTACGATGAACAACTCATTGACCAAGAAGAACACTTGTTAATGTAGCATCACCCCAATCTGCAACGCTAAAACTTGTGTTGAGTGCAACCATCTCGACCGATTCCACGTGGAACTTCTGTATCCGAGACCTCCACTAAGTCTGTTCAGTCACAGTTTGGTTCCTGTTTCTTCTATCTCGTCCAAATCACACTAAAAGACCCCATTGCCACGAGGTGACGACAGTCTAAGGGAGCACGAACTCCATCTAGACTCTTGACCCCGAATCTTCAGGTCCTGTGCTTTGTTCCTGACATCATGAATGGGTAGATCGCGTGTAAATATTATGATCTACCCTTCCTACTGCATTTTATCAGCGGTACAGCTGTCATTTCAGCCCGAGTCAGTGCCACTCGACGTCATTGCTAGAGGGACCCTTGATTCGCAGATTAAGGTCCTCCCTCTCCCCTGAAAACCTACCCGAGTACCTAGTGGTACAGGGTAGCGTCTACCCAATTTCTACAACTGATCGTGTGACCCCGTCTCATCTCTATTGAGAAGCTGTATCTGAATTATGAGACAGTTGATGAGTTCCAGAACTGCATCAAAGTCAAACGCATGTCGCCTGCATGATATAAAACTAATCTAGCATTGAATGAGACCAAGTGAGAAGTTCGATTGAGGGAAACACCAGGTTACATCCTGCATCTACCTACCAGGAAGATTTCAGTGTATCACCAGAGACCTCACGGCTTACGATAGTCATCGCATATATGCAAATAGATGACTACTGCATTCCAAGTTCCTCTGCCATATCTACTAGAATAAGAAGCTGAGCCAAATGGTACGGGCCCTGACGCTACGGATAGATTTCAAATAAACCAGCCTTTGTCATCAATATCATTTACCCTTCCCACGTCAACGCCTCTTTTCTCAGCTATGTTAGCCCCAAATCGATTGATTAAGCATACGCAAGTGTGTTATCGTGTCGAATTTTTCCAGGGACACCAACATTGACCTCTCCTCCCGCAACGCTAGGTCCCTTCACCACAATCTGTTCGATGTTAGTACACAATCTAAATGCACGCCCATTTCGATAAAATACATACCTGGCCCTCGATCTTATCATCAGTAGTCTTGTGGACACCAGAGTCCTTCAGATACACCTCGACGCTGGTCAGCGGAGGTCCAAAGTGCGTCTTGGCGTCAGTGGGGAGTCGATAGTCGTAGAAAGCAGTCTGGCTAATAGCACCGGCTACCTTGGCCGCTGTTAGAGCATACACAACCCTTGCACCCGTGAAGATACGCAGGTCAGACAAAACATTCGCAGACAGAAGAGGAGTATCAGAGCCGGCACGCTCAGCTACCAGTACCAACCGGAGTTTGCCAGGAGTCGTGCCGAGTGATGGAGACGCCCTAGAGAAACCAGAGAGGAGGTTGGATGTGGAGTGGACTCCTTCCAAAGCTAGAGATCGCGTAGAAATAACATGCGAGGCGTTAGCCAAGGCGGAACCAAGTCGAGAAGTGGACTCTCCGTGAGTCTTGAGAAGCGTCTCGGGGCTAGCCACCAGAACTGTGGGAGCAACACCTTGAGTCGCGAGAACCAAGTCTGAGGACTTGCCGGCAACCGAGTTCAGAGCAATGGAAGCGTTGGAGTAAAGAGCGCCCAAGGTGAGCACAAGGGTGTAAATGTTGGTAAGAGAATCAGCTGGCAGAAACAAGTCGGATGGGTTGATGCGCTCCTTGGTTGGGATGGCTGCGAGCTGAGCTGAAATAGCCGAGACAAGGTTGGCCTGACTGAAGCGCACCATCTCTTCGACCTCACCGAGCTTGGTCTGCCAGAATGTGACAAGGTCGGAAGGAGTCTTCTCAGGATTAATAGCAGGGAGCTCGCTGCCCGCATGCGCGGGGGAGTCTCGGAGGATATCTTGCCAGGTAGCAACGTTGATCTTGCTGCCTGTGCCTTCAGGAACCTCGTTCCAATCCATGTGGTTGCTTCCTTCGTCTGTTACCCAGATGAGCTGTCGCAGAGAGGGATAAGCGTTAACGACAGCATCAAAGGGGAATGCGCCAGGAGCAGTAATCATGGTATCGGCAGCGGAGCGACGTAGCATAGAAACGAGCTCTTCGTTCGAAACATCGAAAGGGATCAGGACCGTTGTCAAGTTCGGATAGAAGCTGCAGGCGAAAAGCGCCACCAAGAGTTCGATTGAGTTTGGCAAATAGATGGCGACTCTAATGCCACCGGCCTCAGCAATGTGTTGCCCGATAAGGTTGATTTGGCGGGTAATGTCATCTTCGAGGACGTTAGAAACGATAAATCGTAGAAGAGATGAAAGACATACCAAGTCTATGGTCTACGACGTTCTGAGAACCCAACACGGTCAGGATTCGTCCCTTGGCACCATTCTCACCACCATCCGCGGCCTTCTTCCAAACATCTCTCAAGTCACCATTGCGACCTCGAGACCACTTGGAAGCTCCAGCATCCTTCACATTAAGGCCAGTGTTGAGCGGCATACCATGAGGAGCAGCTTGAGATCGGTAGATAGGACTTTCTCCTTCATTTCGGACTGAGGATGGGAGAGCTTGGCGTGCCAGGAGCATTGGGTGTACATCGGGTTCACGGCTTGAAACGATACGGTACGAGACAACAAGAAGCAGCAGAGTAATCAAGCCGGTCGAGTAGGCGTTCCACTGACCAAACATGTTGGTGATGCCTGCATCGAGGCTCTCGAAGACGCCCATCGTCGCTTGCGGGCTCTAGCCGTCACTGAGGTATTCAAGCGTTGTGGTTCGGCGGATGATTCGGGTTCGAGATAATTGAAGTCTACTCAACAAGATCCATGTAGATGCAACTTCTGCGCCGGGCAGAGGTGTAGTTTATGGAGATTATGCAAAATCTCAAGTTTGGGTGGGGGAAGAGAATGAGGCGAGATGCTTAAGCAAAGTGTGAGGTGGAATGAATGTGGGGAAAGCTCAGGATCCATGGCTAAGCTGGGCTTCACGTCACAGCACAGCACAGCTGGCTGCCTCACCACTGCATCATGACTGCCTACCAGGTACTTAGTTAGTATAATAGGAAAAAAGGACTATCTCGGACAACGCATATATCATTAATGTTGTGACCAAATCGACTATCTTCTTTCATTACGTTCCAACTTTATATTTCAAAATGTTCCGTTACCCTTGGCCTATCACATATCTTCATAGAGATGATCAAAAGTTATGAGGGTCGTCGTAGACCTTTGACCCAGCCAGGTTACTTTTGACCGGACCCTGAATCTCTGGACGGGTCGACCCGACACGCTACCGTCTCCTATCCATCATGTCACATCTTTCATGTCCGTAACCCAACATAATATTCCTTTAATGACCGATAATATTTAAGATGCCGCAAATCAAGCGTTTCAAAATCATCACTCAAGAAGACAACAAGATAAATCAAGGCGTTTTTTTATTCAGGACTCCTCAGTCCAGTCTGGTTATCTGTTCTACTACGGGAAGCATCATGGCCCCGTCTTCAGAAGCCTCGTGACCCAGTTATTATTCCTTGGGTCAAAGCCTTCATCGTGTCCATGTTCCTCCTAACTTGCAAAGAGCAAGAGCTTTTATGTTCCTTTCCATGCCGTGCCGCCCAAACCAAATTCCATAACCTATGGGCGTCGCGCGGCAACGCTCGTGCTCTCCGATCTGCTAATAAACAGACGTAACCGTCCTGTTGACCATTATCTTTTGTTCCCTCCGGGTGTGCTCATCGCTCTCCCTCCGGTCCCTATTCCCAACAGGGACCAGCGAGCGATTTGTCACCAGAGAACCGAGAAATCCACTTTTGTCTATGTGCACGGCGATAACATGACCCTCTATCGTGAATGCGTGAAAAATGCCTTGGGGTGAAGAAAACCCCAGGTAGACGACGGAAACATAAACTTCGTAATGCTGTGTCAGATCTGTTAGCTCATATCCGAGCCTAGATCCATCGCATCACAGCGTGCTGCCAACGTCTTCCAGCTCCTCACATCTCGGTCTAAGGGTATCAAACGAGGAGTATGCCGAAATCAAAGAAACGCAATCTATCAGATGCTTCGTTAAGACCCTGGGACCGAACATTGCCTATTGCCAGTGACAAGTAGGCATTCGTCTGTCTTCGCAGGTCATGGTGCCGCCGTGTCGTCCAAATGCAAACTATGCATTAAACAACCAGATAACGTCGAGAAAAAACAAAACAGAAAATCGCAAATGTGGGATGCTGCATCAAGTGTCTGCTAGCATCGTGTCGCATCCAAGAGATGCGAATGTTTTGGTGGTGTAAAATGTTTACCACCAAGACGACTGAGCGCCGGGACCGCTGGGGTTACCATAACCACCACCACCGTAGCCAGCACCGCCGCCATAACCAGCACCGCCTCCGTAGCCGCCAGAGCCACCGAAGCCAGCGCCGCCACCACCACCACCGCTGTAGCCAGCACCCTGAGATCCAGCGTTGAAGCCGCCGCCGCCGCCACTGTTGTTGTTGCCACCGAAACCACCGCCACCGAACTTTCGGAAATCACGAGTGGCACCACCACGACCACCGCCGCCACGAGAACGACCACCACGGCCTCCTCCACCGAAGGAGGACTCGCGAGCAATGGTCTCGAGGAAAGAGGGAACCTCCTGGTTGGCTTCCTTGAGCAAGTCCATAAGCTCGCGAACAATTCCACGGTTACCACGGTTGAAGAATGCGGTAGCAATACCAGTGTTTCCAGCACGACCAGTACGACCAATACGGTGAACATAGTCGTCGACATCGGTGGGAAGATCGTAGTTGATGACGTGAGTAACGTGAGGAATATCGAGACCACGAGCAGCAACAGCGGTAGCGACCAAGATGGGGCATCGTCCGTTACGGAAGAACTCGAGAGCACGCTCACGCTCACGCTGAGTACGGTCACCGTGAATGGAGGTGGCAGGGAAGTTCTGGTTGATAAGGAAGTCGGAAAGCGAGTCAGCCATGCGCTTGGTCTCAACGAAGATCAGAGTGAGACCATTGGCGTGAGAGTGGAGGATGTCCAGAAGAACGGATCGCTTGTCAACATCCTCGACGTACTCAACCTTCTGGGTAATGTTCTCAGAAGTGGAACCAACACGACCGACAGAGAGGAAGATGTAGTCCTTGAGGAAATCGCGGGCAAGCATCTGGATGTCGCGGGGGAAGGTGGCTGAGAACATCAGGGTCTGACGGTCCTGGACCTGAGGCATGTCCTCGCCTTCGACAATGCGGCGAATTTGGGGCTCGAAACCCATGTCCAGCATGCGATCGGCCTCATCGAGAACAAGATACTTGATGTTCTGGAGGGAGATGCGACCTCGCTCGATGAGATCCACCAATCGACCGGGGGTGGCCACAAGCAAGTCACAGCCACGCTCGATCTGTCGGAGTTGAGAGCCAATATCGGCACCTCCGTAAACGACACAAGGCCGGACCCAAGAACGGTAAGCGAACTTGCGCGACTCGTCAAAGATTTGAGAGACAAGCTCACGAGTGGGAGCAAGAATCAAAGAGGTGGGGTAAGCCTTGCGCTGACGACCAAACTGGCCGGCGGCATTAGCGGGCACAGGGGAAGGACCGTTGAGGAAAGCCTGCGAGAGAATGGGGAAAAGGAAACCACCAGTCTTTCCAGAACCAGTCTGGGCACAAGCCATCAGATCACGACCGTTGCTAACGATGGGGATCGAGTACTTCTGGACAGGAGTGGGGACCTTGTAGTGAGCGAGCTCGATGTTGCGGCAAAGATGCTCGTCCAGAGGAGGGGTGGTGAACTGGTGAACAGGCTCAGGGACATCCTGGCCGGAAGCCTCAACTGGAATATCGTCGTACTTCTCGAAGTTGATACCGGTGTGCTGCTTGGAAGGATCGTCGGCAGTGGTACCGAAAAGCTCACGCTCGATACGGGGGTTAGCCGGACCAGGGATGTGCTTTCCGTCGCGCCATTGTCCATCACCAGATCCACGAGCAGCGGGAGCGCCGCCAGAGTGGTTATCGTAGTTGCCGCCGCCACCACCACCACTGTAGCCACCACCTCGACCACCCCAACCACCTCGGCGGTTGTTGTTCTGGTAGGTAGGAACATCATTGCCCCAGTTGTTTTGGCGAGCACCGTAGTTCTGGCTGTAAGGAGGTTAGTGACCGTTCAAGACCGAATATTGAAACGCATATAGGTGAAACACTTACTTAGCCCAAGCACTGTTGCCGAGCCCGTTGGGACCAGGAGCGGGAGCAGGACCACCGTTCATAGCGGGAGGACCAGCTTGGGGGGCGCCTGGAGGAGGACCACCACGGCCGCGCATGTGAGGAGGAATGTAGGATCGGTTGCCCTGGGGAGGACCCTGCTGAGCGCCATCGTTGAGGGAGAGGCCACCCATGTTGATCTGATCGGCCATATTGACAATCGTGTTTCGGATCGAAAGATTGGTAGAAAGATAGTCGGGTCGTAAAGACGCGTGAAATCCGAAATAGGTAGAATAACCCTCTCAAATATCAACGAGAGTGGTAATGTGACTTGTGAAATTCCCGTCGAAAGAAAAGACAGGAAAAACAAGAGAAAGAAACGGAAGACCAACGCTTCCAATAATTTTCCCAGATAGATGAACTTTTAGGCACAAGCAAACGTTAGTGCTGTGCAAATATCCCTCGAAGAACACGCAGAATCTTCAAAGGAAAGACGAAGGAAAGACAAAGTCTTGAGAAAATAACACGGATGAGGGGGGAGGATGAAGGAGGTTTGTGAGATGAAGGGTTTGTTGTGGGAGGAAGAGGGAAGAAAAGGGACAGAGTTGAGAGGCGAAGAAAGAGTGGGAGAAAAAAAATTGGTTGGAGTTTCAGCCAATTAGGCTTAGCGCGGGCATTTACTGTCGGGTCAAGGCTTTGGAGGGGGTTGCCTCTGCGGTGAAGGCGGGTGGGAGGATTTTAGAGTAAGAGTGGGCCAGGGAAGACCGTGAGTGGGCGACACAAGCTTTGAAGTACTCGGTAGGTATTTTTTGGCCACCGCTCACCTCAGAAGCAGCCAGTGAGATTGAAGAAACTGGGAGGAATGCCTGTCAAGGCTTTGGTGTGGCTGGGCAGAAAAGTTGAAAAAGGAACTGACCTGGTACTTATGACGCTGAGGACACTAAATAAATCTGATATCTTCTGACTGGATGAGATAATCGTCCTGAATCGTTGCTGGTTGTGAATACGTCAGAATCAGATTTTGCTTTGGACCCGGACCCTAACCACCTATGCATGCCTCTTTGCGAATTTTACCTACTGTACCTAGGTAGTCCACTATCGCAGGCGAGCGCTAGTTGATTGTGGGAGATCCCTAGCACGCTTGTGAAAGTTGAAATTTGAGCGTTGCCCGCCCAGTATCTCTACAAGGGAGAGATGTAAGAGAGAAGCAACACTATTTCATGTTTTGACATGCAGTTCAATCCCCAAGGTCACATAAAAGATTCTGCATTACATAGGTACTTACACCTTACCCCTTCCAGAGTATAAAATTTATCATTCTCAACCAAAATCTGATGACACCTTCACACAATTAAAACCGGCCTCCCATTGTGGGGGGTTTAGAGAAGGGCGGAGAATCCTGGTGGAAGCCCGCGTTTGACTGAGGATTAGCAAGGGGGCAATTTTTAAACAGTCATGGAGCTCAGGTACTTGAGAGGTACCTCGACTGTAATGGAACCAGCCCAGATTCTGGGGCGGCTGATGGGGCCGGGGTGGCTCTGTGGGTTCTGTAGGGACTCCTCGTAGCAACCACTGTTGATTATGACGCTTTTTATCCAAAGTTGAGTATGGAGGCTGTTTGTTGAGACACCAAGAATATTATTGAAAGAAAGAAACTTTAAAAACACAAGCAGAAAGCCTTCACCAATGTACATTTAAATCTGTTGTGCAATTTAACATAGGACTTATACCGACCCGATATCAGATATCGGCAACTGATAGCACAATGCAACAAGATTATTCAATAGTACCTAACTTTTCAACATGTTTCAGCGGACCGGCACGATGGATGGATACCTATCAAACAAAATGCTTGCGACTCGGCAAACCTCAACAAACGTATCAACAGCACAGTTCCAAAACAATTGCGGACACAGCAAACGCTTCAGTTTGCTCTTGAACCTTGGGAGGGCTGCAATAGTTGCAAGCATCATATACAGGGATATGCGAGGACCCTGAGCTTGCCCAGCCAGCCCTGGTTTGGAACGGTTGTAACAGCTAACATGGAACCTAATGGATCCGTATCGCGGGAAATCTCCGATAAGCGGGAGACGGGCGATCTGAGACTACCTACCTAGGTAAGCAATAGAAGTAGAGATAAATTTGACGATATATTCAGACAATGCTTTATCTCGCAGCTCTACACAGTCCATAATTGACTTTGTCTGCGATGCGCCGGTTCAAGTGCCAACCTTGGTATTTTCTCCTATCCCATAAATTTTCACGTGTCTAGTCTTTCGAGTACCGCGCTTGTACGAGGTAGATCTGGGTAACACCAAAGTAGCGCCTACATTCGACCACCTTTACTCCCGGGTTCCAGGCAGGGCACCCTTTACTGCATCCAGGTTTACCTCCAGGATTGCTATCCATACAACCATGACCCAGATATTCTGTAAGATCCAGAACTGCTGATCAATCCTGGCACCCTTTATAACTATTCGAGTCATGGAAAACCAAAACGTGAAACCAAAACGTGACTGATGCGTATACGTACCGTATAATGCTTCATTAGGTAACCTCGTGCTGCTCTTTACTATGACTATATCCCTGCCAACTGGCCTCGTGTGACACAGAAACACCAAATGAGGTTGACTGGCTATATGAGGTTGTTTATTTGATGCTGTCTGTGTATTAGTATATCTTCGTATGACACCCGAATTTGGACTGCTGCTTGCATGCCATCTTTGGGGTTGATATGGGGCGTCGGGAAAGTGGATGTATCGGATGGAGCTAGGCTTGTCGTAGGGCTGCTTGGCTGTGAGACTGTCACCCAAGATCGAGATATCTTAGCATCAAACCAAGTCAAGGCAATGAACGATTCAGATGTTTCTGATGGCGGCCAATGATTGGATGATACGACGAAGGTGGTCTCTTTGTCATGCAGCAAATACTGCCCCAATGACAATGGAAACACCCGTAGATGGGGTCACTCGGTTGCCTTTTTGTGGTGTTTCTACGTGCTGGTTATGTATTCTACTAAGTATATATATGTCTGCTTCGGTGTTTCCACATATTATACGTCGAATAGAGTTAGAGCACCCTTCCAAAATCTGTAGTATAATACCCCTCTTTGCCTAAGAACTGAGCGGTAGGCTTCGCAGCAAGTAATGTAACGATCAAAATCATGAAGAAGCTTGATGTATTCACTAGGATGAAGCATCGATATGGTTTTATTCTGACGAATCATGAAACGGGAGTAACGTAGCGTTACGTACTTGCTGCGTATGTTTTCATTCAAAAGCTATCTTGGTACACAACCACTGCAGGCTGCACATGGAGTGGGCTGTGAATGGTGGCCATGAGGCGGATTTCAATATGCCGTCCTGGGTCTTAATATCACGTAGACCATTATAGTACGATGCCATGGGCGACCAGCTGGAGGAAACCATCTTGATGTAAGCATTAGCCTCCAAGACCCATCTAGTAATACAAATTCATGTTTCCTTTCTATCTGCTGCTTGTTTCTTAAGCACTCTTCACCACCTTATCGTCATCAAACTCTATGTCGACAATTCCGTCGGCCTTGACCGCCTTCACTACCATACCCTTGAAGTCAATCGGTAATCGGCGCTTCAGCTCGTCGGTGCACATTGTCAGAATCTTGATGCCCTGGTGGAGCGTGATATCGGGGTGGTGGTGCTTGTCGAGAATGGAGAGGCAGTAGTATCTGTAGAAGCGTAAATCAGCAACAGTCCCGACCCATTGTTTCATATTGTATGCATCTCTCGCACAAGGACTTTGGGGACAACATACTGTGCGTATCCATGTGCCGCATAAGGAACATCTGCTAGCGACGCTAGGTAGTCAAGCCAGTAGAGCGATGGTTTGCCAGTGATGGGGTCAACACCACCCATGAGGAGGTTGACGTTGTAAGGCTTTCGAGATCGCAGGCTGGTGGCTAGCTCTCCACGGACAAAGTGGGCAAGACCGGAGGGAGATAGATCGGACTCATTTCGCATCGAGTAGAGCTGGGCATTTCGTTGAATGTATTCGGCGAATTGCACTGAGGAGCTATTGTTAGCTGTCGTCATCGCGGGGCCAGTCGATAGGCCATTGCCGTTGCTGGCAAGCTGGATCAAGTACCTGTGTCACCGGCCTCTCCAGAAAATGCGAGCAGGGTGTGCTTGTTGAGAGCTCTGGTCTTGTCATCGGATGCCTTGAGGATAGTGGCGCCTCGCATCGCAGCTTTGGATGCTGCGATGATGGTGAAGTCCTTTCCAGTGATTCCCAAAAGTATCTCCCTGTCGAGAAGTGTTAGTACGTTATCAAACCATAACTATAGCTTGAAAATAGCTTACATGTTGGCAATAGTGTGGTCTGTGGTGGGGGAAATATGGATGTGTCGTTGTAGAGGAGTTGTTCAAGGTGGTTGTTCAGCCTTCTTCAAGGTCCAGTCCAGCAGCAACCAAGCAAGCTCTCCCGTTAGGCTGTAGCGCTGCGCGTCAACGCTCACCCGGGAGCTTCCCACGCCTGGCTCAATTGTGCCAACATCCACCGCCAAACACGGAAAAACTTGGCCCCAGTTGCCGGCTTTTGATTTGCCAGCTGGACTTACAAGCACGTAAGGGATTTTCCGTGGTCCACTGTCGCTCAACTTTTTTTTTCTGGGAGCCCAGAAATTTATCTTCAAGGCGGGAGTGAAAGTCGTGAACAGCTAGCCAAGTTTGCGACATCGCCAATATGTCGTCCTTTTTCACAGTACCGGGCGCTCAGAAGAAGCGCAAGCGCCCCGAGATCTCAGAACAACCAAAAAAGAGAGTTGCTGCTTCAAAATCTGCTGGAAAGGGACCTTCGAAGAATGCCGGCCCCACCAAAAAGCGAGTCGAGCGAGACGATGAGTCTATCTCTGGGAGTGATTCAGACGATGACGGTAGCCTCGACAGTGCTTCAATCGCAAGCGATGTGGAAATGGAGGACAACAAGTCGGACGATGAAGAAGACGAGACCGCTGCTGATAGGAGACGGCGACTAGCGGAGCGATATCTCGAGAACATCAAGGAGCACGTGGACGTAACTGGTTTCGACGCCGCCGACATTGACCGGGATTTGATCGCCGAGCGACTTCAAGAGGATGTAGCGGAGGGAAAGGGCAGAGTATACCGCCAATTGGCCTCAGAATTCGCCTTTGACAACGTCTCGCGCACCTTCTTCAGAAGCAACACCAACGCCGTAACCGCCATCGCCGTATGCGCCCCATACATTTACACCACGACCAAAGACTTATACCTACACAAATGGAAGGCGCAAGATCTTCCCCAATACCAATACCCACAGACAACACGCCGAAAGCCCAAGAAGCCCCCGGCGCCCCCGAAGAAGCAGCCGTCTTTGGAGAAATGGATCAAGGGCGATACCAGAAAGTCAAAGGACAAAAACTACCAACGTCACACTGACCGTATTCTCGCTGTCGCGGCCTCTCCTGACGGCAAATACGTAGCTACTGGTGGTGCAGACAACAAGCTCATCATCTACGACGCCCATACCCTCAAGCCCATCAAAGTTTGGACGCATCACCGAGACTCTGTTACCGGATTGGTTTTCCGCCGAGGAACAAATCAGTTGTACTCTTGCTCTAAGGATCGTACAGTCAAGGTTTGGAGTCTGGATGAAATGGCCTACGTCGAGTCGCTGTTTGGTCATCAAGATGAGATTCTCGACGTCGATGCTCTTGCCCAAGAGCGCTGTGTTAGTGTTGGCGCCCGAGATCGAACTGCGCGTTTGTGGAAGGTCGCTGAAGAGACACAACTTGTCTTCCGCGGTGGTGCTGTAGACAAGAAGTCGCGCCCCAACGGTGTGAACCCGCGCTCCCTACTCCATGAGGGTAGTATGGACCGTGTTGCCATGATTGACGATGACCTGTTTGTCACTGGCTCTGACAATGGTGCCCTCGCCCTGTGGAGTGTCCAGAAGAAGAAGCCTGTTTACATAGAGCCCATCGCACATGGCATTGACCCGGCCCTCGACCCTGAGGAGGCCTCAGCCGAGCAGAACCCAGACCCTCAGATCGTACCCCCTCCCACACCCCGCTGGATCACCGCCATTCGAACCATTCCTTACTCCGACGTTATTCTTACCGGTAGCTGGGACGGTCATATCCGAGTCTGGCAACTCAGCGAGGACAAGCGCAAGATTGAGTTCCGCGGCGTTCTCTCCAAGCCTGAAGACCAAGAGGAGGAGTCGACTGAGGAGAACGCCCAGGGCCCGATCAATGGCGTTGTCAATGACATTGACCTCTATGAGCGTGGTGATAGAGGCAAAGACGGTCTCTGCGTCGTTGTGGCTGTAGGAAAAGAACACCGGTTAGGCAGATGGAACCCGCCAGCAAAGGTTGGGCGCAATGGAGGCGTCGTGTTTGAGATTCCGCGGATACAACGGCAGATGGTGAATGGCGCGAACGAGAGCTCAGGCGCCGAGCAAGATGAATGAAAAAGCGTAATAGATATTTGATACAACCACAATAGACGTGGCGGAGACTGCAACTCACACCACTTGTTATATATCATTAGCATCGGAGAGGATTAGGTCTAGCATCCGTTGGCGATCCTTTAGGAGTCGGGTGTTAAAATGGAAAGTTTTTGTGATGGGTATACACTTTAATAACCTTTCTACTTGAGATGCCTTCTCTACTATGTCGTCACCGATCTCTTCTCTTTGCTGTGTCTCATGACATGACTTATCTCCACTGACCTCCATCCATAATTCCCTGTTCCTCTAAACCCATGCAACGTGATGCTACTGACCAAGGCAGACCAAGTCATTTCGTCAAGTCAATGGCTCGTTCGACGCCATCATACTGAGGTCCCTTGGGGGAGGGTTTATCATCCTCAATGCTTTCCATAATGATTGGTTCCTGATCAAAAACATTCCGGATACCTTGAGCCACTGATGGTGACGCTTTCTGTCTCGTGGCCAATGTGACGGGCGGCGAACTAGTTCTCTTCACAGTCGAAGAGATGGATGTTGGGTCCACCCCCTCAGGAGATTCTGATAATTTCTGTACAAAATTGGGCGTTAAGGACTGCTTCAGCCCCTTTCGTTCGCTTCGTTGCGTATGTCCTTCGGTAGTCAAATCAGGAAGCACTTGCTGCGCAGTGCTGACTGGAGATGAGCATGCTGAATGGAAGACTTCCCCCGAGCTAGAGGCCTTAGACTCGTTACCCGAATCCTCCCTCAAAGGTTTGACGAATGATGGACCTCCACTTCTTGTGGGCGTTTGTGGCTGCGTGAGTTTCTCGGGAGACGTAATTGCAAAGTATGCCGAGGTAGTGCCCGCTTGATGGGGTCCTTCGCTTGTTGTACGAATGGTGTTGTTTCCCAGGGCGCTCTTGGAGCCGCGCTTGGCTGGTGGCGTCTCCGAATCTCTCTGAGGGACTTGAGGGGAGGATGGGGCTACTTGTGGTGATGAGACGGGCCCCTTTGTTGCCCTTCGTTTTCTCTTCAACTCCTTTTCCTTCTCCAATCGCAAATGCTGCTCTTTTTGAAACTCGAAGAGGAGATCCCTCACCTTGGTGCGGATTTCTTGAGGCTTTATGTCCCACTGACTAGCTTCCTTGTGAAGTAGTCTCCGAACAGCGTCATCCGGGTCTTTCAGGAAGTTTTCCATGTAACCCAAAACATATACACCACAGTCGCAATAATTGTCTTGTTCAGGTATGCCCCGCGCAGTCATGCCTCCAGGCTTTCCCGTAATTTCGATGCCTTTCTTGTCTCTCGCTTCCTCAATGAGATACTCTCGTAAACATTTGCAAGTTGGTGTATGCGCAGCGCCTAACGAGTCAAGAGTGATGATTCTAGGCTCATCCGTACTGTACTTCTGGTTTCCCCCAGTCGACTTTCGCTTGTTAGTCTTGGTTGGAGCCTCGGCATTTGTGACCGTCTCGTCGTTCAATACAACAACCCCATCACCGTTCACTGTCTGGCTTCTGGTCGTCCTAGAAGCTTCAGTTTCCTGGCAGACAACCTGAGACGTTGGCTTGACAGAATTCTTCTCCGAAACATCTACTATCGGGTCGTTATCCTCGACAATGATTGCCTCCTGTGAGCTTGAACATTTGTCTTTGTTAGGCGACTCTGATTTGGCCTCTTGGGGTAGTAGACGAGGAGCATTGTAGATAATAGCCAAATACCAATGCGCGTTCTCGTTGACCGGAACAACAATATAGTCATAAGAAAGCAGATCGACCCTAGCAGTCCATGCTTTGACACCTTCGTAATTAATCTTGGCGCGGTTTGACCTCAGCTTCTCGAAGAAAAAGGTGTTGAAGATGTACACCTTTTCAAGAATTTCTGGTCGTTCTTTTTCGAGTTGGACCTGCAGGTAGCGAAGATAGAAGCTGATGAGGTTGTCATTAAGAAATTCTCCCTCATCCAATCGTGGAATGTCTTCCTTGTCGACAGTTGCACGGTTCTTCCCAGTTGGGGGGTATACCAAGGACCTGTGCCAGTCCTTGTCCCAGCCTGGGTTCTGAGCTGTCCATGTTATATGACTCTTCTCACGGCGGGGCTCTGGGGAGGATCTTCTTGTTTGCCGTGTGTCAGGTTTACGGTTCCGACTCAGCCCCTCAAATGGGTCTTCGACACCCTCTGGGTTTTTCTGCACACCCTCTGATATCTTTTGCACATCTTCTTTGGGAAAGGGTAAACCCTGCATTCTGTCCTTGAGTTTCGGACGCCGAGGTGATATAGGAGAACCTTGAAATGGGTCTCGATGTGAAGACCGAGACAATGGTCTGGGTGTGCTTGCTGTGAAAGTATTGATTGGTGAAATTGGAGCAGGGGGATCCTTTATCTTAGCTCCAAACTGCTTGATGCCGTCCATGGCTATAGAGAGTATTCTTTCCAGCTCGTTTCTACCATTTATTAGCTTCCTTCAAACACACCATGGTGGCATCGGAATGCACTTACGGCGTGGTCTCCGTCAAACCCCGGACCCCGACCCCATGCAGCCAGGCAAGAAACAAAGAGGCATGTGTGACGTCGGCAAATTTCAACACAACATTGCCGGTGACTTGATGAGAAAATGAGCGATAGATGGAAACGATGGAGCTTTTGGAGTTGCTGTGTTTTACTTTGTGGATCGACTGTTTTGAAATCTCGAGCCATGAGAGATCATGTCCGGTAAAATGAGATGGGCGAGCCACGTTAGAATTAAGAAGGAGCTTAACAGGCCCATGCGCGCTTTCTGCGGAATACATGTATTTTCCACATGCAGCAGTTTCAAGCACAACTTCATCTTCCTTTGGTCCAGCGGTAGTCAAGTTCTGGCGCTGCGCGACGGGCTGCACGGGTGATCCGAAATTGGTAGGCTTAATATCTCCTCTTTGAGTCCGTGACTGAGGAGACTGGGACACTAGTTTCCCAATGATGGTAGATTTTTTGGTAGTCTCTCTGCCTGCAGAAGTGCCGGGCTTTGACAGCTCGTCCTCAGATCCGATCTTGTGCACCTTGTATCGCTTCGATACGCTCTGGGCGTATTCAGCCGCTGATCGTTTCGGCTGAAAAGGAATATCCGACGTAATGTTAGCAGGTGGAGGGTTCTCATTGCTATGGTCGTTCATAGATAGACAGTCCGGACTCGTAGGCGCATGTGAATGTTGAGGAGGAAGGTTTCGATGGGCAACGGCACTCGTGTCGTCGTCTATCTCAACAGGGGATGAATCGGGTTTACGAGGTTGTCTCCGCCTGCGTCGACTCCGTTTTGCAGTAGACATACGTTGCACGTGGCGGTATTCTTGCACGGCACAGGCAGCTGCTGCAGTCCTTGGAGTCTTTGGAGTCTTGCTGTTACTAGCAATGCTAGAGCCACCAACAGTTTCTGCGTAAGAGCTTTCTCGGGTCGAGCTGCGTTGCACCAGCGGCCAAAGGTGTTTAGCGGTAGCCTCATCGTCTTCGATTTGTTCCAAGGGTTGTGTGCGTGAACTTGCGAAAAAGCGAGATGCACTGCCGGATGATATTTCGGGGCCTGACTGCTTGATACGTTTGTTCGGTCGTTCGTCTCGAGGTGCGTCACGCTGGTTTATCGTCTGGGTAGATTGCCCAATGCCCATGGAGCTTCGTGGTTTCCGGTCATTGATCGCTTTCTATATAGAAATAAGTCCAGAGCCTCAAAACTGCGCGACAGAGCAATAAACTAACAATCCGTGAGTTCGTCATGTTCGCTTTGTCACCGGGATCGCTCCAGAGTACGTCAGCAGGAATGTCCTATCCTATGGCTCGAGTGGGCAGCAAGCATACCCATAGTCTGGGAAGGAATTGGCGTGTGAGTGGTAGCGTGCGAAAGGACTAAATCGTGTGGATTAGAGTAAAGCTCGGCGCGATGAGATACAGAGAGTAGTTAGAAACAAGGAAAGAGCAGTGCGCACTCCCATCGAGCCTTTTTCCTCCTCTGGTCCCCTGGTGACGAAGACTGAGCGTGAGCCTCCAGTTTTTCGCACCTTGACAGTTCACGATGCGTTAGGCTAGAAGGCGGTGATCGTCTCTGCCAGTCGTTGATGCAGGCAGCTCAGGCAAAGTGGAGAGTCAGGAAAGCCTCTAGTTGTCGGCGGGGCACTGAGTTGAGTATCTGAACAGAGAGGGCCAACACGAACGAAATAACAAGAGAGTAACATGAAAACAGGGAATAAAGCAATCGTTTCGTAGATGACGAACATAGGCTATTGTTCAGTGGAAGTTCGAAGATCTCTACCTAGTGAGCCCGGCAATGCAGAGAGGCCTGACCTACTAGGTAGTGGGGATGCGCCTCGGAATTTAGTGCGACTTCCCTTGACAGAGATGGGCAGTGGAAATAAGTGATTGCTTCTTTAAATGTCAGCCTCGCAGGGTCCATGCTGCTATTTGAAAATGAAATACTTGGAGAAAATGCCTGGATCTCCTTGAAACTCTTATCGACCATATTGCATAGACTTGTAAGCGATTGAATAGCATAATCAACTTGTGCTATGTGTTTTTATGTCTTTTTCCTCGTTCAGGTCGCAAGGTGTCTGTCTACATGAGCATCGTACCTACCTATCCATCCATATTAGAGGTCTCCAAGACAGAACCCCACAGTCCAATCACAAGGCTGAAACGCCACAGCTCCAGCGCTGGCCAGCTTAGTTGGTAAAGACAGCTCCCAAAACGTGGCCAGTAGCTTCAACACCAGACGCGACATCACCAACGTCCGTCCTCTAAACTTCACCTTTCTTGTTCTGTTTTCCCCATTCCACTTTGAAGGGCAAAAGCTGCACCGGCAGCTGAGACAATCGCCCATCATGTACAATTCTCTTACCCGTATCCAGAATACTTTTGGCTTCTTCACCACCGTCGCATTCGTCGTCGCGGCTTTCATCGCTGCCTCGGATTTTATAGCCTCTCGTACCCCCGATGCAGGCAGATTTGGGGTTTCTAATTCCCAAGTGTACAGTTCAATTCTTCTAGTTTAACAACCAATCATTAAACTAACCCTGTTCGTTTCTCAGTGTCAAGGGCCGACCACACTACTACAGCACCAAGAAGGAGGAATATGCCATTATCAGATTCAACCTGGACGCCGATTTGAAAACTCTCTTTACATGGAACACGAAGCAAGTTTTTGTCTATGTCACCGCCGAATGGCCCGGTCCCAACAATTCAACCAACGAGGCTGTCATCTGGGACAAGATCATTACTAGTCCCAGCGCCGACCATCTGCAGAACATTGGACCTGTTGCTATGAAGAAGCTCAAGCGCAGTGCTGAAGGAAAGACTATTGACCCTGACCGGTAAGTCTACGTCTCTTGATCAACATTAACTACATGATCTCATATTCTCTTCAGTGGCCTCATTTCTCTCAAGAACCAGAAACCAAAATACCAGATCACCCACCCCACTGGCAAAGTTGCTGAGACAGAGGACGTGAAGCTCAAGTTACACTATAATGTTCAACCCTGGGTCGGATTCCTCACTTGGGATCAGACTCGTGATCTTGGTCACTGGAAGGCTCTAGGCAACGGCGAGTCGCCCGAGTTTAAGCTCCCTGCTCTTAAGACCAAGAAGAAGGATGCCACAAAGAAAAGCTACTAGATAGGCTGGCTGTCCATTATTAGTACATGCTCAAAGTGAAAAACTAGCGTTCAGGGTACTGTGTATTTTAGTCACCTAGTGCTCTCCTAGAAACAATCTTTCATGCAGCAGATCCATTTGTACTCGTGACTTCGTGATACAGGTATCTAGCTTTCATCTATAATACATTCTTCATATCCACAACTTTCATTCCAACGCTGGCTATTCTGTAAGCAATGCAAGCATTTCAACGACATGTTGCAAGATGTGGTATCACGGGAAGACATTCGTCAGGACCTCCAGTATGCAACAAAGCTGCTGGACAACTAGCCCTGGCTTCCATTGACACCGGCTCCGCCATTGCCTCGCCCACGATTGGGTCCTCCGCGACCTCTTCCTCCACGTCCCCGGCCACGGCCTCTACCTCGAGGTTGATCGAGGCTGGCGGGTGGTGGAACGTTGCCATACATCTGTTCCTGGGGAGCGCCGTCAGGGGCTGGAGAACCATGATGACTGCCGCGGCCGCGACCACGAGCTCCTCTGCCTCGAGTACCGTTTCCGTTGGCATCCTGGCCTTGAGCCGCACCATTTGGAGGACCGTTTCGGTAAACCAAGGTGCTGTGCATGAGATTAGGAGCACCTCCTCGAGTACCGTTACCGCGGCCACGGCCCGACGGGTTGTTGCCGTTCAGCGCTCCACTCCACCCACCACGGAGAGGGCCAGGGGCTGGTGCGTCTCTGTACTGGGTGACGCCTATGTTCGCATACCCACCCCGGGCAGCAATGATTGGCTTGCGTTGCTGTTGAGATTTGCTGGTTGTTGAAATGATTTGTTTGTTCGTGGTGTTCAATACTGACGATGATGCTACAGTCTGACCGCGGAACATGGGGGCTCTCTCGTTGAGTGTGGTGCCACTCATGAAAGATGTATCCCATACAACATCCAAAAGCAGGGCAGTGGCAGTGCGACTAATGCCGACAACGGTTCCGCGAGTGGCAATTGGGACCTTGCCAGCCGCAGAAACGTAAGTAACTCGGTCTCCTAGAGTGAAATTCTGGCTGCCAAGGACCATTTCCGCATCAGCCGGCTTGAGAAGCGCCGAACGAGGAACGCCACGCAACTTCTTAATGTCGATATCCTGAGAAGCAGCGTGCACCTGTTCGCCGACATGAGCCAGGGCCTTGACAACCTCAGAATCAAGCTGCTCGGCCTCCAGAGGAACCCGCTCGAACTTGCTAGTTTCTTGCTTCTTGAGCCAAGCAGAGATCTCCTTGACCCTCTGGGCAGCGACACTGGGATCTTTCCATAGGTCTGTTTCGAGAACCTCGCTCTTCTGTGGCTCTCTCTGGATAGCAGCAAAGAAGTCAGGGAAGGCGACCATGTAGTCAGCAATCAATTTGATCGCCATGCCACTGAACTCCCAGCCTGTATGGGACTTCCTCGAGTACCCCAAGACCTTAAGCTTTCGGCCTTCAAATTTCAAGTTCAGTCCCAAGTTCAACCGAAGTCCAGCAGAGTTAATGATCTGGTAAGAAGAAGTGATCTTGCTTAGAACAAGAGGGTGGATACCCAGCTGCTTGGCGACAGCAAACGATGGAGTATAAGGATTAGATCGTTCGGCTTGATGAATAATCTGCTTCGCGAAGTCCTGCTCCTTATTCTTGAGCATTGAGACGACAATCTCCGCCTTATTGGCTGCATGGGCGGCGACTTCGAGGGGACGGCCGTATGCATACTCTCCGAGGAAGAACGCACGAGTGCCTCGTGGAAATTCTTCTTCAATGGGCAGCGCCGCCTTTTCAATGAAACGTTCATCTTCATTGACGACTTCGTCAACGATGGTCTGAGCAGCATACGTACTCCTAAGACTGGGGTTCTCGGCATACTCCTTGATCAGGGCACCCTCCTCCGTACGGTTGAGACCCTTGAGCATGTGGACGTATACCAAACACTCCACTTGCCCAATGACAATGGCAAGGCGCTTAGCGTGCCAGTTTTCGATGTAATCGGCCTCCTTGGCCCAATCAGCAGCTTCCCGGTTGTTGTGGTCCTTTGTGATAACGTCTTTCCCATTGTCGGCCAGTTCGTAGCTGAATAGCTCATCCTGTACCTTAATAACCTTGGCTTCCTGGAGGAATGGATATCCCACGAAGCATCGCTGACCAAGCTTCGCTTTCCACGTTTCTATCTTGGTGCGGTTTTCTGTCTCAGTTAAGGTGACACAGACACTCGGGTTTCTACTATCTGTCTGGAACACGTTGACGCCATAACCTTCCACAAGCTGCGCAGTATATGGGAGAGTGTGAAGTGTAGGAAAGCCCGCCAAAGCATCGACATTCAGCAAAGCACCACTAGTCAGTCCTGACAAATATTCAAGTCCTTCCATATCAGGGAGATCGAATATGTTCTCGATGCATCGGCAGTTCTGAATCTCGGGGAAAACACCGGGCAATGGGGAGGGATAGACGAAGTCGACATCGGGCGAATACGTAAACTTGAGAGGCACGCCAAAGCCGTTTCGTGCCTTTTCGTCGGGCTCCAACAAGTCATTCTTGGGCCCCATGGCGTCCAACAGACGTTTCTCGTCAATGAATGGGATCTTGATGACTGCCTCCCAGTCCATCTTCTTTCCATTCATGTCCAACTCGAAATCGCGAGGATAGAAATCGATAATGGGAGAGTCCGGGTTCGTCATGAGGTCATGGTAAACCTTCGGAACAATCTTCTTACTTCGGTCAGGCAAGACACCCATAAGTTGCTCATAGGGTAGGAAAGGCTGGCCCTTTTTGAAGTTCATATCTGCACCGACTCCCTTGACAACATCTGTAGCATGTTAGCTGAATGTTTCGGATGTATAGTGCAATAGTAAACTTACCAGAAATAAGGGGTGCATAGTGGTATCCATAGAACCAAGGCCACGAAGCAATTCCGCGGTAGTAGTAGTACAAGACCCATTGCAAACCTTGGACGTAATTCTCGCAGAGGGCCGTGAGCTCCTTGTCGTAGTTGTCGGGGGCCCACTCTTCAAATTTTTGGAGGTAATACTTCGTCTTCCAGCCCTGGTACTTGTCTTGGTAGAGTTTCTCGTAATTTTTCTGGGCATCTTCGGGTGTCAAATCAATCACCAAAGCCTTGTCGTAGGTCTTCATCACTCTGTAAGCCGCAAGGTTACCTTCCTCGTCGTCGTCATCGTCGTCGTCGTCATTATCCTTAGGTGGGAACGAAACAATCAGATGTCGATGGCCCTCGTCATCCTCTTTGGTAGACCATTGTAGATGCATTGAGTCGGCCAAATCCTGAACGAATTTGCGGTCGGCAGCCTTCAGACTAGTGCCGAGGTCCAAAGGCTCGTCAGAGCGCTTTGAGATGTACGGCCTGATCTTTTGCTTCCATAGGTCGCGCTGCGCCGAGGTGAGTACAAGCTGACCTCCTTTCGGCGCCTTTGTTTCTGCATTCTTATTCTCGAGCTTCTTTTCCATCTGCTTAGACGCAAACCATTTCTCATCTGATACATCGTTCTCGAAAGCGTCAATCTCTGTCTTGGACAATTCGCCTAGGAGACGCTGGAGTCGTTCTATATTGATAACTCCGTTCTCGTTGATATATCCATCGCATTTTGGAAGAATTGATTTGTAGATTCGGAACATGTTCGCCAACGCACCTTCGTTGATGTGCAGGCTGGGCAGGTTGGGTAAGAAATCGTTTCCAACAAAGAACGCCATCAAAATAAAGTCGTCAATAACTCTTTCAAGATCAAATGGGAAGCTGAGAGCCCCCTCTTCTTCGAGCTCCTGGAATTCCATCTCGAGATACTCTCTTACAATACAGAGATGAAGAAGGTAGAAATTCTGATGCTCGAGCTCTTTGGATTTGGTCTTGGAAGCCCGTCCAAATGTTACCTCTTCTCGGAGGAGACAGAAATGGGGATCATGACTAAGAAGACCAAGCATGATAAGATCGGCATCAAGACCGTAGAGACAATGCCGGACATTGTGGTTGTAGTTGGGCTGAGCCTTTGCGTTTCGGATATATTCCATGATCTTGTGTTCTCCCTCACCAGGGACTTCGTGGCCGGATAGGACAATCTCGCATCCTTGCCAGTCAGTGTCTTCAGACACCTTCTTGTTGACAAAGTACCGCAACTGCTGGGATAACTTGGCCATAAACTCGGTACCTTAAGGTATAAGCATTTCGACTGAGCACTGATATCAAGACAGACGTACCTGGGGTAATGCAATTGCTGTCGAATGGTTCTTCCTTGGGCATCTCGACACCCTCTGCAATGGCCTTTTCACGGGCCTTCTCGGCGTCAAGGGCCGTCCTAAAACGTCGAGAACGTTGTTGGTTCATCTTGGCGCGAGGCGCAACACCGTCGATGGCCATGAAAAACAGCTGTTTGGGCTTGATCTTTCCAAACAAATGTTCAATGTAGTTGAATATACGAATGAACATCTCTTCCTCGCTAAGGCGGAACGACACATCCTCACCTGCATCCTTGTGGGTACAGTTGTGAATGATACCGTTCATATCGAGCTAGGTAACGGTCAGCGCATATTAGCGGCAGGCAGCTGGGGATCGACGAACGTAGAGGCAGTCGAACTCAGGTATCCGGTTCTCTGCAATGAGCTGAGAGATGGGGGGATATCGCTCGGAAAGCCATCTGAAAAACTTGGGAACACTGTGAAAAGAATAATCAGCTTCTAAAGCA
Source organism: Fusarium chlamydosporum (assembly GCA_014898915.1). Classification (NCBI taxonomy): domain Eukaryota; kingdom Fungi; phylum Ascomycota; class Sordariomycetes; order Hypocreales; family Nectriaceae; genus Fusarium; species Fusarium chlamydosporum. The sequence goes on along the minus strand of JAAVUD010000022.1, from coordinate 218,019 downwards.
TAAGAGGAGCAGCAGGAAGGGCATACCCCATCTTGAGGGATAGTGGACAATTTTCAGTCCACGCAAAGGTTCAATAATGCTGAAAGTGGTGTGAAATAGGAGTTGAACTCCAAATCGCCTCTAAAAACTAGGCGCAAAACGTAGAAAATCCTGTGGCAACAGGATCAAAAGACAAGACGGTGACTCGACGTGGCGCCGACAAACCGATGACAACAATGCTGCAAAACGAAGCGGAACGAGTTCGAGCCAGCCGCTCCCTACAATATCAATAAGAGATAAAGAGTGTCGCGGAGGGGCTTCGTGTTCTGAGAGGGTTCAAGAAGTGGGAGAGGTGAAGTTTGCGACGAGTCGTGTATCGTGACGATGGAAGTCCAGCAGTCATGGAATCTGGAAGGAGCTTGGTGGACAAGGTGGGACCTCAGCCTGGGAGTAACACGATCCATGGAGGGGTTTGTCAGTCTACTTTGCAGGTACTGCTCAGAAGGGAGCCGTAGCGGGTGCTGCTGGGTATCTACCAGGTATCTTCTTCCATCCCCACCGTCCTGCTGAGTCAATTGCTGTGCTAAAGGGATGTGCAATTGTGGGGTAGAGGAGCCCAAGCCACGATTTCTCCCACTTCGCCGTGGCGCATTTCTGTTGCTATGGAGGTCGGCGTTTCGTCACTTAACGCGCCTTTTCAGACTTCTGTGCGTCGACGCGTTGCGCCTTACTTCACTCTCAGCCGCGCAGACTTACTTTTGTTCCACCTAACAATTTATTACCAACACCAGCAGTTTAACCACAAACCACCTTTATCTTTGTTGTTTTTACACAAAACTTCTCTGTAACAAACAATTCGCCATCGATACACAATCCATCATGGCACCTGCTCAGTCCGCCGAGCGCGATATGGATGGTAAGTTTGCACCCAGGCTTGCATGCGAACCAAGGTGACAAACCGGAAAAGCGACTTACTTACCCAAATGTAGTCGATATGCTTCACGACGAAGAGGATGATCAAGGAGAGCGCCTCATCAACGAAGGTATGAAAAGGCCACCTGAGATGAAAATGTTGTTCAGCATGTTAACATCAAAAAAAAAAAAAAGAGTACAAGACATGGAAGAAGAACAGCCCTTTTCTGTACGACATGATTCTAGGGCAAGTCGCAACTTTGAACTGTCACCTAAAATCTCAATCTAACGCTATCTTAGTACGGCACTTACTTGGCCTACCCTCACAGTCCAGTGGTTCCCCGATGTCAAGGAGCCCGAGGGCAAGAACTACAGAATTCACCGCCTCCTGCTCGGCACACACACCTCAGACGAGAGTCCCAATTACCTTCAGATCGCCGACGTTCAGATTCCCAAAGCGGTGGCGCCTAACCCTGACGACTATGATGAGGAACGAGGCGAGATTGGTGGCTATGGCAAGTCTGGTGATGTTGCTGCCATCAAGTGCGATATTGTTCAGAAGATTGAACACCCTGGAGAAGTGAACAAGGCTCGATACCAACCCCAGAACCCTGACATCCTTGCAACTCTTTGCGTTGATGGCAAGATCCTCATCTTTGATCGAACGAAGCACCCTCTCGACCCTACTTCAACTGGAAAGATCAATGCTCAAATTGAACTGGTCGGACACAAGGCTGAGGGTTTTGGTCTGAACTGGAACCCCCATGAGGCCGGTTGCTTGGCGTCAGGTAGTGAAGATACTACGATGTGCCTCTGGTGAGTCCCCATAGTAGATGCGCAGAATATTCAACTTACACATTACAGGGATTTGAAGACGTTGAAGGCTGATTCAAGAATTCTCAACCCTTACCGCCAGTACACTCACCATACTCAAATTGTCAACGATGTTCAATACCATCCCATCTCGAAGAATTTCATTGGTTCCGTGTCTGACGATCAAACCCTTCAAATTGTGGATGTACGACACAGCGAGACCACCAAGGCTGCAGTTGTCGCTAAGCGCGGTCACCTTGATGCGATCAACGCTTTGGCTTTTAATCCTAACTCGGAAGTGCTCGTGGCCACTGCTTCGGCGGACAAGACGATCGGCATCTGGGATCTCAGAAACCCTAAGGAGAAGGTGCACACTTTGGAGGGCCACAACGATGCTGTTACATCTCTAGCATGGCACCCCACTGAGGCTGGCATCTTGGGAAGTGCCAGTTACGACCGAAGAATCATCTTCTGGGACCTTTCACGGGTTGGCGAAGAGCAATTGCCTGATGACCAAGATGACGGCCCCCCTGAACTGTACGTTTGACTTACATGAGCAACAAATTTGTTACAGAAGCTGACCTTTTACAGACTCTTCATGCACGGTGGACACACAAACCATCTTGCTGATTTCAGCTGGAACCCCAATGAGCCTTGGCTCGTGGCAAGCGCTGCGGAAGACAATCTGTTGCAGATTTGGAAGGTGGCCGAGTCCATTGTGGGTAAGGACGACGGCGACTTGCCTGTCGATGAGCTCGACCGATAGGTGAGGTGGAAGTTCGTGCTGAAGTTCCGGTCTTCATAGGATGAGGAGACGCAGCAGCTCTGGGGGCGGTGGCAAGAATATAGCGATGCCACCCGCGATTAGAAGCGACATATCCTTTGTAAGAGTTGCATGTACTTGATGGGGGTTTGGGACCTCAAAAAAAGAATATTTTTTACCTCAATGCATGTCCCCCTTAGCTTAATTAAAAATGTCTCTGTTCACTCTACTTCGAGGTAATCAGCACCCCTCCCTAAATTTTGCTGGTGCAGGACACTGCCAGGCAGCTGGCAAGCACTGTTCTTCTCTTCTATCGTCAAGTATTGCGGCCTCCATTGTTTGAACTCTCGATTCTTTTTCGGCAGCCTACTTATATCCATTGTCGGTGTTTCTTTCTTCTATCTCTCCTTATTTGGCATAGGTGCCTGGCCAACTTTCACTGATTTCCACCAGCAGCGCATTGAAGGACGTTCTTAGTACTTTCGTCTTTCTTTCTTATGTGACACAGCTATCACAAAGATTTTGCTGTTCTACCGCTACTGTTTAAATCGCTTTGTTATTCTGAACTACTCTAATCGACAGTCGTTATGTCTTCAAATCCTCCTCCCCTAGGTGGCCTTCTGGCAAACAATGCGACTCTTCAAGCTACTCCCCAAAATCAAGTCTCAGCTTCAGGGGAGCTTCTCAACGCTCCGGAACGGGATTTCGAAATGCTAACAGATGGACTGCGCCAACGTCTAGAAGAAGCAGTTGAACGTCAAGCTCGCACAGATCAAGAGCTTGAAAACATGGGCATCGACCCCCAAGAGTATGATGAAGACGAGATCATGAATGGTGTTCCCGATGTCACATTCGAGGAGTATGAAGACCTTTCAGGTCCGAAAAAGAGACTTAAATTTTCTCGAGCCTATATCGATGGCTTCTTTGACGGCGTGGATCCTTATGAAGTTGATAAAGAGCCAGATGAGGTGAATGAGCTCACCCTTAGTCTCAAGCATGCCAGTCTCGACCTCATCACTGCTATTTGCTCCAATCTCGAGCTGGCCATCGAGATCGGCAAGCACCTTCGACCCCAAGATATTGTCAATCTTTATATTGCCAGTCGTTCGTTCCGCAAGGCAATCAATGGTCACATGCTATCGTGTATTCGAATGTGGATTGACAGCAAAGCACCCGAGGCTGGAAAGGTCTTCCACTGGAAGCTTTACGGCCGAATGTTGATCAGAGATCCTGTTGAGCGCAAGTCTGAGGTAGACGACGCGCGGTTTCTCGAGGACCGCTGGAAGAGCGCAAAGACAAACCCCAAGAAGATTCGCCTTATCCCCGGCTTCAAGTATCTAAAGATGGTAATCTCCCGCGATCGCTGCTGTCGAGAAATCCTTGCCATGATGGCTCGCATGGGCTTCCTCATGCCTGTTACAATGTACAGCACCTTGCTGCGACTGTGGGTGCTAATGGAGATCTCTACTACTCGCCAGAGGCAACTCTTTCTAAGAGATGAGAAATGCTGGACAGACCAGCACCTCTACAATGTACAGTTCTTCCTCGTCAAGCTCGCCATGGCGTTCAACCATCCCTTCTTCCACCCTATCAACATCGACATGGTTCAGCTCATGATGGGACAAAAGGGCTTGCACCCCTTGTGGCAGTTGCTTATGCGACAGAAGTACACGAACATCTCGGACCTCATGGAGCTCAAGACACGTTATGACCTGCGTTTTCCCCGACGAGTTTGGACTGACATCCAACTACACAACCATCCGACGGCGTACAATGTTCCTCTCAACATGGTCGGCATCGGCCATCTGGAAGGTTGGGGTAAAGGAAACCGTCACCTTTCACGGCCCGATGAGCTACTCCCCATCGAAGCAGTCTATCGCGGACTCTATCTCGATCAGCATATTTCTCAGATGATGATCTGGGGATACATCGATTTCGAGACAGGAGAAAATATCGTCCCCACAGAGGACGAGATGTACATTTCTGACGAAGAGGCAAAACTAGACAGAGTCGACATCTCCTATTTCTGGCAACGAAAGCACGCTTTAAAGAAGCGCTGGAACGAGCTGCCCCCAGAGTTGCAGGAAGAGATCAAGGAGGACGATAATGATGAGCGCTTGCGGGGCATGGCGTGGTCTTCAGTCGACCAGTACAATCACCGCGGGGAATGGGAGAGCGAGTCTGAATCCGAATCTGATGCTGAAGGCGATTACGACATGAACGCTGAAATTGAGCGTGGCTATCGTTTGCCTTCTCTGTTCGGGAAGCATCCCAAGAATAAGACCGAAGACAACAACACCGAGATGAACAACCCACTCTTCACGTTTGGAGAAGATCCTGATGCCTGGAACACGACTTTCAGTGAGCTCTTCATCAACTCTAACCCACAAGTGACCTTTGAGCAATTTCAAGAGGCCAGGGGATGGCAGAGGTACATAAATGCTGGAAACACCGGCCCGCATCCAGTTCATCCTCGCGCTGATGCCCAAACTATGTTTGCCCAAAACCAGCTTGCGATTTTGGACGACGAAGACGATGGCGATGCAGACGACGAGGACGAAGATGAAGAGGAGTACGATGAGGATTATGAGGACGACGAAGATGATGGTGACGACGGCAGCCTCAACAACGATGACCAGTAAGTCTGGAGCTTTTGGAATGCAGGCCATATCATTTTACTTGCCGAACAAGATCGAGATGTATCAATCATGTAATAGTCTGGGCTTTTTATGCATAACGTACACTTGAAAGAACAAGGAATGAAGGCAAGGTACTTTTCTAAGCATGCTATCTTATTATGCGAGATACAATGACAAGAAACAATTCATGTCTAGAGAACAGCCTATCGATCATGAAAGGAGACAAATTCAAGGAGAGGGGGGAAAAGGAATTCAATATGCAGAAACGAAATATGATAACCTCCAACAAGCCCAACCATCCAGCCTATACCGTCTAGTCCCATATGCTGCCCACTGATCCTCATGCGATTCCTAATAGAATCATTTGAAATGAGGCTCGAAAAGGAAGATGAACTTAGTAACAACCATGCCATCAATTCCGAGCAACAGAACAAAGATGCAGCTTTGGCCAATCCTTGAGACACAATGATGCCCCTTTTGACACCCCGACTCCTTCCAACCGTGGCACAAAGTTATGCTGGCCACTCCATCCAGGCTCCCCAGCTCCTATGCGTCCCAAGCAAAACCAAGATCAGGATAAAGTCATGCCGAGATTATCAAAACAAATAAACAATTTGAGAGAGACAATGTCAAACTCGTACAGTATGTAAAGAATGAATGACAACATAAACAAAGGCAGGGCAAGATGTGAGACAGACAGGAAGTAATAGAGAAAAGCAGTTAGTTTCTTGTCAGGTTCAGTATTGAGCCGACACGGGCGAACTGGATATTTGAGTCACAAAGGCCAAGCAAAATATACCCTTACACTCCCCTTCGCTATGCACCCAACCCCGTAACCGATTTTCCAGTAATACCACCACCGTCCCATGAAGCCCAGAAACGACAGCATCAATGACTCCCCGTGTCTTCCTCTGCCATCGTACCGAGATGGGAAAAGGTAAGACATAGGACAATGTCGTCCCCAGGCTTGTTAAATATAAAACAGACAGCGGCCCCAGCAAACAAAAGTCCATACCATATAGACTCGTCCGTCAACACCGAGAAAGCAAGCCCTTGACAGTGGCGAGTAATCAAGTCACTTTTGTCTTCCAACCCTTGAGATTTTGTAACATATTCCGCCTTAGAATCAAGCATCCATCACTCCGACCTGATCTTCCGAAACCAATACACGCATCATTGAGGCTTCCTTGGAGGAAAGCTAATTTCACTAATGTTTGCCAACAATAGACCTTCTATGTGCATCATTCAAAGTTATTTTCGCGCAAAACTTGTGACACGAACAGCCGCATCCTTATATGTGGTGCTAAAGATTTCAGCTTTCATATACACAGTGGCTTGGCTACATAACCTTGCCACTGCTTAAGCAGGTGACTTGTTGGGAGGGGCAGAACCGCCGTTCTGACGACCGTCTCCTCCACTAACCGAGAGACCGCCAATGCCGCTTGAGAGGAAAGCGAAAGGGTCGTTCTCGTTGTTACCACCATTGTTGTTGGCATTGTTGTTGTAGAAGTTGTTGGAGGGTCCACCGGAGGCAGGTCCGTTGGTGGCTGACTGGAAAGCAGCCTCAGCAGCTCGGCTGTCGAAAGGACCAGCAGAGTGAGATGCAGGGCCGGATCCAAAGCTGCCGTGGGTGTTCAATGAGCTGGGGTATGCCGCAGCACCGCCTCCAAGGCCGGAGGGAAGGTAGTGGCTGGGAGGTCCACCAAAGTGCTGCTGGTTGTAGCCACCACCAGAGCCGCCGAAAGAGCTGCCAGAGCCGAAGGGTCCAGGTCCTGGGCCGCCTCCCATAGATCCCTGGTTCATACCATACTGAGAGGCGTTGTCCATGGGGGAAGGATAGCCGGAATCAGCAACGACGGCTGCGCCTGCACGGCTGGCGCCACAACGAAGACAGCACACATTTTTAGCGAAGTTGTGATAGCCACAGACCTCATTACCACACTTCCAATCACCAGCACGGAAGGGCACCACGCCACTACCACCCATACGACCACCGCCGTGACCCATAGGGCCATGGTGACCACCATGAGGAGGAGGGGGCATCATGGCAGGCGGTCCGTAGCCATATCCACCCCCGTAGTTGTTGTTAGCACTTCCCATGTCGTTTGAAGGACCGGCACCGACGGCGGGGAATGAGCATCGGAAACAGGCAGTTCGGCGCTGGAAGTTGGAGAAACCGCAAGAAGGGCAGGTCCAATCACCGGGTCGAGGACGGTTCTTGCTGGGAGGGAAGGGGGTCAGGATGTCCTGGGCGCGGTCGAGCACACGGCTGGAGGAGGGCGAGACCTCAATGGCCTTCTCATTAAGGGCACGGCCATTCATACAAAGGCTCTCGGCTGCCTACGATAGGTTAGCATTGCTCATGATATAGTGTACATATGGCAGAATGGCAGTCAAAAGAAGAGAGCTGGGGGTGGTTTGTAACTCACCTCCTCGTGGGAAGAGAATACGGCAAATCCAGTGCCGGTGGGCTTATGCTGCTCAGGAGTTCGAAGAGTCCAGAAGGCAATGGGTCGCCCGCCAAACTGGGTGAACCAACTCTCAAGCTCGGACTGGGTTGTATCATGGGGAAGACCCGACATGTGAAGAACCTTACTCCTCTCGGAAAGGAAGGCTCGAACATCAGCCCGAGCATCCATGGGGCGAGTCAAAACATCCGGGTGCTCCTGAGGAGGCTGGGACTTTCGGATCAAGCCACGAAGAACTCGTGCAAGAGTGATGGCCTCTTCCATGGCACGTCGTGGCGAGGCGGGGGCAAGGGCCTGCAGGTGGAACGGGAGGTTGTGCTTGATAGGTGCACTCGACTGAACGGGCTCGACCTCGAGAGCGGCGCAAATATTGGAGAGCATCGAAGGTCCGAATGGCAGAGACTCGGGGTGGTGCTGCTGCCAGCGCTGGTACTCGGTGCGGAGATCAAAAGTGCGCGAGTGCTGTAGGTAAGGGGGGAGAACAACAGCCTTGTCGCGAGCTTCACGAGGAAGCTGAACACGAAGGTCCCAAGCATCGAGAGTAACGAAGACGAAGTCAAGGTTCTTAGAGGTCAAGTGCTCGGTAGCGAATGCATCGAATCGAGTGATAGCGTCTCTAAAGGTACCAGCGTTTCGAACATGTTCCCAAGTCAAAGTCGTCAGGCTCGCTAGAAAGATATTGCGTTAGCCAAAATGTCTCGATATCGCAGGAAAAGCAAGAAGCAAGAAAAAAAATTGTTTTGAGGCGGCGCGTGGTCGGCGGATTCGAACAGCGTGGAGCAAATGCAGATGGAGATATTCTGGGTTTGTAGTAGCGTCAGAAAACTTACTGCACAGAGGAGTGATCGGGGTATTGACGGGCTTGACAAGAACGCTCTCATGGGTAATCTGGCGGTTAAGAAATTGGTTAGCAACCCAGTATTCATGGAAAGTGCATCTAGACCCTTTGAAGGGTTCGTGGACCCTGAAAAATGCCGTGATAAAAGCGGAATGGGTGAGGATGATGCTCACCTCCTCGAGCGTGTTTGCATCCATCAAGATCCAACCGAGCTCGATAACCTCCGCCGAGTCCTTTGTCACATAAACGCCGTGCTCATCGCAGGTGGTCGCAACATGAATCACAACATAGCGATCGATGTTAAGCTGGGGTAGCTGTTGCGAAGCCATATTTGAGGTAGAATCGATCGGTGCCGAAACGAATGGAGGAGAAGAGAGTTTAGTTTGCTGGCAACGCAGATTCGGCAACAGCGGCGAATAACGGGGAGACCTCGAAAGAACGTTTCGGGTCGGCGTAGTGGTAAACAAACACTCGAGGGGCGTGAGATATTAAGTGCAACTAGCCCGTGGCCCGGCCAGGTCGCGATGGAAGAGGTAGGTATGTAGAAAAGAATATGTGAGGTCGAGTTAGGTGACAGGAAAGCGGAATGGATGGATGTGAATGTGGCCAGTGAGTGGAAGCTTCAGGGGAGATGGTGCCAAATACGAAAAGGGCCTCCTCCCATCAGGCGCTTTTTTGAGAGGTTCAAGCCATCAAGTAAATGGGCCCGTGGTCCAGGTAGAGTACAGTGGGGAAACCCGTCGGGTGTCAGCACACGCTTGACACGCTATCAGGTTATTTGAGGAAAGCCGGACATGAAGGAAACAGATTAAATAGGTGGGATACAGGGGAGCAATTTCACATGTGGCAGATGATATATGAGATTATTGATTTCAGGGTTTTTATATGTTCAGTACCTGATTGTATGGATGGAATTCAATTGGATGTGTATGTCGATAACGTTGGAAAAGTGTAATTTATTCTCAAAAAGAAATAGTCAAAAAGAACTACCTAGGTCGGTATCCAACGTCCCGTCTGACTCCGTTGCTCCAGCTCATCCATTCCATTCATTGGATTCATTCCATCATTCCATCGGGCATCTTAACGGGCAGCCTGGCCGCTGTCCTGCCCTGCCCTGCCCATCCTCCAGTACCATCCATCCCCTGAGCTGATGCGGCCTTACAGCGGTCACAGCGGCTTGCAGGGATGTGATAGCTCCTGCGAATTACAGGCCGGCTAGCGAACTCTGGAGGCAACCGTTAGTGACGACGGGCGGGCAACTTCCCGCCCGCTTCCTAAACTCGACCTTGGACCAGTTAGGATTGAATTTAGCCAAGTTCATGAACACACATTTAAACTCAGCAATCTTAACCTTATGGATATTACAAATTCTTTTGGGGATCAACTAATTTATCGAATTATACACGTAAAACACAACGCAAGTGGCTCCATCAATCTTTGGGTGAGCCATCACTAAAACAATCTTGGTAATGAGGTAGACACCTAACAAACATACTACCCACAGAGTACCTACCTACCTACCTACCTGGTACCTGCCTAGGTACCTTAGGTACTACTTCATGATTGCACCCCGCCTCAACAAGACAGAAACATGAGAGGAAGCTTCTACTCCTTGGACCTCCATACCACGGACTTTTCATCCATCCCAAGCACATTTGCTTTCACCTCATCTCGGCCTACTTACTTCGGTACCTACCTACCCAGTCTGGGTTCTGTTGTCCTTTCCGATAGCTCCGGATCCTTCATTTTTGCCTGTCCCTTGTAATATGAAACTTACATCTCCTCTCGATAGACTCGTCATCTCGTCTGGATATTTTTGCCAAGAATACATCTAACCCTACCGCCTATACATTACTCCACGTTTTTGACAGCTCCTAATTCGTCCTCTTCACACCCAACACTTCTACAGCTAATGGCACATCAGCCTCTCGCCCAACCCGCTGATATATCGCATTTGCCATATGGGCGAATGCCAGCCACATTCAGCCGTGCAGAAATCATAAGCAGCTATGTATAGCCGATGTCCTGGAGTAAGGGAGGGGAAGATCTGTGGTCGGCGCTGAGCTTCGATTTGGTTCATCACCGGGAGATTACAATACTATTCAATAATAGTAACGCAGTCTATTGCCCAGGTTGTGTTCTGCCAAACATTTTAAATCTGACAAGGTGATATGACAAGGCAGGAGATATGAACCGGCCGCAGCCCTGTCAATGAAGCTCATTTACATCGTCCGTTCTATTCGAATACCTTCACGGAGATGCTATGCGGGCGACCTTCTTTGCGTGTACTCCCAAGATGACACCCTGATGAACATCCATGTCGACAGCCATAACTCAGAAAGTTTGCAGAGGCAGAGTGACTTCGCATTTGCACAATACAAGTCCCGCAGGCGCGGAAACATAATTGCCGCCTGGTGTGAGGCGTCGTCAATCTCGCTCCAACGATATCGGTCCACAATGATGTTGACCCTTCTCGCCTTCTCCTTCACCTTTGCTCCCATGTTCCTATTAGAAACAGTCAGATCGGAAGGAGCCTCGCCGAATAAATTAGACTGCCGTACAGGAATGGGATTGACTATCTTGATCTGACATGGGGGTTTGTGTCTCATATCAGGACGGCATATTTATATCAACTCTGCGGAGTTGCTGGCTGCCTCTTTGAGTGATTGATGGGAATGTTTGACCGGGCAAAAGACGTTGAGAACGCTTGCAGGGCTATAGTAGGTCAAACTCAGGGGTCTCGTTCAGGCTCCAAATTTCTGGGGCGAGGACCAACAACTGAAGGAGACCATCGGTTCATCGAGATGACTACAGGACTATGCCAGGTTTAGAATACATGTTGGCAGTGGCTGGGTACAAACTAAGTTACAGCTCAGTTGACGGCCCAGTCTGAATGCAGAAGGGGAGAGACCAGGACTATGTTGGCCAATCAGACAATGCCGTGACATTTCCTGCACGGAGAAGCATCTTGTTCCTTCGAAATCACTCGAGACGATCCCATGAAACTGCAATATATTATACTATTATATGGTTTACGGTTGTTAGGTCGTCCGATGACCGCCGCCTCAAGGTCAGACTCGAGACCTTTTCCAGCACAAATATCTTACTGCCATAAGCCTTGTAGGACAACGTCGGGCCTGCCAGGCTACCAGGGGTCGGCAAGCAGAGTCTCCATTGTAGGTTCGAACTGCATATGAGACATACTTCGCCTCAGCTGAGATAGGGTAGCTGAAGATGGCGGGCTTGACATATAAGTTTTATCAAGCAACGACAGAAGGAGTGTCATATTTCGAAGCTGACTTGGAGTAATATGTCACTGTCTTCTATCTGACACCCAGTTGAGGGCCAACTATGAAACTCATCCTCTCGACTGAATTGCACTCAATTTTACCATGTTCCATGCCAAGGTCAAGGTTGGCTAAATGGATACAGCTAATCACATGCTCTCGCATCAATGCACTCGAGATATTGTACTGTTTGCAATTCAAGTCACGATGCTCTTGCAAACTAGACTGGCTAACAAGGAGATACACGCAGTGTGGGAGTGATACATATAAGCATCGTTACAGCACAGAGTGTCGCATTGGGCCTTTATCACTCAGGTTTCGACAGGAACTGCTGTGACATGAATAAGGCGATGCAGATAATACATGTGTCTTAGCGCTCGTGTTATGACAAGGCCCGCATGAGAGGGCCAAGAGACAAGACCTTGTGCCGATTGATCTATTTGACAGGTTGAAGTATATAGGTTGGTAGACAGACTGGCGCGCGGCTGTTGAGGACAGTACTGCAAACAATTCTGGATGGATGGCGTACATACGGTGTTTTCTTACGATGCGTCATCCAAAGATCTAGTCAATTCAATTGTTTTCTTGAATTTTGGTAAAGAATTCTAGGTTGGGGCTTTGCTAAGAGTCATGATTGTTCTTGGGCTGGGCCTTTTTATCTCCCACGGCACACTCTATGCCGACGTGGCCTACGTCATATCCTACCAAGCGTCACGGTTAAGGCAGGAACTCTTGAAAGAAGGCCTCACGTTACTTGTTTTAGCATTGATTGGTTACGCGGCTCGCAAGCCTTAACTATTGGCATTTTTCGCAACTCGTTTTCTTTTCTTTTAAAATATCTCCAAGATACCATCAAACAACTGTTGACAGCTACAATAGTGCATTGCCGGGATCACTAGACTATCTCGCTCGCGAAATATACCAGAACACTTACACAACTATCTCAGCTCTCAGGTCTACCACAACAAACCGCAACCATGGGCGGCGTCTCAGCAGTTCTTCTCATCCTTATTACCATCTTCTGTACGTCACCAGCGCCTCGCGATCGCCACAGCTGCAGCAGAAACTAATGCAATCACAGTCCCTCCCATCGGTGTATGGGTCATCTCAGGATGCGGAATGGGTAAGCCGGCCTATATCTCCCGGTTCACTTGAGTGCAGTATTACTAACACTTCTCAGATCTGTTTATCAACATTTGTCTGACACTCCTGGGGTACATTCCTGGCCATATCCACGCCTTCTACTTGGAATACATCTATTTCGATCGCCGAGAGCAGGCGCGTGAGGGTCGTATCGCAACTGGCCCGGCGCCTGGCGTGTACTCCGATAATGTGCAGACTGGAGGTCAAGGATATGGAACTATTGGACGTACTGGTTAAAGGGATGCGTGCAAGGAGAGAGGGCGGCAGGGTTTGGCTCGTTGAGGCTGAACGGTGAAGTGATTCGCATCACTTGAAGTGGCTAGATCACCGACATCGGATCTGCGACATGGTGTGGGCTGCAAATATGTTGCTACGGATGAGGAATTAATGATACACGGGTTATATGCAAAAAAAGATGGTGTGCTGTCTTGTGCTCTTCAGCCTACAAAGGCGATGGATGACATGCTCTAGTGAAGGCGCTTATCTGAGCATTGTGGCAGTCGTTCTTATGAACATACACCTGGGTTAAACGATTATCACGTTGATCTCAGATGATGCATGAGATACATCGGTGCAGGGGCTACAATGGTGTCTTAAGAGTTGCTTAGCATTGATTCAACGTTGGCAAGGGCGACGGGATGAAAGCTCCAATCATCAAGCATTGGACAACGCAGCACATGTCAATGACCCCGCGCTGGCAACGGGGAAGTGCATCTAGCATGGAAAAGGTTCCCTGGATTTGGTGTAACTAAGGATGAGTTGTCACCTTGGCTATTTTATGAGCTGCATATGTAGTGTGGTTTGGTGATAGACTCAGCAGCAATTGTACAGGCGGTTACTTGGTCAATGCATCATGGTTGACACAATGGAAAATGTTACTTTGGAATAATCCAATTGATCACCTCGAGCCCACTAGAGTTAAACATGGAGGTAAAAAAACACCCATTCCAATGGACGCGAGAAGAATCATGGATATCCCATGTGATCGACGGTTTTATCAGAAGGTTTGTTCAGGGTAGACATGCAGAAGAAGAAAGCAGTAGAGCGACCCCCACCAATTAGATGCAATGCGGGGATGTTGACCGAGACGAGTTTGACCCTTTTATCAATAGCCACGACACTCATGCATGATGGCCAGGTCAGTTTAACCCGATTGGTTTCTTTTGGTGGTTATCATGGGTTCAAATATTAAACTCAGCTAATTAGCAAAACAACAAACGCTAAGAGATGAGAGCAAAAGAACTTCCCCTCTTCTTTTCTCTTCTTTTCTTTCTTTTCAGGATCCATATTCCTATAGTGCATTGACTTTTTTCTTTTTTAGTAGGTACTAGGTAGTTGACAGACCAGACTGACTACCTACCTAGGTACACCTACCTACCTACCTAGGTACGTACGGCGGCCCGGTACGGTACGCATATCCACCTGTGCCGCCCACTCACCCTTCTCTTCTCCCCTCCTCCTCTCTTACTGTGTCTAAACTCTATCATCTATCAACTCTCATCCCACACAAACCTTGCCCTTACTGCGCCGTACAAACTGCAGTGCAGTACAGTGCAGTATCGTACCTGTAACCGAAACAAATCCAACGCAGTCAACTGCTATATCTGCTCTGTTACTGTAACTCTAGCAGTGCAGTAGCTACCTACCTATAGTACAGTCTACTGCTGCATATCGACCCCACTGCTTCGTGGCGACGCATCGTTCTGCATCAACCACTACCTACCAAGACTGGCTTGGATTGACTGTCAGTCAGTCAGCCAAGACAAGACAAAACAAAACAAAGTGAGACGAGACAAGATCTAGCGTCTTTGCATTGTCTTGCCGTGTTTGCTTCCCACCATTCATCGTCAAACCTCCTCTCAACTGGCCTGCTCGTCATTATCATGTCTTCCTAACTGCCGGATTCATACGCCAACTTGCACGTCGTATCTGTATATAGGTACAGCACACTAATTACCTACGCTACCACCTGCCGCTTGTTCCGTTACCGCTGTCCCTCTGCAGCATATTTTCGGGATACCTGGTATGTCCTAGACCGATTGTCAAGTCAATTCAACCACGATAATCATTATCCCAACGATTTATCCATCTCACCGTTTGCTTCCCACCCTTGAACCTACACGTCTGTACATAGTCAGACTAGCTACAAATCGACCTGCAAAGCCATCGTGCTGTACTGTACCATACTGTACTGTACATATCTACCTGGTCTTTGCTTCGGCGCTTTCAATGCCCGCTCCCATTGATGCACACCTGGGGTGACATTCACACTTAACCAGAGTTGACAACTCGTTCTTTCGTCTCAACGCACCACACTCACCTACAACGACAAGCAAAACACACACGTCTGTCATATAAATACGGAACCCAGGTTCCGATCCTTTATCATGCCGCCTCCTGCCGCTCAGGAGTCCCCTCAACCAACACAGGCCCATCCGTATAAACCGTCTCGACATCACGCCGCCGCATCCACCCTGCCGGCCCCAGCCCTCAGCAAGCCTCGTCGGCACTCTCTCCAATTATCCTTCCCGCCTCTGTTCCAACCCAATACTTCGTCCACAAGCCTCGTGCCTTCAACTGCCGAGGGCAAACCTATACCCGTGGACAATTCCACCGCAGAGCATCGAACTTCGGCTCTTCGTGAGCTAAGCTCTAATTTTCCGACTCGTCACCGATACACACAATCGACCGGTGCCCAGAGCAGTACCTACTCACAGCCTGTGATCGTCCGAAGCTACTACGCCCCTGTCCCAGCTCAACCAGCCGACAGAGGCGTCATCGTCGTTAACGGTCGAAGACATCGTCCAGCGCTCTCCGAAAGCAGCGGCCCTTCGGCTCTTGTACGGCGTGTTCTCCCCTTTGGTTCGGGTGCGGCGCCATCCAGGAATGGGATGCTAGGTACCATGGCACGAACCCGAACGAAAAAACGATTCGATAATGAACCGGAGGAGCCAAAGCTTCCATCAGTTGATGCATTCCGTTTCAAGAGCTTCATGGCCAACTTGGAAGAACAAAGTGGTAGCACAGATATTAATGCTGACCTTGATCGTATTGCTGAGATTTGTGCCAAGTCGCGGTATTCTCTAAGCAATCAGTATGAGGTCCATTATGCTCCCCATGGCTCAGGCTCAGCATTCATGTCTGGAGGTGTTGAGAGCCAAGAGGCCCAGGGTCCCACACTTCAGGCTGTGTCGTCAGATGATGAGAGGAATATCAAACAATCCAGAAAGCGGCCGATGGGGGTTAGGAGAAATAGTAGGGCTATGGGGACATTGGAAACCATTATGTCCTCTAGCAGATCTTCAGACGAGGACAAATCTAAAAAGAAGTCTGCTGCGGAGATTGCTGATGAAGTTCGTGGCAGGGCCACCCAGAAGGGATCTAGCAGACATGGATCATTGTCCCCCTCCGAAGATGGAGCTGTTGAGAATGTGCTCGCGGAAGGTGAAATTACACAAAGGACTCCTCGACAGAGAAGGTCCGGCTCACTGGCCCTTATTGACGGTACTCGGCTGAGCATGAATCTGAGCGATGTTGACACAAACCGAAACTCAGCTGTGGGCCTTGTGAGCGAGCCCGCTCTGCCCCAGACGTCAAGCAGCCAACTTGAAATCCGGACAGCCCCAAAGACGACAAACAAAGAACAAAGTCCTCCAGTGCCCAAGAAGAGGTCTACAGTCACCGAAAGAATCGACCGACCAGTTGCCCATGGCTCCATGTCCTCTGCTAAAACTCTCAACACAAAGAGCAACTTTATATCAACACTTAGCGGATGGATGAACTGGCGCTCGTCGGATTCCTCACCAATGTCCCAGGGACGTGCAGAGGGCAGCCTTCGTGAACTCCTTAAGAGCAGAGATATCAAAGGAAAAGGTGTCGAGGCTGCAGCGTATCAGTGAAGGACACCATATGAGAGGAATACAGCACTCTCGCTTGAAGCTCACTCAAGCAATCCTGAATAAGTAAGGTTCCCCAAAAAGTATTCAAACTAAAACTCAACGACTGGCAATGACATTATGAACTATTTACGATTTTATGACAAGAACAAAGATACATGATTATGGGGATGGAGAGTTACGGAAAAGCCAAAAGCTTATGATCAAACCACAAACATATTCTTCAAAATGCGACATCAATAAAGAAAGACACGGGACTACAAACAATTACTTATTTTAGTTGACAGAATGGACAGCACTAGGACTCGACGGTGCCGTGCCGTGCCGTATTCAACGATTGTGACGTCCGTGACATGACTGAACGATTGCACGTTAGTGTCAATCACATTGCCTCGTCATCAACAATGACAAATATACATCAATGGGATATTGAACCTTCTTATTAAACCGTCTATGATAACCGCCTCCGTCATTTCTATGTACAACATACGCTTGCCACATCTCCAGCATTAAAGAAAACGTGCCTCCTCTTAGAGATCGCGGCTTATCACAAGCCAGTGCCTAAGAAAATACTAAACCCAGGCGCCAGTTAATCAAACAAACATCAATGCCTGTACCGGCGTTTTCTTCACACCCAAGGCTTCCGACACAGTTTGAAGCTCCCGAGTCCCAGCCAGAAAGACGCATGATATATAAAAAGGAGTAAACGCCAATACCTCGGCCATCTTAGCCCAAGGGAAAATAATAAAAACCCCGATCTGCCAGACATTCGTGTGAGCGTCATAACGCCGTCTACTGAGCTGATGCCGGAGTGCGTAATAGAACAAGATCGTTGCAAACCAAGCACAAGTCAAAATAAAGCCATTACTATGCCTCGGTAGGCTTTGACGAGCTGGCTGCTGGCGCAGGCTTGTTTCCACCGTTCTTATCAACCTGTAGCCGCTTTGCGTCTGGATGGTCGATACCTTCGTTGACACGTTTCTTGTCTTTGTCCTTGTCCGTGTCCCGGCCAGCTCCTTCTTTGGCCAGCTTCCTGGCCTCTCTCTCACGCCGGTCGTTTTCCTTTCGGAGGGCCTTGGATTCGAATTCATGCCAGTCATTATGAGTCGAGAGTCTGCAGGATGGTTAGCTAAAATTATTTGATATCTTGGATCTAAAAACTTACTCTGTGGCTTGTCGAGCTGGTGGTTCTTCCTCGGTGAAATAGGCATGTTGAAGTACTTCGGCAGCGCTAGGTCGTTTGACTGGGTCGTAATGGAACATAGCAGACAGTAATTCGAAAGCTGCCGGGGACATCTTCTCGCGGTACTTCTCTGCAAAAATGTTCTTCTTCTTGGTAGTTGGGCGCATAAGCTCGAACCAGGGCATATCAACCAGACCCGGCCAGTCTCTCAGGCTTGGCGTGCCCATAACGTTGTAGACCTTCTCCAGTTGGTTAAGCTCGGTACCATCGCCAGGGAAAATAGCGTTTCGATCGAAAATCTCAACCATAACACATGCTGCGCTCCAGACATCGACAGCGGCTGTGTACTTGGTTTCACCGAGCAAAAGTTCGGGTGAGCGATACCAGATAGTGATGACGCGGTTAGTGTAGTCTAGCTGATGACGCTTGGCGTAGAAACGAGCAAGGCCGAAATCAGCAATCTTGAGCACTCCTTCGTTGCTGACAAGAATATTTGCTGCTTTGATGTCCCGGTGAAGGACGCCCCTCGTATGTAGATAATCCAAGCCCTCAAACATCTGCTTGGCAAGGTCCTTTTTCTGTGCAGCCTCCAATTTGAAGGTCGGGTGGTTCAAGAGTCCTGTAAGATCATGCGACAAGTACTCGAATACCATGAAGCAATCGTTTTTCTCAACCATAACCTCTTGGAGGTTTACAATATTGACGTGCCTGAGCGACTGGAGAAGTTTGATTTCTCGCACAGCCGTGACAGGAAAGCCATCACGCTCGCCCTCCATGCGAATCTTCTTGAGAGCAACCATGCCTTTGGTATAGACATTAAGGCCCTTGAAAACCTTGCCATAAGTACCAGAGCCCACGACGGATTCGTTACCAGGTTTTCTGAAGAAAACAGACTCTGACCCCACCAGATCGGCCGAGAGGGTCGGTCTCGACTTCGGCCGCTTCATGATCTTCTTTACTTTGCGCATTCGGGGCGCTGCCCGTGGGCCTTCAGGAGGCTGGCGGCGATCGTGTCGTGGTCGCGATGATGCTGGTTCTGTTGGTGCACTTCGTGGAGGTTCTCGGTCCCTATCCCTGTCCCTTTCTCGTTCCCTGTCCTTATCCCTTTCCCGTTCTCTGTCTCGGTCCCTATCCCGATCTCGATCATGATCCCGGGCACGGTCACCATCCCGACTATCTTTTTGAGCGTCTCGTCGGGGAGCCGCATTTAGTTTCTGAGATATTTCGGGTTTCGGTGCTGTGACTGCTGGTTTTGATGATGGCTTAAAGGCAAAACTGAATTTTCCACCAGATCCGCCTGACTGTGACTGCGAGCCTGGGCCCGATGGAGGTTGTCTGTTAGGAGTAGTCAAAGTATCTACCTCATCTTCAGCGTCCCGATCATGGGATTGGTAAGTTCCTTCTCCATCATCCATGCGATCTATATCCATGGCGTTAGGCTCGTCCACATTACTGAATCGACCATTGCCTAAGCCATCGTGATGTCTCGAAGGAGGGCCTTGGTTCCAGTGTGAGTTTTTGAAACCGCTCCGACCGCGGTTACCAAAGGAATTACCCCGGAAGCCGCCACCCCGATAACCTCCACGATAGCTCCCTCCCTGAGGATATTGCTGCATAGGCCCAGTGGGGGCAGAAGGTGGGGGAGAACGCGAGGGGTTGGAGTGATATTGACTTGAAGGACCAGTTGGCGGACCGTAATTACTTCCTTGAGGATGTTGAGGATAGGATCTAGTCCATGTCAGTAAGAATCATGTGAGCTGAGTTGGTATTTAACTCACTGCTGTCCGTTCCTACCACCACGCGATGATCCATAAGGAGACCGCGATGGCGAGTTGTGATACGAGTTTTGAGGCGACTGGGCATATGAATCATTGCCCATGTGTGGCTTTTGTGAGTACATTGGATTGAAGCCGCTTCTGGGATTGCCTCGGGAAGTCATATCTTCGTCGATATCCGATCTTGAAGAATGACGCCAGCCAGGCGATCCCTCACGAGAACGCCGTTCTTTGCTGGTGTGAGATGATATTGGCGGAGGCTGTCGCCGTGTTGACGGCTGATCGATATCTGGCTCACGTTGGCCCTCGAAAGATAATGGCTGAGCCCGCCGAGATGAAGGTGGTCTGTAGTCTGATGTAGGTGATCGACTCCGTGATTGTTGTCCGACCCCCCCTTCTCTATCCGCACGCCGAGAGCCTGATTCCGACTCTGCTGGGGATTTAAAACGTGATCGCACGGGAGATTTTGAAGCCCGTGGGTGGCGGCGAGGCGATGTCGGGCGTCGTCCCCGCGATGTGTGTCTAGCGTGCTTCCTCGAAGTAGATTCGGGGCTGAAGTCCCTCGTCCTTGGCCGGGGACTTCTATCCCTCTTGGACTTCTTTCGACTGGACCCAGTCAAAGATGGACTACGGCTCTGATGTCGCTTAGGCGCTGATGGAGAAACCCTGGTCGTTTGATCGCGACTCCCACTTCGGCTGTGGCTCCGACGGCGTGACGTATCATCAACCTCGCGGTGACGTTCTCGGTAACGAGGAATTAGGTCTTCGGCTTCTGGAGCACGACGTGTGGTATCGGGTGATGGACGAGTAGCGCGATCACGACTGCGGTCGCGTGAATGACGGCGACGGCGGGATGAACGAGGATCTGGTCTTGTGGATGGACGGTCGCGGCGAGGTTCAGAAGCGCGGCGAGGATCACGTCCTTGACGGGGATTTTTTGGTCTCTGGGAGAATTTCACACCTTGCTCATCAAGAGCCCGTTCTCCTTGGTCATCACGTTCCTGATCGTCTCTCATGGCAGCATATCGAGGTCGACGTGGAGGCTTGGATGAGTGCTCCATGATTGAAGCTGGGCGTCAAGTTTTCAGTGGTTGCTGTGAAATCGCCGCCCGTACCTTAGCCGACGGGAATGACCAGCTACTGTAAGTGTAAGGTAGGTGACCCGCTATCAGCGACCGTGCATGGGAACTGCGGGGAACAGAAAGTATAGGTAGCGACTTTAATCAAATGCAGGTCGGAGGATTTCTGTCAGCCCAAAATCAGTGTAACAAAGAAGAAAAAAAAGAAGAAAATTGACGATGGACGAATTAAAGCCCAATAGTCTCAAGTCCCTATGTCGAATTCTCCTTTCCTGCGCTTGTTGGTTGGTTGTTTAGCCGTATGGACGGTCCATGTGTTCTTTGGTAATGGGCGCGTAAATAGCTGAAATAGGCGATGACTTGGTGAGCCTGGTGAAAGCCTTGCATGCACTTGCAGGCAGGCCCTTCTGCAGGCTCTCTCCGTCTCGCCCATGCGCTGGTTCTTGTGCTTCGTCCAATCGAGAGATGTTTGCAAAGATCAAGGGCATTAGCCTTGGATGGTGCTGATCGTTTGGGTTAATTCCCAATGGCTCCACCAAGTGAAAACCAGCACGATCTCGTCGCAGCTCTCTCAAGAACAACGTACTATATACGCATCCATGTGGATGATTTACAACCAGTCACAGTGTTGACTGTGACTTCCTCCTTAACTCCGCATACTCGTCCATCAAGGCTACCACACAACATCCGGTGGGAGACGCACGACAATGACGCAGAACCCAACTCCTGTGCATGATGTAATGGCTCCCCATGCATATTGGACACTCTGCCGCACCTCCCCGTCTGTTTGGAGCTGTGCGGTCATAATTTACCGGCCCTTTTCAAACCCAAACGGATGACTATTCGTGAGAACAGTAACATGATTCCTGGGTTCAGTCTGCGTGTCTGCCTGCGACAACCTCCGCGATTCGTAATGGGGATAATTCCCGTGCTAACCTGCTGCATAGACGAACTGGCACGAACCGGGTCCGCAAGACGAATTTCTGATGCGTTCTTGGCAGGTGAAGAGATCCGTGATAAAAAAAACAAGATGTCTAATAGAAGGCCTCAGCCCGCCCATGTAGATGGAAGCAACTAAGCACTGGTCAATGCATGGAGTTGCAGATGATTTATCCATTAGAAGCCACACATGACGGCACGAAAGCTTGTGTGCAATTATGGCCTGCATTTGTAGCAGCGCGATTTTTGCCGCTCTTGGGTATTACCATGATGATGTCTGAGCGCAAAGATTGCAAGTTCCGAATCCTCCTTATCCTGGCCAGGCTGTATACGGCTGTCCAAGTATTAGACGAAGGCACGCGATGCTGCTGGTGTTGATGGTCGTGCCTATGGCGGCTCGGATCGTCGGTAATGGGTCGAGCACATGCTGCCCGCTCGTCAGAAATCAACGGCTTCCATTTCGACCAAAGAAAGTCTGCGATAACTCAGGGTCACATCAGGGACCATTTTCTGAACAGGCACCGTTCATTATTGAGGTGTCCGGCAACACATTGAAGTCATTTTTTGATGGCTGTGGCTCGATGTAGGACGTCGTCTGGATCCTTGTTGTGCGAATCCAACCTCAGAGCTCTGGGAGGTGAAAGCGTGCTAGTCACGTGCTCTAGTAGGTAAGCTGGCGCTGTAACGCCGAGTCGGACGGAACCAATGAGAGGCTGATTACCTCATGTCAAAGAACAAGTTGTGTTTCTAAAATAGTCCTTCTGATAATTGCAACAAAAATGCTTTATTTGAGAGATTGAGAGAGAATATTCCCTTTGTTTTATGGCTACCTATAAACTGTCTATGTGCCAAGAACTTCCTTTTGTATAGTATGTTCGTTAGGTAGGTAGTGTTGTTGTCACGAGGGATCAAATATCCTCGATATGATTGTCTTGATAGCTGGTATCTTCTTGCAAATCATCAGAAAGCTGTGCAAGAATTTGACTCGTCTAAAGTTCGACATGTATGCATTACTCACCTTAACTTAGCATCCATGCTGTCATCATTTGGCCCCTGAAGCTATTATCGATCTCCTGCAGAAGCGTCCATATAAGCCAACTAAAATCGTGCCTCGGTTCTTCGCAAGCTTAACCCCACTTACCGAACGCCAAGGCTAACTTTATGCCAATTAACATCAGACGGAAGTTTAAAAGCAGGGCCTCGGACATGACCAACTGGCCGGTTGAAGATAGTAGCTACCATGAAAAGGAACTGACTCGGGCTAACAGTTTTTTCTTTCTCTTGTCGTATTCCAGTTTCTATGAGACGACCAAAACATGCCGAGCCGAGGCTCTGTTAAGGCATAATAATCACGAAACTTGTGGCACAATAAACCCGAACAAGTCGTGTCACTCAAAGTACCAATAATTAAATTACTGCCGACGGATAGTAGATGCTGGACACCGGAAGGGGTGGATACCATAGGCCCGTCCTTTTTTGACCAACATGGACCCCATTCCGTCTTTTCGGGGGCGATTTTCTGGCCGAATGCTAGAAATCTATTAATACTGTCGTATCTCTCCGGTTGTTTCTGACGCTTCGCCGTTTCTCGCTCCCATTCGTTTTGTTTATTCAGTTGGGACAGCGGCACCAGGACCTTTCATCTCCTCTACAATCAAAGGCTGCGTCAGATCCTGCAAGTGTGTTTACCATCATGGAGTGGCTTGGACGTGCAGCAATTGACTTCACTCATGCGCCTACACCGCGCAAGGTGAAAGAAAAGGATGGCAATGAGACTGATCTCTTGTCCATCACCGAAAAAGCGACACCGCCATGCAACCTGAACCCTCTGCTCTTCAACGGTCATCTGCAGACCATGTGGACTGCCACTAAGCCTGCTGGACCTAAAGTCTACTATAAGCGCAAGCTTTTCACCGCCGACCACAAGATTTACCATGGAACATTCGCTGTGGATTTCGCTGTTGAGCCTTTTGAGGCCCCTGATGATCCTACCTTGTCCCGGCGAACAGCGTATTTCACCGACGAAGAATTTGAGAACATTGGTTCCGACGACAACAAGCCCATGCTCGTTGTCCTGCATGGCCTTTCGGGTGGTTCCCATGAGATCTACTTACGACATACCATTGCACCCATGATTGGTGAGGGCGGCTGGGAGGCCTGCGTTGTCAACTCGAGAGGTTGTGCCAGGTCTAAAATCACCAGTGGTGTGTTGTACAACGCACGAGCAACCTGGGATATCCGCCAGGTAAAGCCATCAGCACCTCAAAGCCAGGGCCCTGCTGACAAGAAATTTAGACAGTGAAATGGCTACAGAAGAAGTTTCCTAACCGACCTCTGTTCGGCCTAGGATTTTCGCTTGGAGCAAACATGCTGACCAACTACTGTGGTGAAGAGGGTCCTAACTGTGTTCTCAAAGGTGCTGTCGTTTGCTCGAACCCCTTCAACCTTGATGTTTCCAGCAAGATCCTTCAAAACAGCTATATCGGAAAAGAGGTCTATTTGCGCATTATGGGTAGTGAGTCATCGGCAATATCGTATTTCGTTTTCTCCTTGCTAATACCATTAAGGCGCTCTCAAGGAACTCGCTGCTACACATAGACAGGAACTGGAAAAGTACAGCAAGATTGACGTTGATGCGGTGATGAAGATCACTTATCTCTACGAATTTGATCGTTTAATTCAGTGAGTAGCTTCTCGATATCTTTAGGATTAAGGACTAATGCTTGCAGGTGCCCTTCTTGGGGATATCCCACAGAGACTGCATACTATCGAGATGCCTCGTCTGTTGATTCAATATTGTCCATTGAGATTCCCTTCCTGGCTGTCCACTCAACCGATGATCCCGTAAGTGCCACCTGTTCAAAGACGTTTCTCGCGTCTGAAGTGTACTGTCTCTGACTATCAACAGATTGCTGTCAAGGAAGCTATTCCTTACGAAGAGTTCAAGCAGAACCCCAACACCGTTCTTCTGACATCAAGTCTCGGCGGACACTTGTGTTGGTTCGAATCTGGAGGCGGTCGTTGGTTCACGAAGCCTGTAAGTTTTGACATTACTTATCTCAGAAACAGAAGCTGATATTCTCAGGTCGCCAACTTCTTGAACCATCTGGCTTTCAAGACCGATCTCGACAGCCTCAAGCCTCAGGCGAACCCCAACAGCGGCGACTTCACTGCTGGACATGGATACAGCCCAATGAGACGCAAGCTAGTTATTGTTGAAGACTGAAACCGCAGCTGAATATATCTTGCCTCAGCTACTGATGAAAATAGACTGTACAGTATAGACACATACATAGAAGCAAAATTAATAGAGAAGGATAGACTTGTCACGTAATGGTAAAAAATTTGGATACGTTTGATTGTTTCTGTTAATTAACCGGATCTGCACCCGTAGGAGCAGCCATGATTGAAGAACTATGTTGTGCTTTTGTACCGCCGGTTCTCCAGAGACCACCAGAGAGGGCATAATCTCAGCCCATCTACCAAACTCCATGCGCCAAACAATGCAGCAACTCCGAAAAATTTCCCACTGTTTTCCGTCGATTGGGTGTTTAGGCGAACGACACTCGTTTCTTGCCCTTGGCCTTGGTCGCCTTTGTGCCGGCTGTAGAGAAGTCCTTGATGTTGTCCTCGTCACCGGTGCTCTTGCGCTTTCTTGACTTTCGGAGAGAGTTCTTTGTGTCTTCGAGCCTAGACTTCTTCTCTTGCTCCTTCTTTTCGGCCTCGACCTTGCGCGCTTCGCGAATCTCCTCCATTTGGCGCTGCTTGATCATCTTAGACTCGATTTGGCCGTCCTTCTCGGCCTGTACAAGAGCCATAATAGTGCTCATGCTCTCCTGAAGAAACAGTATGTTAGAGTTGTTTATGCAAATTTGAATGGGAATCGTACCGGATCGTCAGCAAAGACCTTGCCCTTCTTCTTGCCCCTAGGCTTCACCACACCAACGGGAGTAACGGTGTTGAGAGCTGGGATACCGAGCTGTTCATCGGTGTACTTCTTCTTCTTGGGATTCTTGAACTTCTGAAGAAGCGCCTCGCGGCCCTTGTCCTTGACCTGCTTGGACGGCGGGGTGCCCTTTGGCTTCTTGGACTTGGTAACGCCCTCGGTGGCGGAGCGCTTTGAGGACTTTGCACCGCCAGCAGGAGCAGCGTGCTTGTTCTTGACGGTCTTTGTTCGTGTGACACCCATTGTGACGGTGGTGGAGGGAGGCGCGTGAAATATATCGTAGGTCCCTTAACTTTTTGAGTGCAAGTGTTGAAGCTCTGCCCGATTTTTTTCTGAAGATAAGAAGTTGCGATAACTTTTAAGTGGGGCCGGGCGGCGGTGGCTGGTTGAGAGATGGCCTAGCACACGGTCACGACACACCACCAAAGGCGGCCAGCACAGACAAGCTCTCAAACACGTGAAGAAGAGAGATACCTTGAAAATATCAGAACAGGACCAGTATTTGTCTGGCTAAAGAGCTACCGAGATATTTAAAAGAAAAGAAAAAAAACTTGGTTAAAAGACATCAACTTCTTTTTGTTACTCTAAATCTCTTACATGGAGTCTGCAACCAGAGCTTCTACTTTATTACAGCCACGGATCTCAAGGCTTGTGGCGCAGTCTTTTCTGCAAGCGCGTTTCCTGTGCCAAAGATGCGATAACTCGACCAATCGAAACGGTGAAGGATTGATATTGGTCAGGTCGGGCGTTCGTGCGACGGTCGAAGAGGTGAGAAATACATACAGTATCTTGCACACTTCTCATGCCGTGGCTGATTGGAGAGAGGCTTATGATGGTAGTCATGATCATCCGTTTCTTCATGAGGCAGGGGTTTCACACTGGGGCTGACTGGTCTCACATTTCGGAGCCGGGCTACTTATTAGGACATATTTACAATTTGAATATGATCTGGGAGATGTTTTCTGAAACAAGTAGGGCAACGCAAGCAAGTAGTCATTGAGGTCAAGTAGGAAAGAAATCTGCGTACAGTCGGGTATCTAGGTAAGTTATCATGATTGAGTTGAGAAATGTGTGGTGTATTTTGCTGTAAATGTCAGTGACGACGGTATGAATCATGGGGATTAATCACTTGCATGATATATCCCCATGCCGTTCTAGAGCTGTCTTAGTGCTTTTTTTCTTAACCAGGCTTCATGAGGTATGTTCATATTTGTATCAGCGAGAGCGAATGACTTTGATAAGCCTAGCATATCGTTTGTTTTCCTTGCCGATCTCGTGAGTATTGGATGGATGTCGTACGAGGGAGGGTACATGGCAATTCCTTCTAGAAGCTTACACTTAGACCTCTGGCAGAATTACCGACAGCTTCCCAGCTGAACAAGGGGGCACTATGCCCTGGTGCGTGTCAATTGTGTCACTGACATTTGTTTTTCTGGCTTTTAGCCTCTGACGCAGGGTCAGTCGTGACGACCTTTCTCATGGGTCCCTGGACTGACCTGGGGGTTGGGGTTGGGTTAGCGCAGTTATCCTCCGTCAGGCAGGTCGGGCGCGCGCTCCTTTGACAGACGAGACCGGGAATGGAGGGTTTCCCAGTGAGTCGGGTGCTAGCCCCCAGGGCTTTCTTCAGAGGTGCGAGATGGGTCAGGTACCAATTTGTAGAAAGTGGCACGAGCTAGCAGTGAAGTTACTCGAAAGCTACCTGGATTTTGCCTTCCATCCACATCCAGTACTGCGACTCATCCGGTCTGGATTTTCTGGTAGGTGGGCTGCTACGTAGAATTTCTTCCAACACTAAGATCCATCTCCTCTCGCAACTCTTCTCAAACCAAAACTCCCCCATTCTAAACAATTTCCGTCATCTACCCTCCAGAATCCTCAAGTACTCCTATTCGATCTATATTTATTGACTTCCATCGCCAACAAATTCCGATACCCCTCCGCTCGCCTCCAAGTATACCGTTGCACAATAGTTCCATAACCCAGACTTTTGCTGTGAACATACTGATCGTCCCCTCATTCGACTTCGAGACCGTGTAACGCCAAACAGCTAACATCACCAACTTCGACCGCTTTTTTCCAACAACTCGAGATCAACACTACCAAGACCGTTCCAGCACTCTCTCCACGTCGTACACATACCCTCCGATACTTGTCCTCACGTCCGTTCACAGGCATCTTGAGTCTGCCTTCCCCGCCCTACCTTAATTTGCAGACAGACCTGTTACATTCAGTCTTGATGGATACTAGCAACCTCTGGGCCCGCCGCACAAAGTAAGTCACGTACACTTTTCTGTTAGCAATAATGTCTAACCAAGACTCGTCAGCCCCGGCAAACTTTCTCTTGCAACACCGGGTCAAGGGTCCAGTGGTGACACCTTCAGTCGCAATGCTTCTTTCTCCAAGCGTCAAGGCGGCGAAACCCCATCATCGATGAAACCGAATCCTTTCAATACTACACCTGGAGGTCTCGTATCTCCTACCGGCGCTTCCAGTGCCTTTGGTTTAGGCTCTGGAGCATTCGCCTCGTTTGGGTCGGCTAAAACCCCTAAGACGTCGGCCAATCCTTTCGAGACGGCCATGGCCTCAGCAGTCCCCAAGTCTGGCGCTAAGGACTCGTCCAAAGCTGCTGGTAAGGCCTCTGGTATGGCTGCGATTTCTGAGAACAACCAGTCTGGAGCACCTACGGCACCTCTTTCACATCCGCTGATAGACTCGTGGACCTTTTGGTACCGACCTCCGATCTCAAAGGCACACGGCTACATCGAGTACGAAAAGACGCTACACGAAATCGCTACTGTGCGAACAGTTGAGGAGTTCTGGGAGATGTACGCCTACCTTAAGCGTCCTTCTGTACTCCCTGTTGTCTCGGACTTTCATTTGTTCAAGAAGGGCATCCGCCCAATATGGGAGGATGATATCAACAAGAAGGGCGGTAAATGGGTGGTTCGAATGAAGAAGGGCGTGGCAGACCGATACTGGGAGGACCTCCTTCTCAACCTTATTGGCGACCAGTTTGGCGACGCAGGTGAAGATGTTTGTGGCGCCGTGTTGAGTGTGCGCAATGGTGAGGACATTCTCAGTATCTGGACACGAACCGATGGTGGCCGCGTTATCAAGATTCGGTAAGCTTGCTCGATGTCTTAACTTGCTACTGGCACTATAGCTAACTCATGAACAGTGAGACCATGAAGCATGTCCTCAACTTCCCACCCAACACTCGTGTTGAATTCAAGAGCCATGACTCCAGCATTCAGCAACGGACAGCCATCGAAGAGCAACGTCGTGAAAAGGCTAGTCAACACCACCACCACGACAAACGCCACGCTGGCGGAGCTTCAAAGCAGGCAACTGAGCAGCCCCAGTCATAGGAACATGAATGGCGACCCTTTTGCTAGCGCCTCAACCCAGTGCAGCCTCTGTATTGTATTTTACGACAGTGTTCCTTCGCGGATTTTTTTTACCTGTCGATCTTGATTGGATTTCTCGTTTATTGCCTCTTCTCTTCCTTTGTCGCATAACCACCATTGAGGTAGCGGAGTTGGAGAAATCTTTTGGATGGGATGTGATAACGTTTTTATGAGGTTTGGGTGGGTGGCTGAAATATCTGGGTACGAGGACAATGGCTGTGAACAACAAGATCTGCGAATGATCTTGTCTATTGACGATGTATTACTAGCTGTGTATGAACGGGGGTATGGCTCGCCCAATAGCGGATTTCAGCGAGAGCTACAATTCAGAGTAAGACTTGGGGATCGAGGTTTCTCGCCCAAGAATGAGACGTTCTTTTCGTAGAACTGCGTCATTGCAACGTGTTTTAAGAGCAAAGCCATCCTAGGAACGCGGCGATGATACACAAGAAGTGTTTCAAAGTTCTAATAAGAAGTCTGGAAGAACTCAGGCATTTTATGATAAAACGTGATCAATATTTGTACGATTCTTCTTGTCTAAGGATCAGAATGCATTCGCCCTACAATTTGATTAGATCCCAGGCGATCGAGGTGCGAGTGAGGGTATAACGCTCTATCATTGGGCTTTTGGCACCTGGATATACTATTAACGGCATCTAAAATTATGAGGCCTTACCCTTGCCCTTGCCCGGCTCTCTCCTCCTCTCCCAGATCTGGAGGTATGTTTCACCAAGATACAACAACTCACTCTGCACCTTATCGACATACAGATCCTGGCACACAACCCATTCTCCTGTAGCCTTGTTCTTCAACTGCACCTTCCATGTCTTGCGCTCCTCTCCACTGTCGACGACGTCTTCCCGTGTTCGTACAGCCTCGTGGATCACGTTTGCAACAAGGTCATACCAGATGGGCTCGCCTGGGGGCCACTCCTTGGGGTTTGGTTCCACGTAGGGTGACATGTCAAGGTTGCGCGCGTCGAATGTCACGATTGTGGGGTTGCGCTCAGAAACGAACTTGTTCTGCGAGAAACGCTTCACATGGAATGCGAGATAAGGGGGGAGGGGGTGCATAAGCCGGTAGCGCTTGCGCTGGGCGTGGTGTTCTTGAGCTCGCTGGCCGTCGTATTTTGTGAGAATAGTTGTTAAAGGCACCTGGGGAATAATGTTCTTCTCGAGCTCGTCCTGGAAGAGTGGCGTCGAAGGGAGGTCGAGGGTCAAAAGAAGGAAGCGTGCAATGTCGACCTTAACATCTGCATCCTCAAAACGTAATCGATCGGTAGCGTCAGCGCGGGCGGTAATGGCTTGCGACTCAATCTTCATCTTGCCCTGGAAAGTGCGCTGGATCATGGAGCTTCCAGGCTTAGTCTTGCTTCCACCGAGACCAAGGTGAAGGTTGTTGAGAAACCATGACAAGAAATCGACAGGATCTGATTGTGATGTGAGGCTGAAGCGCTTGCTGGAGCGAAGAGAAATCTCCTGTAGAAGCTCATGAGGCGAGACGTGAGCCTTGAATGCCCTTGGGTTCCAAATCTTGCGCACAAGAATACTGGCACGCTTGACGAGTTCCGTTTTACTCGAAAAGTCCTCAAGAAGAAGGTAGTTGCGCAATGGAGCTACATGCGCCAGCGCCTGCACAATAACGTTGAAGTAGTCATTCTCCTTGATATTGTTCATTCCGACAAATCCAGGGGTGTATTCTTTCCCATCAAGAGTCTGACTCGTGCGTCGCGTACGATCCATCTCGATAACTTCCTTTTTGGTGTAGCGCGGATCTGACACATATTTGATGTCGTCAAGCGCATGGCTCTTGACCTCGTAACCTTCAGGAAGGACGTAGACGCGCTGGGATTCGAGGTTGATGTAGACGTGGTGGTCCTCGTCGAGAGAGTGGAAGTAGGCATGCGACTTGGGACCGCGACCCTGGAAGTACTTGCCACAAACCAGACATGCGTAGACGTTGATGTTGGAGAGGGACACAGAGCAGAGCTTCTCGAAGTCAAAGTCGAGCACGTTGCGATCAATGGTGTCGAGGTAGAGGTCATCATAGCCTTCTGTAGGCGCAGACTGCCTTATAGGCGCAGCAGCGATTGTTTCTTGGTCGTCAAAGTCATCGTCATCGTCGTCTTCTTGCGCGTGGCCGTTGGTATTCGTCTGGTTGATAAGTTCTTCTGAACCTGGTTCGGGCGTATCAAAGTCCAATCGAGATCGCTTGGAAGCTGGTGAGGCGATGTCTTCAAGGGCCTCGGAGGCCTGCCGTTTGGACATTTTCGAACCGCTGCAGAGAAGTCGTTTGCTGTCTCTTGTTGTTGCACAGCTTGACTGAGACCTGACGCCGTGATGAAAGATTGAAGTCGCAGGCATGCAGCTACGGGTGGAGTGGAGCCTTGAAGCTCAGGTACAGACCCACATTTGGTTGTTGGCAACCTCCCCGAGGCATGTCTACCGTACATTAGTACCTAGTTACAACAGCATCAACTTGGAAGCGAGTAGATGAGTTTATAATACATTTGTCAAAATATCTGTGCAAATTTTCGAACCAAGCCCAATTCTATAATTGAAAAGGTCTTGCCTATGCATGTCTAATATTTTTGGTTACGCATTTTGTTGGATATATATTAAAAATTTCCATTGTGTACCTGGGTCTACCAGGATCACTCATAATCACCGCATAACACCATATTCATCTGGGTCATGAGAAAGTAAAAGTCAAACATTTTATCTATAACCTTGATACTCCAAAGACTATTCGACTGTGATTATAAGTGACCAACCAACTAAAGAAATTGGCAATCGTATTTTTCGCCCATTTAACCAGCCATAACAACATCTTCGCTACCGTCTTGTAGCAGAGCGGGCTCATCCTCCAGCATGGGCGCGAGATCGTCCATCTCTTGCAGGGTATATTCCACCAGATAACTCTCGTCAACCAACTCCTCTGTTCGCTTGTAATGCCTCTCAGTATATACTCGAATAGCGTGAAGTACATCCTTCAAGCTCTTCTGCCCCTGAGCTCCCTTGACTGACAAGTTGGAGAACTTGGAAGCAGGGTAGCTTCGGATTAAAGTCCACAGAATCCTCTGTGCCACAGGAGCGGTACGCGCGTTTGTGTTCCAGTCCCGTAGTCTCAGAAGAAGCAAGAAGATCTGCTCATCGGATAAACTGCCTAGCACCTCATCCACGGCTCTCAAACCACTCAAGCTACCCTTGTCAGGATTCTTTGTTGTGATGACTGAAGTGAACAAGCTGAGTAGTCTTCCAGGATGGTTAAGTTGCAATGCGAGCGTAATGGCCTCGCGGAATGAACCGGCGTGGATGTGGTTCTCAAGCTCCTGCTCCTGCTCGATCACCTTGAGTGCAGCCTGGGATGCTGCAGCTTGAGTTTCAGCAGATGTGTCTTTCCAGAAAGAGACAGTCGAGTCGCCACTTCCAGACACGATGGTGTTGTTCTCGGGATGGACAGCTACAACCCAGACACGGTCCTCATGGTTATCAAGAGTGCATTCGGTTTCTCCCGAGTTGGCATCCCAAACCTTTACAAGGCCGTCACCACCGGCACTAGCGAACTGGACTCGCTTCTTGGAGGATTGTTCGTTGCTAGCGGGCATGTTCAACCACGCAACTTTCAAAATGCTGTTGGAGTGTCCCTCGAAAGTCCTTATACAAGTATAGTTGGCAAGATTCCAGAGCTTGATTGTCTTGTCACCACTGCCAGTAAGAATGACACCCTTGCCAGTGACAGGCCCGTCCTCACCTTGAACAGCCGGCATCTGAGCAGGAGAGAACTGCACCGACCAGACACCACGCTTGTGTCCTCGGAGAATGCCCTGAACTTCACCTTCCTCTGCCGACCAGATCTTGACCGTCTTGTCTTGAGATGCAGATGCGAAGAGCTGGTTTGAATGGTGAACGTTGATGGCATTGATATCCTTGTCGTGAGCTTTTCGGGTAAAGATAGCACGAGAGCTGCTCTTTTGACCTTGTTGTTGAGCCGCACGGGGGACTTCCCATTTCTTGACGGTCTGATCCTGTGAACCTGTGATGAGGAACGCAGGGGGGTGGTTGAGAGGATCGGCTCTGGCTGACGACGATTCTGGTGGAACGCTCTTTGGAAGTGCTACAGCACCCAGGGATTCGGCATGACCGGTGAAAACAGCCCAACATGTGTAAGATCTGTTGGCCGGGTCGATACGCCAAAGCCTGGCAGTGTTATCTTTTGCACCTGTCGCTATCCAATGGCCTGACCAGTCAATATCCAACGAAATGACGATCTCATCGTGGCCCTTCAAGAGAGCAACATCTTGACCGAAGTAAGGGCTAGACTCGGAATCCCAATTACCTCCCTCGCCCTGGTTCTGTGTCGTTGCCACAGATACGATCCTGACATCTTCAGAATTTGTGGCCAAGGCGACCATGGAGCGGTCAGGGAGCAGGTATCCCAAATCGATGATGTCGTCATGTGTACCAGATATCCTGCGGAAGGGCTCGGGTGCTGACAAGGAAGCGGCGTCTGCTTTTTGAGGTGGCCTGTACAGCGCGAGAGTATGATCTACCTGAACGAGAAGGATAAAAGGTAGTCCAGGGCGGTAAATTCCAGACACGATACCCTCTTCTTCGCTTTTCGCGGATTGTTGAGGAGTAACTTCCTTCCCACTATCCGTATCCCAGATCCGTAACGAACCATTAGCACCAGCGGAATAAGTCAAAGTTCCGTCGTCAATAAAGCCAGCTGTTTCCACCAACTCCAAGCAAGGCACAACTTTGCGAATCTTCCAGGACTTGGCATCCCACCAAGTTATGGTCTTGTCTCTACCAGCAGTGACCAATGCATGTTGTTCAGGTGAGTAGTCGAGTCCTTGAACATCTGAGACATGGGAGTCCAGGTTGGCGACACAGTTGCGTTTGTGTAAGTCCCATACGCGAACCTTGCCATCTTGTTGACCACATGCAAGACGAAAGTTGACAGTGGTCGAAGTCTCTTCTTCCTCATCAGACTCCCCATGGTGCTTGGGTTTCTTGCCCTTTCGTGATTGAGTCTCACTTGAACGGGAGGCGGCCTCGAAGAATCGCAGTGATGACACTAGAACGGACGATCCACGGAACGTATGAGTAACATAGCCACCGATGATATCCCACACCTTGACAGCTCCGTCGGTTCCTCCAGTGGCCAGTAATGTGCTGGTTCGATCAACTGTAAGCACGACAACTGGGGTTGAGTGAGCCTTGACTGTTCTTGTCAGCTTAGCTTCGATGGTTCCATCATCCTGCGATCGCTTCAAAGAGTAGATTCTCATAGACAAGGAACGGGAACAGATAATGAGATGCGACCCAGAAGGCGTCACTACAGATGTTAGTTTAATCCCAATTTTATGCGGTCACAAGAAACTAACGAGTTAATGTGGAAATGAGCTCTCCGTCCTACCGAGTGTCAGTTGTGATCCAGAAAGTGGTCTGAAGATATTTCTTACACCCTCAACTTGAGCCAAGTGCTTGCCGTTGGTAGGATCAGTGAGGACCGCATCCTCGCCAAGGACAGTGGCTAGAATTCGGGCTGCATTATCAATAGCGACTGATCCTCCGGTGAATATAGGACGAATGACGTGCTCTACGTCAAACGTCGTCTTTAACGGCTGCTTATTTGCCATTGTGTTGTTATGTTGTTGGTTTGACAAATATTCGATGCAAAGAAACTATCATGGGTCCGCGACTTGAACTTTCCTAGATTTTTTTCTGGCGTTCGTGGCGAGTATGTATTTGATTGGTTGGGAGGTGCATTAGCTCGCTACTATCCGCCACAGCACCAGCCACAATGCTACTCATGCGCTTCGCATCATGACTTCCTGCCTCAAGCTTCATTTACGTATCCCTCAAGGCTCAAGGTGACGCGCAAATAAGGGCGCCCGTTTGTTTAATAACAAACTTATCGCCCAAGTCTCAATAAATATCGTTGGCGGCTTGAAAACGAACCCCACTTGCATAGCTATACATGCGACGCCAAATGGACGTCTGCTACCCATGAGTCGTTGCATGCCTTCACTATGGGAATGCAAGGCCCCTTAACCGCCCAAGCGCTTGTGAGCGATTTCTCTAAGCCCGATGAATTGCCTGATGGACCATAAAAACTGACATCAGTAGGGGCGGTCACCTTATGATGATGTGGTAGAATGGGAAGATGATCATGATGATCAACAGAATGGCAGTGATTCTTCTCAACAGTTCGATCACCGAGGTCGTCCTATAAATTCCGAGACGAAAAGAATCAACAGAGACATCATAAGATCGCATAATGAGGTCATGCTGGTTATTGGTGTTGCTGAGCAAGAAAATCCGACTTCAAGTCCAGAGGCCGAATCTGATAAGAGGCATGTTATGTACGAAGACGACGTGGGCAGAAATCTTGCTGTTTCAGCTCTTCGCTGCGTGGACGCGGCTGGTGCTTTTGGTCTGGATGGCTTTCGGCAACGTATATTGGTACGGTATTGAATAAGCCCGGCTGTCGTTTCATATGCTAATTCTGGCAGATCTACAAGCGTTATTCTCATATCCCCTTCTGGGACTTGTATGCGAAATCCGAGAACCTTTTTTCCATCACCAGACATCTTTTACCTGGTGCATCAGTCAGCCTTTTAAGCCATTATCTTGATCGACAAGTGGCCCTATTGTGGCGGGATCGGCCAGACAGATTGTTTGGTCGTCGACTGTAAGTCAAAGTCCTCGAGTCATCATACGCTACAGTAGCTTACAAGTCTCCAAGAGTCCATGAAATTTGGGCGTACGTACGGGTTCATCTAGAGCTCTACAGCGCTCTGCAACGACTTGGCTTAACTTCAAGTACCAGCTGGTTCCCAAGTCTTTCCTTCTTTGTTCCTTTTACCAACGACTCGCCTATCCCGGCTCTACCACCACTTGCTAGCCTTTCTTTCCAATCGATTCTTCAATGGGTAGGGGGTATTTGTATATCGTCCACCCCTTTCCTTGTTTGGGTAATCACGCAAAGGTTGATTCGCGATTGGCGGCCACAAATATGGGCAAGGATATTCAGACGGCTACCGAGCACTGGCTCATCTCCAGCGATGACCACCACTTGGATTCCACCCGAAAGACCCCGTGAAAGGCCAGAGCATCGACGCGATCGTAGCACTGTCGAAGATGTCTCACCCATTAGACCTATAGATGGGCAAATGCCTAGCGACACCGGCCCGGTGGAAGCTGTACGACGACCGAGCACTTTTTCAGCCAGAGGGGACGACTACGCAAGCGATGAAGAGGATAATGAAGGTGTCAGCGCCACCTTGATTAGCTTTGACGTTGAAGCTACCGCGGAAACAAGTGAAGCACCCCCTGGGCTCTGGAGTGCGGAACTGAGGCCGAGTGTCGACGCAAGAGGAGCGATCATTCCCACAACCACTTACTGTGATACCATGCTAACGCAGCTTCCTCCCCTAATCGCTTCACACATTTTTGCCGACGCGGTTCTGCGACTGGCAACTGCGCCATGGGAAGCGACAGCACTCCGCTTGATAACAGGCACTTTCCGACAGCGTCTCGGCATCCCAACTGATGACATCTGCGGGATCAGCCTTTTGGGTGAGACGAGTCGTACATTCGCAATCAACTTCATCGGGAGCCAAGTGTTGCATCTGGCTGTTTGCGGTGAGATTTGGGCTGCTTTCACAGCCGTTGCTACAGTGTTTCACACAACCCCTGAGGAATGGCGTGAGGCTGAAGAAGAGGAGCGGGAAACCCGACAAGGTTGGCCAGATGAGAGGGCTTGAGCCCGGAGGCTACAGGTGGGAGCTTGTCATCCGTTGAATATGTCGCAGGGTCGGTTCGCATACAACTAGCGGTTGATCCAAGGACCAGGATACTACATCTAAGATTAATTTGAGTGTCAGCCTGCTGGTTTGACAGGCTCCTAGAGTCCATAAACCCCATTCCCGATGGAAAATTTGATGTTAATTGTCGTGGCTTTTCAGTTATTGTGAAGCGGTCTGGCCAATGCCGTCTATTGTCATAAGTACAACAAATGCTGCATCAGTGTTTACGTTACTCTCTTGGTGGAGTCGCTCATCTTATCCTCCTAGCGCCCGCCGTCTGGCATCCCGAGCAGGAAGAAGCCGTCGTGACGTTTCGGGGTCTCATGTGTCTCCGTTGGCTGTCGCCCGGCTGCTATGGAGAGTGGCAAGGACGTGCAGGTAGCATTGAAAGGCTTCGGGGAAAGAGGGAATATCGGGAACGTGTATCATCATGTGCAGAGGCCCAGCTATGAATAATTGTAAGCCAGTCACGCACGATCCTAGCATCAATCACGGCCAGGGTTATTGGTCTTGATGAACAGGATAGCGCTGGTACTAGTTTCTTGTTGATCTCAAGCTTCTTGCCTTGCTGGCTGGTCCCAAAGCCCTGTCCCAGAGACGGCTAACAGGGTGGTTTTGGCCTCTTATGTAGTCATCTCCAGCCTCGGGGGCTATTAACAAAGTTGACCTCCAATTTTGAGACTGCAAAAATGGAATAATCCAGTATATATAGTAGCTTTATGACTCCATATCGTATGCTCTCAGTTGCCAGATCTTAGGATGTCCCAAGGTCAACTTAGGGTTATCAGAACGTGTCCTCTCTCTACCACAGCCTTGTTTAGTCTAGCTGCTATACTTGAGGTAGCTAACTGAGAAGCGTTACAATGTTTGTGTTCTATCGCTCACAGGAATGATGTGCAGGACTGGTTGATACAGGGGTATTGCTCTTGCTTGTGGTGAGAGACGACGTTTCGATGCACCTAGCCCAAACGTAACTCTGCGGCGTCGAAAAATCCAGGGAAATTGATCAAACTCACAGAGTGCGCTCGCTTTTCATACCGTGCTACGATTTGTTTGCTATCTTGTAGAGTATTGAAAAATGCTACCTCCTCTCGGGAACCAATCTACAGCAGCCACTCGGAGAAGATGCCACAATTAGAAGTTTTACGGTGAATGTAAACTCTACCGTCGTTTCATTCTGCACTATAGCATGCATTCTTGGTGCTGACAATATCCTTATTATCAGTCGAGTCTCCCTGGTCCTGAGTTACAACACAGGTTAACTGGCTTCGCGAGAAGTCAGGATTTGGCATAGTCGCTTTCCTTGCAGTACATGGGGCTATCAGTGGCGTTCCAAGTTCCCCCAAGACCTGTAAAATCACCAATTGCAAGTGGCACGAAACTCATTCCCCCTGTCGAAGGACTTTGCTCGGTTGTTTCCCCGCCTACACCGACCTCATTGACAACTCATGAATTCATCTTCTGCTTTTTGATGACAGGGGAATAATCACATATCACTAATGACAACCTTACAGCAACTCCTCGCGTTGAATGTCGCTGTGGTGGCCCATTCTGTAAGCCCGCAAGAAAAGAGTTTCCTCTCAACAGTGTCTTCCAAGACTCCTAGTTTGAGCCCCCGACGCTTTGACATGGACTTCATCGCTCATACTTTTTTGTTTCTGTTTTCTCTCTTTGGCGTGCAGCTACATGATGCATATATGGAGAGGAAACAACGCTTGTTCGCCCTACTTTCATTCATCGAAATAGAAATCACCGTCTACAAGTCCGTCTACAGTGGAACTATAAGATGGTCTGACTGATCGCTACTCTCAATATTCTCCTGCCAAACTCCTACCTTTGTTTCTAACCTATTCTTGACATCCAAGCTCTGTGCTATGAATCAGCAACTATGTGTGAACCATCGCCGTATAGTCATACCACACCCGCGACCACCGCCGCCTCCTCCTTCTGGTGAAGAAGGCAACTCCGGGGACGTCCACCAAGAGTCTCAATCCTCTGGCCAGACTTAAACTCAAGTCCCAACCCCTGCGTCATTTTAAAGTGAGACCCCTGAAGATAACATTCTCTTTGATTTGTTCATGAATAGTAGCAAAATCCTTATCAAGAAAGTATCTAACTGCGTTGTAGAAGATGCCACTTCATCTTAAATGGGTTCTATATGGATGAGTAGTGTGGTGGTCACGGTATGCCTGGAAACTGTCAAAAATATGAACATGGATCAGAAATGGGAAACCAAGAGAAGCTCGAGATGACCAGTACGTATTGAGTTGAAGCGACAAGCAACAGATCATTTACATCGGAAACAACGCCTTTCTCTGTTATATTCATAAGTGGCCATTTAGTAGTTGTTCAAATAGCAACTTGCATTCCTTGATCTTTTGCGGAACCTCTTGATATGACCGTATGTCGTCGTGAACTTTGCAAGCGCGGTAGGGGTGAAAACGATTCTCTATGGTAGATTTGACGCCGTGCGTTTCTGACAGTTGCTTCCAATATGACAAATGAAAATGGTAGATGTCCCTTGACTTCAGAGGTACAAGGCAGCTACTCGCATCGTGGCTGTGTTTTTCTACCACCTTTGCAAGCAGCGAGGCATCGAGAGATAATTGGTAGAATATTGCAAAGTATGTGCAATGTCGTTCCTAGAATGGTGCATCTGAAATCATTTTGTAAAGTGCTTGCCATACTCGCCGTTTTGTGTGACCAGGTGAAATGGGGGCTGTGTATCATCGAATCTTGTGTTCTTGCATTTCTGTCCGACATGTTGACTGAAGCTTACACCACGAGAAATGGGAGTGCAAGATGACGTTTTGGATGTAGGAAATTATCTTGGCCGTAGAAGATAAATATCTGCGCCAGCGACCTTGTGTTCGAATGTTATCATCTAGCTTCGTCAGCAAGTAACTTCAAAGTATCCGTACTCTTTAATGATGCCCCCTGTCCCTACCTCAAGCCCACTGTCTCAGAAACCATACGCCTTGAGCGACTTGGAAAGCCAGGAGACCAGTGCCACTAAACAGAGAGGCAATGGAGAAGCCAGACTAGGTTTGTTTGAATCATGAAAACAATAATTTGAACAGACCTAATTCTTTTCATTGAAGATTCTCAAACTCAGTCGGCCAGTGAATATGGTAACCGCCCACCAATTGGAGTCTGCAGTTGGCTGCTAACACTTAACCAAGGCAGGGGTAAACTTTTGGAGCTTGCAGCTATAAGAGAGACGGACCCAGCACACATCCTCTTTCGTCGTCATGTAGAAAATGGTAGTTTGTCTATGGATTTGGAAGCAAATTACATCGAAAGAGATGTGGCCGCTCTCAGGCAGATGGTAGAGTCGGGTGATGAAGGTCTCGAAGAGTGTCATGAGAGGTTTATGACTAGACTCGGTCGCTTCTGTAGGACGTTGTTTTCCCTCCAGGTCCGTATCTTGCTGACGCGCATAAGATCAGTTCGGGTGCCATTTCAGCAAAATCATGAAGTTCGATGAGCCAAGCAAAGTTTTCTTGGATACCTCGCTTTATCTTGCAAAAGAGAAATGGGGAGAAGAAAAGGGTATTCACCTCAGGGCAAAGAACGAAGACTGGGCTTCGATTTGCGAAACAGATGAGTTGAGCTACTGGATTCGCTTTTTGCTCTATCATCCCTTTTCTCTACGTATGATGGTAAGCTTGTGCCTGGTTTTGGTATGTTGATTAAGGCGAGGTCTGACAAATCGATAGAGGGCTATGGGGTACGTGTCGGAAGAAGGCGGTATCAGCTTCACATTCATTCCCGGGGGGTATGCTAAGCTCGCACTCGTTGGACTCTTCAACTGTTTTGTTTGTGCTCTTGTATCAGCACCAGTTGTTATATTGACACTCAGCACCATGACTCCGGTGGGTACGGTTATTACTTACCTTTCTTTTGTATTAGTAGCTGGTTTCTTGATCCCATGTCTCGTCAAGGGATTCACCAGGCAACTTTTGGTGTATTTGGCATATGCAAGCGTAATGGCGGCGGTTATGAGGTTAAAGGAATGACCAACGGGCAAGTCTGTTTTTTTTTCTGAAAGAATGAAGATAATCAAGATCAAACACACTCGTTGAATGTGAAAAGTATACGTCGATGTGGTACTGTCAACAGGTTTGCCTTTCATCACTGGCGGTTGGGGGCCTTGTTGCAGCAACAATATATCAGAAGCGACGAGCTTCTCTAGAAGAAAGAAAGTCATCCATTGCAGTGTTTCTATGCAGCATATAATCAAGGCAACGTCCCTGTGAAGAATGCAGTGGTGTTTATTCGTCGGAAAATCTGAAAGCAGTGAGAGGCTAGATGTCGGGGCACGAACGTTGAAGCATTTATGGTGACGAAGATAAGTTCATGGTGGGAAGAAACTGCGACATAAAATCCATATCCGACATTTTGGATGGAAGATAGTACAATGTTGTTATGGAAGCAAGATGGGAGTAGGTAAGTAGGAGATTGAGTTGTCAGAGGCAGGGGGCGGCCTTGACGAGGAAATTGGAAGGCAGGTGTAACACAAGTCATTAACAACCTAGGTAGACGGTACATAGGTACGGTTCCAAGTTCTAGACAGTGACAAAATTTGCAGGTACGTCCCGTCCAGACATTCGCGTCTCCTGACCTACCTAGGTACCTATAGATGCGAGCATAGGTAGGTACTCAGTACCTCTGAGGCAGCAGGGCTCAAGGCCCTTTGGATTACGATCTTCATACATAGGTCAT
This sequence comes from Fusarium chlamydosporum, assembly GCA_014898915.1. Taxonomy (NCBI): domain Eukaryota; kingdom Fungi; phylum Ascomycota; class Sordariomycetes; order Hypocreales; family Nectriaceae; genus Fusarium; species Fusarium chlamydosporum. The sequence continues at coordinate 176,411 of JAAVUD010000022.1, read as the reverse complement.
CACGAAGACAGCTTTGGGTTTCTTCCCGTATGCTTGAATTGTGCCTTTGGTTCTCTCTGCTCGATGACTAGAGCGCTACAGAACTGTCAGGTATGCACCGAAACGTGAATACAGGGGCTGGCGCTTTCAAACAAAAGCCTAGGGACTACGGAGTACGCTCATTTGACACTGACTCGATCTACTCACAAGTAAGCAGAGTACCAAAGAGGTAGCATTCATGATATAATGCCTGGTCTGACTCCAAATTGGAACAGAAGCGAAAAGAACCTGTCGGAAATACAGGTGGCTGGCCAACTTACTGACAAGTCTGACATGGATACTTGGGTAGTCCTAGGGCTCACCAGGAAGAACCGCACTATTGCAGTTGCTCGATCAACGAACCCAGACTTCCCCGACCAGTAACGCGAAGCCAGTGGTCGAAGGATGCTTACAATGATATAGAAGCATCCCCAAGCCCCTGCAGGACCTGTCGAGTCCTATATCTCCAGGCTTGTTTTGATCGCACAGTCTTGCTTTGACGACCGCACGGATGGACACAAGGCATGTCGCGAGGCGGCTTACGCAATCTTCTCTAGCTCGTTGTACTTCAGTCGTTTTCACAAGAAGCTTCCACATCCATAGATCGGTCCGTTGGCATTTGCAAGAAACCGTATCTCGCCTGGCTATACCCTGCCGATCGTGCTCGACTATCCGCTATGCCTGCCCGTTGTGGGCGGCCTCTTATCGGGTTGGTCTTCTAACATAGGTGCTTTGTGGGCTGCCCATTAGCATGAGACCTGACAAGGCAGCCAACGTCTGGGGGCGAACCACCGTTGAACTTGCGGCTCAAATCACCATGCCGACCTGCAAGGATTAATGTGCTTTGTACTGGCCGAGCGGACTTAACATAGACTCAGCCTATAGAGTACGTCTCAACTCGAACCCGCCAACTACCAAAAGTATATCATGGGGCATCAGTTCCTCTGCAATATCCATGGATATCTACATCACGATGACTCCAGAATCAGTGGTCGTTACAATAGGTCGACGCGTCCAGGTGGGCGATTCTGTTAGAAGACTGCTTTCCATATCGAGCACGCGCCGTCGAATGTCGTGGTAAAGCATATGTAAAATTATATCAAGCACTTGCTGACAAACTTATGCAGTAACAGCAACGACCATCTTGTAGGAAAGCCTTCGGGGATTCCTGGTATCAGAAATCACGACATATCCTGCGATGCCTCTAGACGGGAGAGTCCAGGATATTATCAGAAATTCCAACTAGACGGTGCATCTTTCTGCAAGCATTGGTTTTCTATTCGCTCTCGTGACAGCTTTTACTCGCGACTCACTGGTCTCCGTTCCTTAGACATGGTTCACAACAGACACGCAACACGTTCTGGTAGCTGAACCTCCTCACCATAAGCAGTACGGCCTGTGTGGACTTTGCGTACATCTTGTCGTTACATGAGCATCGACGAATCGATAACGAAAGGCTATGGCGCTCACTGGGAACTAATAAGAGCGATGCCATAAACATCAGCTCCCTTGGGTCTAAGGCTCAGCATCCTTCCTCGATTCGGAGTCGCGTAGTGCGAGCTACTGAATATACACAATGGTAAGCCTGGCCAGGGTGAGGAGAGTGGAAAGAGCATAGTCGGGGCGTGATAAATGCGAATCGGCTTTTCCCAGCTTCATTCCGCAAGAATTAAGAATCAAGGACTCATGAAGTGTCGAACACGACCGAAAAGCGAGGGATAATGGATTCGGGTGTCCACCGGCTGAGCGATATATGTACAATTTGGGTTGTTTGGCAACAATTACGTCCCCACTCCCTCTCAAATCCAACGTATGGTTAGCTGACCTAAACCAACTGCTTGGCGATTCATTAGACTACAGATAGAACGTGGTTTGAAGGTCCGCTCCGCCGACCGACGCCTACCGATGGCTTCCAAATACATGTACCAACCGCAAGTATCAGAGCCGAATTGAGGTAATGGCAAAGTTCTCTTCTCCGATTGCCTGATGTATCCGTCATATATATACACATATGGCAAAGCTTCTTGGCTTCTGTGTTTCTTCACGTTCGAGACGCTCCTCCTCTCTATTAGCAATGGTTACAAGAGATTCGCACCATGAGGGAAAGACTTGGAAGCAGCCCAAGAAGGTGGCATCATAGTACACTTGGTGGTGAGAACCGCCCAACAGCATGTCTCACCAATGCCACATCACGCTGCATTCGTTAGTAGACCCCTGTTGAGATACGTTCCCACGACACAATGGAATTTCAACCCCTAATTGAGGCATGAATGGTCAACTCAGGGAAAGCAACCTTCATCCCATACTTCGTACATCTGATCTCAGGCTACGACGGATCACGGCAACTTATTACCAAAGGGCAGTGCTATACGATGTGGTAGCTTCATCCATGAACCGTTGGGTCCCTGATATAGTCAAGGGTATGACAGAATCCTCTTCACAAACCTGGATATGTCTGAACTATATGAGGTTTTGAGCAAAGCCTGATATCGTCCTTCTAGGTGGATATTCTTTTTTACTGAACACCCTTATCAGGCACTGATGTTACCCTGAGGAAAACCCAGTTGCAACTTGAGGCAGGATTACAGCATTTTGGAACTCTAAAGGTGGCTACGCTCAATGACAACTGGCGGTGTTGGAAAGAGTTACCAGATCGAATTTTGAGATACTTTATCCGCCAAGGCGTCCAAGTTTGATAGGGTGTCGGAGTCGGAGAGTCTTAACATTGGGGAGCATGAGAGGTAGAGGCTTTCATGGAGCCTCACTTCAGCCCTTCCAGCCTACACCCTCTTAATGACCTTAGCCCCCTTTGTGCAATGCCTGGCTGGCAAATATCTGCCTCCTGAAGACATAATCGGTCGTATACTCCATGTCACCACCCTGTACACCTCAAGACATGAATCTAAGCCGGGCCGGCCCGCCGCCGTGACGGTATTCGGTATTGCGCCCGCTGATGAGGTCATGAGAGGTTAGGCGATGCACTCTTTGGGCTGCAAGTCTAGCAACCAGACACACTTCGATGCACAGCCCGTTGCCGAAAGCTCTACTGTTTGGCACGCCTGTACTTACAGCATAAGCAGGCATACAGCTGTATGTGGACCAATTGGGTGATTTTGTTTCTTTCGGACATGCCGGAGGTTGGCTGGATCTGAGAATGACTGGCAATAGTATCGACATGGCCTAGGCCTCTTTTACTACCCTGGTTGTTGGTGTGGGAAGAGTACCGCGTCAGTCCGATGCACACGGCGGCTATTTAACTTCCTGACGCGCATCCACTATACTGCATATCAGAGCGCCTACGTTATGCGATAGATCGTTTTCGATCAAGTCCAAAATAGATATATATGATAACCTTAAGCACACAAGTCCTCAAAGACCTTTAGGAACAGGAGGCTACTTCTGATTGACCTTGCTGGATGGTGAGTAAGTCTTTTCTACAAAGCATGATACAGAGGTCATGTTCACTTCAGTCTCTTGGGGTCAATAACCGTATTTTCTGCCGTCAAAATCCAGCTCATTTCTATATCGATGAATAGCAAGGGGTCAACATAGGAGAAGGTACATTGACTCTAGTTGAATGCTTGTCGAGGGATAAAATGACAAACTCGAAAGGGAGGTCCACAACAACTAGACGTTTTTTCAACTGCTAAGGCCAATGGCTCGAAGACATAAACATTTTCGATATACGTCTAACACGAGTCACAGCGATAGCCGTCCACCGCGACATGTTAGCCAATACAACGTTAGGACGACTCTGCCAGCGACATATGGCAAGAAACAGGATAACTATCTCACGAACTACCTAATGGAGAGAAATTACGTAGGAGAAGGGAAGCAGAACTATCACCTGCAATAAGCGACCTGATCCCAAGACCAGTACAAACAGTGATGCTGAAGTCCTCGTAATACCTCTTGGTATCTACTGGCACGACAATACAGCAGTATTATTTACCCTGTTTCAATATATAGAAGTGTGTATGTTTTCCAGGGTGAAAGAAGTTTCTATTAAAAGCCCGGGTTGGTAATCGCTTTTTCTTCTGTTGTACCTCTCTACCTATGTACCTACCTAGGGTGAGAGGTACGACGCTGTTTCCTGCCCCTCATGATAACCCCCACCTTGACCATATTTGGAGGCGATGACGTCTCAACTTTCACCTCACTTCTTGCATCAACTTATACCCGACTAAAACCTCGAACTGACAAGCTTTGAGCCTGTAAATCACTTGATTCCTAACTGCCTATCGCACCATGTCTGGACGCACTGTTCTTGTTACAGGGGCCACTGGCCTCCTGGGACGGGAGGTGTCTGCGGCTTTTGGTCTCAAGAACTGGGAGGTCAAAGGAACAGGCTATTCCCGTGCAGACGGAATCAACACTTTCAAAGTTGATTTGGGAAACGAAGATGAAGTAGCAAAATTTCTAGACGAGACCAAGTTCGTTACACCTCCCTCAATATCGTACTGTCAGACTAACTTCGATGAACCAATTCGTGCAGACCGCAAGCCATAGTCCACTGTAAGGTTCTGAACTGACTCTTGGTCGATACAATCACTGACTGGAGTACCCTTTAAAGGTGCTGCGCAGCGATTCCCAGATAAAGTTGACAAAGATCCTGAGGGAGCCAGGGCACTCAACGTTGCTGCAAGTAAAGCACTTGCCAAATTGGCTGCCGAGAGGGATATCTTTGTCATCTACATTTCCACTGACTATGTCTTCCCTGGCGTGCCAGGAGACGCTCCGTATGAGGCTGATGCTGAACCTCGGCCAACCAATCTCTATGGTCAGACCAAACTTGATGGCGAACGTGCCGTCTTAGAATCCTTCAAAGAAGCTGGCAAGGAGGGCTTGGGCGTTGTGCTTCGAGTTCCTGTCCTCTATGGAAATGCCGAGACACCCTCCGAGAGTGCTGTTAATGTTTTGATGGACGCTTTGTGGAAGGCGCAAACACAGGGAGCACAGATTAGCATGGACCACTGGGCCATTCGCTATCCCACAAATACGGAAGACATTGGTCGAGTCTGTCACGGTATGTCTTACTATGCTTGAAACAAAATTGTCTCGATCAAGCCGCCGGCACCCTTCGGAAACTCTACTATAATTTTCAAGAGCATCTAGAAGAGGGCAGATTTGCTAACATGAGGTTGCATTTAGATATTTCGGCCAAATATCTCGAAACCCCAAGCAACGAACGAGCATCTCTTCCAAGCATTCTTCAATTTTCATCTGAAGATCGAATGACTAAGTACGAGATAGTGGCCCTATTTGGCGAGATCATGGGCTTGTCGACAGAGGGTATCAAACCCAACACAGAGGGGAATGACCCAAATGCCAGCGTTCAGAGGCCTTACGACTGCCACCTGAGCACGAAAGCGCTCAAGGACTTGGGGATTGATATTTCAGCATGCGACTTTAAAGGCTGGTGGAGACGTGAGGTTCGCGCGTTTCGAAAATAAGGGAGCACTTATTCCTCTTCACCAGTAGAAATATGTCAAGTATGCGTTGAATATGTGTTCTGAGTACAGGTTTCACATGAGACGGGTTACTTCGTCGGGTTGTGCTTGGCTGTAGAAAAGGGAGTATGTCTCAAAACATACCCTAGGCTTTAGTCAAATCCCACCTAAGGCAAGAAGAAAGAACCTTGGATTTTTCACATTCGCTTCGCTCATTGGCTTCGATTAGTGTGTTGAGTAAGTGCTAAAATCGAGACTTTGGCCTCTGTCGTATAGCATCTAACATAGCAAAATGCCAATGGCCGATTCATAGAAGCTGTATGCCGTTAAAGGTTTCGGGCTGATTTTTATCCAACGCTGAATCCAATAGCATATACGATATCACGTTTGTTCGAACACATAGATCTATCCAGGTATGTTCTGAGTTTTGAGCAAAAGTCATTGGGTAGGCCGCACTGCATGATGAATCCAGCGGTTCACGAGGGCGGGTTTTTGATCGTCGGTTACATTGCTTATGTATCATTGCCGTACAAGAGATAGAATTGTTGGTTTAGAGTGGCATGGAGAAATAACGTTGTATCCTGTTGGCACTGGAATGAGTGGTCGAAGACTTCAAGGGATGACTTGGACCTCGGCCCTTCGCATAAAGTACGTATCTGGTTTCATACCAGAGCCTTTACTACTGCAAGGCACTGCATACCATCATCACCATTGCATCGAATTACATTGCATTGCTCACTCCCGAGCAAAAGGAGCTGAGTCTGTCGAGGGAGAATGGAATTGATTGCAGTATTCAGGAGCTGTAGGTTGCGGCTATGAAGGTTTGTTCTTAGGTGGACGGTCACCCTGAACCTTCCTTCCCTCTCTTTTTTTGTTCTCTCGTCGGCTGCTTCTAGAAACGTCAAAAAACTGCGAGCTGGAAACTCTCCTTTCAATCAATTTCATTAATACGAAGTTACTGTGTTGTATCGGAATTCGAAACAGTTCGCCTGGCGTGAACGTTCAGATCCTGCGCATCTTCGTCCTGTACTCTTCTCGGATCAGGCGCGACCATTGACCTTTAGAGTCGGAAAAGAAAAACGACTTCACATCGAAAGTTCCCATGCTGCGAGCTTTCCTATATTCGACCGTCGAATTTGAACGAGTCTCAAGAAATAGATACGCCCAATACGAGAATCGTCAACCAGAAAGTAACCCTGTCGACGATCCCGACTGATTGACCAGTTGCCCGCCAATCCTCTTACAACGACGGATCGATCCGAGAACTCTGGTGCGTTTCAGGGCCATCGCTGCTCCGATAGGGCTGCATCAGCGCTATTCAGGGTCCATCCACCACTGCAGGAACACTTTCTCTAGCGGCAACACCTTTAAAATGGCGTCGTCAGTGGCGGTTGCGGCCGCCCCGTTGCAATTCCACGATTACTTGCTGTACCCTGTTGATGATGAGAAACCGCCCATACCGGACTTGTCCAAATATCGAACCTTGCGTGGGAAAAGCGTTTCTTCTGCATCTCAACGAGCCTTTGAGATATACACCGACCCACCATCTGAGGGAACCCACTTGGCCCAGGGGGATTGTTACCCTCGACTCGATTCACCAACCTTATCTCCAAAAGACATTCGGCTTCGGTCCAAAAGTGTGACCTCATTAATCACGTTAAGACGAGAACGACGACATATTCTTTCGCCGCCGGTGCCAGCGTCACCGTCCCCCGCGGTCTCGGTTTCAGTTGGTAGCCGCGGAGTAGAATTTTTCAGGGGTCTGGCGGAAAGTGTGACTGGGGTGATTGGCAGCCTCTCTCCACGACTTGCGGTGGGAGCAGTTGACATTGACAACGGGAGCACAAGACACCGCCAAGGCTCATTATCGTCTGGTCCTTCACTCGTTCGCTCACCGGTTCCGTCAGTGTTGGTGTCACCATGTGCACAAAGCTTTGCACGCGCATCAAGCAATTTAAATTTAGCGCCTGGGTCTCAAACGGCGCCGTCGCCCGCTGTCCCGCCCGGCCCCAGCAGCCCCCTGGCCAGTCCGTTATATGTCCTAACGCCAAAAACTACAAACATCCCGCCATTGCTTCCATCTTTAGCTTCTAAGCCTTTACCTCTACGGTCGCCAACCTTAAACCAAGAGTACATTCAAAGTTTTACGCAACTGAGTGGCCGCGATCGCAGCCGCAGTCGAAGTCCCAGTCCCAGTCGCAGCCGCAGTCGTCCTCGAGGACTGGACTCGTTCAAGCCCCTTGCATCAACCTCTGTGTTCGATCTCCCCGCTCCAGAATCACCTATACTTCGTACAGTACCGTCCGCTAGCGACATTGCGCGGTTCAAGAGTCGCAACCTCCTCGCTTTACGTATCAACACTGAGACTGCCGAGCGCGCTGCAAAACTTGAACGAGAAGAACTCGAGCGACAAGAACAAGAAGCCGACCGTTGGGCCGAGGAAGTTGCTCGTCTTGAGGCTGAGACCGATCGTATCCTCGAGGAGCAGAAGAAGCGTGACCTCGCGCGCATACACGCACAGCTCCCGACCCCATCGTCAAGATTCCCACGATTATTTGTCCTTGACAAGCTTCCTTTTCTGTACCGCAGTAGAAAATCGAATGCTGTAAATAGCCAAGCCGCAACGCCAAGCCCTGGAGCGCCAACTATCTTTTCTTTGGATTTCAGCCGCTCAAACAGTCCTGAGGAATCTTCCTCACCAGACAAAATGAGCTTTATAGAGCAAGGAGGTAAAGGCATAGTGCCGGGCATTGATGCGCCCACTTCTGCCATCAATGGAGGTGAAAGGGTGAGTTTCGCATACAGTTTTGATGATTGCGCCGAATGTGACTAACGTGGTATTTCTTCAGCGCGTGTGTGTAAGGTGTCTCTCTTCCGTCATCAACCTCCCAGTCAATGCCGACACTTCTCCTGTAGACATCATCTACTCGACTGCCAACCTGACAAGTCACGATATCGATCCTAAAGCCAGCGTTTTGATCGAATGCTACGTCGAGCTGGGTCTCGAGAGACGCCTCCGCCGTTATGAGCGCATTCGCGACGTCATGAACTCATGGGACCGCGACCAGCAAAATTCGCTTTTGGTTGTTACCAATGATATTTCACAGATCGACGATCCCGATCTTGACATCAAATCAGTGCCACGGACTCCAACGCCCCCTCCCGGATTTACTTTGCAAATGTATCACTCGTCGAGACCAGGAAAATGGAACAAACGTTGGATTACTCTGCTAGAATCCGGCCAGATGTTTGCTTCTAAGAAACCTGATTCAAAGGTTTCGGACAAGGACAGTACTGTACTATGTCATCTGTCAGATTTTGATATTTATACTCCCAGGGAGAGCGAAGCCAGGCGTCATTTAAAGGCGCCGCGACGTTTTTGTTATGCCGTAAAAAGCCAGCAAAAGACATTCGTTTTCCCTAATGGCGAGAACTTCGTTCACTTCTTCTGTGCCGAAGACGGACAACTTGCTAGGCGATTCCTGGAGCTTGTGCAGCGTTGGCGAAGTTGGTACTTGGTCAACAAACAAGTAGACTTTGAGAAGAAGGAGAAGAAGGACAAGGCGCCTCAGATCTCCATGGGCTTGGACAAAAGAACATCTCCCAAGAGCATGTCTCGATCAAAAAGTATGGCTGCCAAAGGACATAGCACCCAAGTTTCAGTCGACGAAACTCCCTATACGATAGGCGCTTTCCAGCCGCTTCTTGACATGGAACGTTTCGACAAACCTCTAGAAGAATTTGGTAAAGATTTGGACCAGAATAAGAACAACAATGAGCCGGATTTCGATCCCGAATTCAAGACTGGACTCGTTCGCAAAGCCACCTGCAAACAACCAAATGTTGTGTCCAAGTCCAAACCTGTGCACCATAAGCATAGATCACCACCAGCGGAAGCTCAATTTTCCCCTGCTGGACTCCTGGGTCAAGGCTACGAGGAGAAGCGCAAGATGGCAGAACAATCGCCAATTCTTAGCCCCATTACTACAAACTCGGCTTTTACGAAGGGGCCATCCCTTCTAGGTCAGGGCTATGAACAAAAGCGCAAGGTTTCTGAGCGGACGCCAGTCACCAACAGTGTACCTTCGACGAACGCAGCTTTTACCGAGGGGCCTTCTTTACTGAATGGTGGCGTGCTCTCACCTACAACTCCCAAGGAAAATATGACAGACTCCAAGTCGTGGTTTCCCCTTGGTACAGACCAGTCTACTCGGCCAAGCTATCGCAGTAAATCTGTTCGAGACGCAAGCAGACGACCTATGACCGAAAAGATTCCTGACATGCCACAGCCGTTAGTCAATCTGACCAACAGCTTCCCAGAACCACCCCGTTGGCGTGAAAATAAAGGCCACGGTGTTAAGGCCCCAACAGGCGGCCCTCTGATCAGCCTGGCCACAGGCGGTCAAAACAACAACAATATGGCAAATACCCGCAGCGTTTCTGGCCTCATTAACCAGCCTCGTGTCCCGCCCTCATCCTCTAGCTTGTCTATGGGCAGTCGGCCCCGGAGTAGGTCTACTGCAGGAGTGCAGCAGCCACCAAGCCATGCACCCCCGGTGCCTCCAGTGCCAATCCGTTCTTTGCGCCGAGAGATGACAGCGCCCGTTGATCAGTCCCGTGGTCGCGATCCCCGTCCTCGAGAGCCTTTGATCAACCGTGCTGGAACAGTTGGTAACTCGTCCAGATTTTGAGTTGAGGTTGGACTTTCTTACTGCTTAAAGTTGACCCCCTGAACGTCGTTATGATTTTACGCAATTATGCCTATGATGTTAAAGTCAAAGGTTTCCTCTTATCACGAGCTTGCGGTTTTTCTTTCTTATAAAAAAAAAAAAGGACTAGACGAAAGATTACGGTGGTGCAAATCTGACCTGGGCTGGACAAGGAAACATTGGGTAGCTGGTTTGGTGTTGGTTGGTCGTATAAAAAACCATGCATGTTTCGCTTGATCTTACTGATACCTGTTCCATTTGTATTGTTTTTTGGGATTGAAACTTTTCTTTTTGTCAAGACTATAGCTGACGACGGGCACAAGATGGGCTGGTACCATCCTCTTATCCAGTGTAACAAAGACACTATGCGTTATTTAAGACAGTCAAAAACATCAAAGACATTTGTTTATCTTGATTCATTAGAGGTATCTCTGGTCTATATAGTAGTGACATATCTCTGAGACGGTTTGCTATGCACGTGGCTTTATAGCTCGACCGTCCAGCTCACATTCTCTTTATACTCTTTTCATTAATCAGCAATCCCAGTTTACTTGCTGCGCCTGTAGATCTTGGCAAGGAAGGCCTCGAACACGGACTTCTTGAGACCGCCACTCTCATCGATGTTGGCAATGCGCTCGCGGATCTGGCCGACAACCTTCTCCTCGTAGTCGAGGTATCGCTGCTCGAGCTTGAGGTCGTCATACAGCTTCTTGATAACCTTCTCCTTCTCATCATCCTTGCGGCCGTAGTTCTCCTCGAGGATCTGGCGCTGCTCAGGGGTGGCAATGGCAAGAGCCTGGTTCACGAGCCAAGAGCACTTGTTGTCCTTGATGTCGGTCCCGATCTTGCCAATGTGCTCGGGCTTGCCGAAGTTGTCAAGGTAGTCGTCCTGAATCTGGAAGTACTCTCCGAGAGGAATAAGGATATCCTCGGCTTGCTTGAGGTTGTCGGGGGTGGCGAGGTTGAGCTGGTGGAGGGCCAGGGCAACAGGGAGATAGAAGGAGTAGTAGGCGGTCTTGTAGATGACGATGAAGCTGTATTTCTCAAGAGAGAAGTTGTCGAGGTTGACACGGTCCTCGGGGGCGGTGAGCAGGTCACACAGCTGTCCGAGTTCGGTCTGGAAGGTGGTCTCGTGGAAAAGCTCGATGAGGTCGACGTAGGCAGGATGGGAGCGGAAGTATTTCTTGAGAAGAGTGTAGATGGCTGACTCGAGCATGAAGGCGTCGTTAATGGCAATCATACCAACACCCTCCTGACGGTACCAGCAAGGTTGGCCACGACGGGTGATGCTGCTGTCCATAATATCGTCGGAAACAAGGAAAAAGGCCTGGAGAAGCTCTGTCATCCATCCAAGAGTAGCGGCCTGGAAGTACTGCTCCTCAGAAAGGGGCTTCTCGAGGAGGAGGGAGACGGAATCGGGGACGGACATGCCGCGGTTGCATTTTCCACCGAGAGGGTTGACTTCGAGGGACTTTGAAGAGACATGTTAGCTAGGTTTCTGGGATCTGAGAATAGCTTCTAATTCAAATTCAGACTTACCCTCTTGTACCAGTCGAGCTGCTCCTGGGGGAGCTTGTAGGAGCGGGCATGGTCGAGGAGAGCCTCCTCGAGCTTGGGGTAGACGGAGTTGAACTCCTCAAGGGTGGTTTGTTTAGCCATTGTAGGTGATTTGTATGGGTAGATAGAGTCAGTGTACAAAGAAGGGAAGAGCTGGAGAGACCGCTTTTTGAGGAAAAAGACAGGAAAGAAATTAGACTGGGAGCTGATCAAAAGCCTAACTGTAGTATAGGTAACGGGTTAGTAGACGTCGGAACATGCACGATAATTACCGGACATTCAGTCTAATATCTTTTAGTAGGAAGTAGGAGGGGCTCCCGGCCTGCTGCCCCTCTTTCCTTATTCCATTCACGAATTGGAGTGGTAGGGGCTGTCCACTCTTGATTTGCTCGGTGAGGACCAACATGGCAAGTCCCTTGTTTTAAGGGACTGCCTGCAGCGCCTAGGTAGGGGGACCAGGGGAGTGTAGGGGCAACCAGCCGCCGAACTAGGCGGTGAGAGTTGGTAAATGGGTGACAGTAGGGGATTCAACGGTGAAGATGCCAATAAAGCAACTAACTAACTACCTGACAGCCCGAACCTTTACGGTGTTATTTTCTTGGCAATGGCATTCTCTACCTGTTTCCTTTGCGAGATACCTATTGAGAACAATCAGTATATTTGCCTCGAGACTCGTTCTCATTGGAAGGTGAACTCACAGTTTCCACGTAGATGCTGGTCAAATGATTGGTCTCTGATTCACTATCTGCCTACCTAGATAAACTATTAGTTCAGCTACTATTCAAAACACTATTCTCAACTACTACACATTTCTCCCATGCCTACTCTGTACGTAGTACACCACTTCCTCACCTTGGCACTTTTCTTCTTTGTGCCGACTGATCCCCTGTGGAACAACATACTTGATCCGATCATACCATCCAGCATCGTTCTCCTGGACCACGCATAAGGCTTCACGCAGCGACTTCTCTGATGCGCCGTCCTTCATCATTTCAACGATGCACGCTGCATTAAGTCCTTCATTGCGAAACCCTTCAACAAAGTGCGCCACATCGTACATATGCGCGAGTCGAGTATGCGTCGGCGTACCGTCAAAGTCTTTGCGATTCTGGATTGGCGAGTCTTGTCAATAACGTCTCATCAATGACGGCTACTCACAGAAATATGCACACGCATGTACATACCGTGCATGCCAGGCACTTCGCTCCCAGGGAGTCGACATATTCGTTACACTTCCTGCTACCCCAGTGGTGATTACAGGGCCAGCGCATAATCTTCTGCGGGTTCTGCTCTTCTTGTGCCTCAGCAAGGACGGTTGGTATCGACATATCGCTCAACAAGTTACTGCTTCTTGAAGCATGCTTGGCCAAAGGTTGGGCTCACTTCTCCATGGCATGTCTTGCTCACTCGCTCTTATACCACGTCTTGCTTGGTGACTGCGAGGGATCTTAACACCACGATGGCTCGGTTCGCACGTGCTGCAGCGGATTGCACAATGTTGTAACTGACGCTCATCCTGTGGGACGTCGCTGATATTCACAGCCATTTGAACGCTGTGATACATACCGTTTGACTGGGCAACCCGTCCTATTTCGTTGGTCAGAGAGAAGTACGTGCCGAGTCTGTGAAGCTTGACAAAGACGAGAGTGTGCAGGTCACAACTGCAATAGGACTCACGCCGTCTTTAAATGTCGGTTTGCCAATTGTAGCAAGAGACTGTTCAGAAAACTGCTCAGCGACTGATCCGGCTCCCTTGTACCACTGGCACTGGCTTCTGAGTAAAGTCTACCTAGCCAGAGAAGGTGGATGGTACGGATATGCCGTGACTCGATGGGCTATGATTTAAGGTTCGCAGCTCGATCGATTCCCTTCAGGCCCTGACTTTCAAAGATAGCATTCATTCTCGCATACAACAGCAAGTTCTAACGCTAGAATATCCATCCCGAAATCAACCCCTTTCAAGATTGACCCGACACTCTCAGCTAAAACAGCCTGGGTATTCTATCCAGAGACTTCGTCCCTCCAAATCGGCCGAAATTATCATTCACTCATCTCCTCTTTTGTTCCCATTCTTGCTCTGCCCTCACCCTCTCGAGTCTTTCGGCCAAGTTGTCTGGCGTCCATCGTACAGGACCCCTATCCCGCGCAATTTCAACGGCATCGCAAACCGCATGGTAAAGTTCGCTAAAGTTACGAAAGATGTAATCCAGCGCCACGGTGAGAAGATTGTCCACGTTGACTTCCTTCGCACTTATAATATACGCGTTGATCTTCTCGTACGTGATACCGTCCGTCTCGGAATACTTATCCAGAAGGTATCGCACAAAAATCTCATGAACATGTGATGCAATCTGCTCATTTTCGCCATACTGTTTGCCCATTCTCTAAAGGAAATGTTAGATTATGAAACTCAATCGGGGCGTGGCGTAGGGATTAGGTATGGGGTTTATTTTACCTCGCAATCAACGCATATGCTTCGCTTGAGGAAGACGTAGTTGGGACACTTGACTTCCGGTGTCCAACACATCAAGCATGGGAATATTCTGACTGCTCTGTTTGGATACATGGTATTGGTGTTGTTGACAAGAATTGTAGAATGATCCTAGTTGGATTTAGTTGTGTTCCCGAAAGTAGATATCCACGAATACAATGGTTGAGAGGTAAGACACACTTCTAGACAGAATTCTCACCAACCTCATGTAAACTAGTAAGTAATATAAGAAGGTATTGGATCTTCTACATGACGCGGCATTACAAATGTGATCAAGCTCGACCTTATTTATTCTGCGACTTGATATCCTTGTCTACTCAACAAGCTGCATCCTACTGAGCCTAGCATGGGTTTTCTACTGGACTGATTCGAATCAAACTTTGTATCCATAAAGAAAACTAATAAACCATCCAGTGTTTCGGTGAAACTCAAGGGTATTGGCCGATCTAGGTTTCTACCGGAGCCGTTGTGGTACAACATCTAACGTTTGGAAATGAGTGTAAGTTGATAGAAGTTGGGTGGCTGCAATATTGGTCTGACGGCGCAGTAAAAATTCAAATATTTTTATATCACGAGGCAGCATCCTTCTATTTCACATCGAATTTTGAAATTATCGTGCTACCGATGACGAACAACAAGTTCAACGGTTTTGGTAGGCAGCTTCACATCAATATTTCTCTGTACCACGTACAGTGCTGTAAGACAGTGTCCTGAAGCAGAAGCACGGACCTGCGATGCGCGCCTACCTAGGTAAGCTGTTGGTATGATGATTGTCAAGCACTACTTAGGCGGTCATGCTCATGACACCTTCAATCTTCACATTACGACCTTCAACAGCACCCAATTTTTGTGTCTTGTATCCCTGCGAGCTTCTACTGAACTCTTGGTACTGACTGATCGAGTTTTGGAAACACAGCGCACTTGCGCATTCCTTTACAGCCTGTTGTTTGCTCACAGAAGCTACCCCACCAACACTTCAAAACAATAAACCATGGCTCTCAGCGCCCACGAAATATCACAACTGCGCGCTGCACTGCAAGATGCTGTGGTCAAATGCTCAGAAAGATGTCTGTATCAATCATCCAAATGGTACACCGCTCCCATCAGTCGGCCCCCCTCAGCGCATAAACTAACAGAACCAGGGCCGCCGAACTACTAAATGCGCTTCCCGAAACCGAAGATGACGAAGAAAACATCAATCCCACAGACCCTAGCCAAATCTCTCCCATATTTGCAGCCAACAGCGACCCAGAAGAAGCAATACTCGAGGCTAAAGAATTGAGCAAATACCTCTTAGCCAAATCTCTATTCGATTGTCGAGAATACGACCGATGCGCCGCCGTTTTTCTTCCAGACTCCCTCCTTTCCAGCGTCCTTGCCTCACGAGTCGACCATGCCTCAGCATCTACTGCGTCTGGAAAGGGGAAGGGGAAGTCGCCTGAAGCGTCGACTGCAGTACCTCTTCCTAAGCTCAGCCAGAAGAGTCTGTTCCTAGCACTCTACGCCAAGTTCATGTCAGGGGAGAAGCGCAGAAACGAGGATTCCGAGATGGTTATGGGCCCTCAGGATCTTGGTACAGTGACCAATAAGCAGCTACTTGTGATAGGTCACTTTCTGGCAACTTGGTTCGACGAGAGAACCACAGAAGACGACGAAGTCTTGGGCAGTCAGGGGTGGCTTGAATATTTGTGAGTACCGAAACTATTGTTTCTATAATTACTCAACTAACAGGTTCTAACACAGATATGGAATGGTGCTCGCCAAGGAAAAAAACGATGATAAGGCATTGGAATATTTTATCCGAAGCGTGCACAAGTACACCATGAACTGGGGTTGCTGGTTAGAAATGACGTCGTTAATATCTCGAGTCGAGGATGTAAGTTATACATGTGATTGTCTAACGGGTCTTAAGTACTAATTTTCACTCAGTTGAACCGAATATCCAGACATTGTCCTCAAAATATTGTCTCTTATATGTTTCACTTGCATACCTCTCTCGAACTTTACCAGCAGGGCCCTGGTCTCGCCAACTCTCTTGAGCAACTTCTCTCAATATTCCCTACATCCTCTTTTCTCCTCACATGCAACGCACTGCTAGCTTATCACGCCAAGGACCTGATGGCTGCTGAACAGCACTTTACTCGACTGCTGGCACTTCATCCTCATAGGCTGGATTCTCTGGACCATTATTCTAATATTCTCTACGTCCTCAACCTTCGACCAAAGCTGGCATTCCTTGCACACCTTTGTTCTAGTGTCGACAAGTTTAGACCTGAGTCTTGTGTGGTGATTGGAAACTACTATTCTCTGCTCTCAATGCATGAGAAAGCCGTCCAGTATTTCCGACGTGCTCTGACACTTGATCGGTCATGCCTCTCAGCATGGACCCTGATGGGCCATGAGTACGTCGAACTCAAGAATACCCACGCAGCAATCGAGTCGTACCGTCGGGCCGTTGATGTGAACCGTCGGGATTATCGAGCTTGGTATGGCCTGGGTCAAACATACGAGATGCTGGAGATGCATACCTACTCACTATGGTACTATAAGAAGGCTGCCGGTCTTCGGCCATGGGACGGGAAGATGTGGATGGCGGTGGGCTCGTGTCTGCAGAAGATGGGCCGAGAACGCGACGGTATCAAAGCGCTAAAACGAGCATTGCTCGCTGATGCATATTACGATGTGGGTAGTAGCTTTGGCAGCGGTGATCTTCTTGGTAGCCGTAGCGCCACAGGCCATATGGATCCCGATATCCTCCTACAGATTGCAGTCATGTATGACCAATTGGGCGAAGAGGAGGAGGCCCGGTCCTACATGGAATTGTGCGTGGCTCAAGAAGATGGTGGTGGTGGTGCTACAGAAGCCGATCCAGCAGAGTCAATTGCTATTCACAACGACTCGCCGGCTGGCTCTGAGAATGGCGCCGAGAACGACGAGAACCCAGGCAACGAAGGAACAGGAGTCACGGCAGCCACAAGTAAAGCACGCATGTGGCTTGCCAAATTCTCGATGCGAACTGGAGATTACATGACCGCCTCTCGTCTTGCAGGAGAATTGTGTCAAGATGGTGTCGAGGTGGAAGAAGCAAAGGCTCTTGTGCGGGAGGTTCGATCGCGCATGGAGGCGGCTGGGATGCTTGACCCACTGAGTTAGGAGTATCGACGAAGACGAGTAAACGCCTTATTGTGAAAAGAAAGGCCCACGAAAGGTGCAGTTCGACTTACGAGAGCATGCATTACGCAGTTAATGAACTGTGGTGGTCGGTGTGGCTCAATCAGCTCGGATATAACCTGGAGCTAACTAATCTAGTCTCTTTGGCAGGCGAGATCAGAAGAGCGTCTAATTCTCGTCAGTTCCAAGATTAGATAAGATCGACAGGCAGCTTTTCCGGATCTACTGCTGATCGTATCAAGGATATTCGTCCAGATGTTTCTAAGCGGTATTCCCGAGTAGAAAGATGGGGTCGGCCCGAAGATCAAAGCTTATACAGACGCCGTCAACACTGAAGATGGCATCTATAAGTGCACAGAGTAGTTTATACCCAAGTATGTAGATCAAAAGAAATGAAGCAATGTTTTGTAACAGGCGTCCGCTAATCCCACAACTAATCAGAGTTCCAATCCAGAACCAGTGTTTCAATTGAAGTATGTCCAATGGCGCATGCCAATGTTCTACCTAGTTGCATACACGAAATTTTGAGAGAGTTCCTTCATTGCGGTCCGCTCGACCCTACTTGCTGCCACCCAGTGGTCAGCATGTGTAGCGGAAGTCAAGACATATGTCCACCGGGTATCCCCACTCTGATACAGCATCCGAGTTAGGCATACGACAGAGTTCTTGGGTGTGCTTAGAGTGCCAGCGCAACAGCTCCGGCCATGACAAGAGCTCCGAGGCTCCAAGTGGCTCTGTTGCCAGCAGCGACAGGCACAGCAGTAGGACCAACCGGAGTCTCAGCGGGCCTGGAAGGGGGAGGGACAATGGGTTGCTCGGGCATCTTGCCAGGAGCCGTTTCCTCTGGTGGGGGAGGGCCTGACTCTCCACCGGGAGGAGGAATTGGCTTGGGTCCCTCTGGTGCAGGAGGACCTGACTCTCCACCAGGAGGAGGCACTGGCTTAGGCCCCTCGGGTGCAGGAGGGCCAGCAGCAGGGCCAGTGACCTCGGGAGGCGGTGCAGGCATTCCTGGTGGAGGAGCCTCAGGGGCCACTGGGCACTCTGTTATAGTGTTAGCAACATTACCTAGCTACTACCATGCAAGATATGTCCAGGAGATCCAGTTCACTTACCCGTCACAGTAACCGTAACCTAGCGCAAGTTGGGTTAGAATGGATTCAAGTTGAAAGGCATTTCCGACTTACAGCTGGAGGGCAGGGAGGGCAATTGTTGGAACCACCGCCCATACCGCCCATGCTGCCCATGCCACCACCCATGCCGCCCTCGCCAGTAGGGGCTGGCTTAGGAGCAGGCATTGCCTCGTTCTTCATGCCCGGCATAGAAGGGTATTCTCCAGCAATGACACCCGAGAGCATCATGGCTACTGGAAGAGTTTGAATGGTCTTCATTTTGATTTATAACGAGTGAATAAGTCTGTCGACTGATGTATGTTTCTTAAGAGAAGAGTGATTGTCAAATAGTGTTGAGATACCCAGTTGATGAAGGGAGAATCGACTTCTTTTATACCCGCCAAGGGCTTAGCAGGGCAGCCTTGAGGATGGCCCAAAGAGACTACGATGCTGAAGGAGAGCTATGATGATAGGACATGCTTGGTCACTGTGGACTTCACGGAGGAAGCCGCGTGGTCGACGTGAGTTTGTTCAAGCCATGAAAGTTATAATTCAAGAGCGCGGGCTGAGAGACGTCCATCATATCTCTTGTCGTCATGAAGCATTTCGATAAACCACCATATCATGGTAAAATACTATAGAATACATGAAAGACCATTATATAAGCAATTTAAATATGCTTAAACTTAGTTCACGGGAGACGGGTACCTGGTCTTTGATGTCATAGATAGATATGAAGGAGGTTGGTAATGGGGATGCCGATTGAAGAGTGCGTGTGGAGGAGTTTGATGGCGTTCAGGGCCGTGATATCGAAAGACGAACAGTTCTGGAAGTAATACCCTTCTCGGTTATATTGGGCCACGATTCGTAATTTTGAAAGAGGGAGATATTGCTGTTGACCATTTGGCTTAAAGAGGTTCTGTGATGGCGGAAACTCCATAACCAGAATTATACTACTTGCCCACTCTCTAGGTACTCTTTTGCTTCTTCGAGTCATATGTCACTCGAAACAAGACCGGCTACAAACCATAATGTCTCTAGACACATTCAAAAAGCGACGGAACGAGCAGAATTTGCATCCTCTACTAAGGTTTCTGAAATGCGAGAGTGGCTCACATGTTAAGTGTTACGAGAAGTGAACTCAGCATTTACATAAGGGCCGCATAAGTTTGATACATTTACTGGCTCAGAGTCAAAAGTGCCTCTCTAACTTGGTCTTTGGTATTTCTAAGTTTCCTGCACCTGTTTAGTGGTGGCGTTGTAAGTGGTCGTGGAATTGAGGTGCAAAAAGCAAAGGTCCGGCAGCGTGATAGGGTAGGTATGTGGTTGTAGGAGTACCTCTACAACGAAAAGAAGGTCAAGTCGATCCCTTCAAATATCGTTCGGTACCTAGGTACTAATTTATACAAGAATACTTAATAGGTAGGCTTTCTTAGAGGTAGCTTTTCTATGACCACTCGCATCGAGAAGCCATGCACATTGAATACGTGATCTCGTTCTCCTTCTTGCATAAGGTTGCTAGTGTAACATAGGACTGAGGATTTATCGAACAAACTGGATTAAAACAAGGGAAAATTTCCATCCCAGGTGTTTATTTCCTTGTCCAAGAGGGAAATATTAAATTTAGCAATGCGCCTTCCCATATCAAATATTCAGGGTAAATAGATGTTACGGAGGTAGCTACTTTACCAGATGCACCTTGAAAGGTCACGTGGTCGCTCAAGTAGAGCGGATACAGCCATGATCACGCGGCAATCGCCCCCTCGTCTTAAGCAACTCCCTTTGATCGTGACACTCAATATCTCCGCGAAAAGATTCTCCCAAATCGATGCCCTTCTGACGGAGAGAATTGCCTGACCGCCTTTGTGTTCGTTTTCCGATCCAACGCCAAAGGATACTGTCACGACGTCTTTAAGAGATTCACAGCATCATGTCTCCGGCCCAAGCACCCGACATTTGTGCTGGGTCACTTCACCCTCAGGTCTCACTTCTTCTCGCCTTGCAAAACCAGCCTGCGTAATACTAGACTGCATGAAAAAGTGAACTTCAAGCGACGATATCGAAACCAGCTTATCGAAGAAGGTGGTTCTTCGTACTACAGGCTCATGCACGATCATGACCGCGCACACCATCTCTAGCGGGTTGCAGTTCCCAACCTAGCGTTGGACGCAACGTCCGCACAAAGTAGACTTTCTGGTAGATTGACGCTGATACAGGAAGCCACCGCCCTCTGAGTCTACCGTCTAGCCATTTATCCACACATGATGAAAAATTTGCTCTCATTCTTGATATCTTTGCCCTAATACCACCAAACTGACGTACAGTGCAACTCTGAGAGTGGACTTTCTGTTACTGGAACTAGCAGATCAACTCGACTCGATATCTGACAGCTTGTTGTTCGTACACAGTCCGAATCGCTACTATATGGAGATATGGGAAGCCAAAGTTGGCAAACTCATTACATTCTGGTTCCACGAGCTGTACATTCCAGCACTATCGATATCTTCTTGACCACTTTGTATGAGCGAATTTCCTCATCCCACTGGTTCTACTTTCTTGACTACTAGACTACGAACCTTGTTCCGAAATCTGAGCGACAAATTGTTGCATCACAATAGAGGGGTTATTCTTGCCCGAACTGTGCCGGCAACTTGACCGCAAGCGGGGCTGTCTTCTTCGGTGACGGATCAGATCCAGTGCTCGGCCACACATCTGGACCGCCGGGTGGCCGGCCGGTGCTCGAAGTTGTGGATCTTTCCTATTACTACCTACTTTCGGATCACAACCACTAGCACACTTTGCTCTCAACTCCAGGCAAAAGTTGCGCACTGCATAGAACTAGGCCATCTGGTAAGCTTGGTCTTCAATTGTGGAACTTGCTGAACAGCCTCTCAATCGCTCTCTACTAGTCACATACGATTCGTTGGTGATTCGGAAACCGAGCTCGGTTAAGAGAAGAAAACTCTGCTCTACATCTTTCGGTATGATGAAGTAAGCGAATTGGACGACAAGACCCAGACTCCGACACTATGCACGCCCTGGTATGATACTGCATGAAAGAACCTTTCGATAACAGTCATCAGAGAGATTGGGCAGTGAATAGCCGCAACGCGGAGTCTAGCCCTCCTCTTCATGCAGACGGGTTCGAAATCGGCTCATACTTGGCCAACCGCGATGACTCGCAACAACGAGCCTTTAGACGGACATCACTGGCCATGAGCTAAGCAACTTGGTTCATGTTGGGCGGGCGTGTCATCAACTGTACAATTCGGTACAGTATGAGGTAAGATGCAATCGATCGTGCCTGATCGAACAATGAAATTCTGGTCGGGTCATCCTCAAGACAGATCGAGAAAGCTTTGGCACAATCCTTGTTCAAAAACAATGATCGGCATATCAACAACAAGGCAGTTCGTGATATCAACGTCAGACCTCACAGCTGCATTTAACAGAATCCGTGGCAACCAATTGCCTAAAGGAATAACTGGATAATAGCAAAAGACTAATAAGCATCACACCTGCACATTCACTTGGTGCTGGGCTGCAGAACGTGCAGAACGGAGCACTCTCCGTGCTAGGCCGACGATTTGAGAGCGATGCTAACGCCGCGCGGCGCTCGCACCGTTCTTGACAGTTTCATACTGTGCTTGCCGGCCTTGGAGACCAAGAGGGAAGAAAGTCCGCAACGTTTTTAACGCACCAAGAAAGCGTTTTTTCTTCTGTTCCCACTCCGTTTATACAGATCCGTTAGTTCCATGCCTTAGTGTGGACGCCTTAGGCAAGAAGCTCGGCTCGGCCAACGCTATCAACTAAGCGATTTATCAACAAAACATCGCCTTTATGGATGCCCAGCAAGCAAAGGGACGCCATATTGTTCGCGGACCGACCCCACCTTGTCGTCTTCGCACCTTATCCCCAATATTTCTGCAGTAGCTACTTCGCTCAGGCGTGGTGATGAATCAATGACCCAACATCTTGACCGTGGATTACAGGGATGTGAGCTTTTTTAGCAGCTGCTTTGGCTGTGATTGGTGACGCGGCAGCTCTACCCTGGTTCCCGATGAGATGCTTACAGTAGTTTTTCTGTCGAGAAGCGTGGCATTCAGGGACACTTGATCGCCAGGCACAGTCAACGGTCTGAAAAAGCTGCCCAACTATCCGTATGCTTAACTGGCAGAGCGACGTGTCAGTACAGTACGTATTGACTGAGTTGATCACTCTTGTCTGAATCATGGCCATTTAGGGTCTTTGCCCTGTGAAGTGGCTGTCGCGTGCTTGGCGCAAATTTTGACTTTTGAAAGCATGAGCTTATTAACAACGGCATCAATTGACGAAACCACAGTCAGTCAGGAATGCTCGACTGTTAGTGCCCGCACTGAAAAGTCTGTTTTCAAATTTCAGATTCAGAAAAAAATGCAATAGCCCCAGTTCATTGAATCAGTATCCACGTGTCGCGCCGACGTAAGGACCTACTGAAGTCGCGGAAGGGAAAGCCACACTGGCGTCAGTGGTCGGGCTGGCGATGCGATGGCCAGGATATTCAGAATTTTCATCGAGTCTCAGGTCCAGCAAGCGTTGCGCACTACTACGTAGTAAGTGCTTGCATGGGGCCAGGCTATTCCCGGTCAAAGCAGCAAAGTGGGAGAAAAGTCCTACCCTGCCTGTTATTGCTGACGTGCACCTTCACCTTGCAATTAACCCTGCTCACCTGCGTGTCTCCTACCATCCTCACACCCATTCGGCGCAGAGCATTCTTCGAAACAAGCCTTCCACAGTCCGACCACATGGACGCCTGTCAGGTACCAGGCACTGGTGGCAATCATATGACCAATAAGAGTTCAGAAGTGGCTGGCAGAATCCAGCCGACATGCAGCTAGAAGAAAAATTAGAGCGATTTTGTGGGTTCCCTTGCGGTAGTCGCCCGCTTAGCCACACCCTTGCAGTCTACTCTACCGGTACTGTACCCAGCCGCGGAACTGGGAGCGGCTACGCTGAATCAGTGACAGACGCCTTTTCTCTGCCAGTTTGTTGGCCTAGACCGACAGGGGAAGCGTTACCCTGGGCCTGGTTCCATGCGAAGAGGGCCCGAGGAGCTTGTATCTCGAGCCGAATTTATCTGTAGTCCGGGAAGCTTTGTGGGCGCCTGTTACACGTCCATACTGTAATTACCATTCCGCCCTCTCTGATGTCGACCTTTGTTGTCGCGCGCTTATTGTACGCCAGTGTCCGGGGTGCGAGAACATGTTTGAGATGAGCTTCTGGCTGGACAAATTGTTTCATTTCGGGACGACCAATGAGCCTGGAAAATGACCCCTTTACAAAGAGCGGACAAGATGAACGAAACTTTGAAAGGGACGTTAAAACAACGGCCTTACCTCCCTTTGTTCGTGGAAGCTTATAACCGGCCCGCAGTTAACAGGCATCCCACGGACCAGTCAGGAACAGCCAAGGTGAGCCCACACCACCACCACGACAGGCACCGCGGTGTACACACTTGTATATACGTGTGTACAGTCAACCGTACATGACATGACATGGGAGGAACTCGCTGCCTTAGACAACAGGACGGCTAGGGTTATCACAGCGAGCGCGCATGCGGGGAGTGAAGAAAGCCCTCGGTATCACCAAGCTTGCAGATTGTGGTTACTGCACAGTGTTGCTGTGCTTCGCTGTGCTGTGCTGTGTTGGCCGATGAAGTGGTTCTCATCACATTCGTTTCTACCACCCCACAACACCACCGGGAAGTCTTTTTGTAGGGTCCGTCGGGTCAAGACACTAGGACACCCTCTTCGTGTCTTGTCTCCACTGAGGCGCTGAGCGTTTTCCTTGACAAATCTGATCTGTCGAGTACCCTGTTCTCCTCGTACTGTAATTAACTTCGACAGGATGGAGTGCCAGGTTTCTGGGTTCTCTTGTGTTCAGACATTGTTTATAAAACGGGCCTTCCTCCCCTTCTCCAGATGTTTCTTCTGATCAACACACACAACACAGTCCTTCCGTTTCAGATTACTCTCTTGTCTTCGGACGATCATTCCTTTGATTCACACTTCTCATTCCTTTTGGAAGTAGAATCTACACAATCCCTGAACAATACCCACGAGCTAGTTCTCGATCATCACCAACTTACACCATCACTCGGAGTAACATTTGACTATCACGTCCTGATCCAGTCTTTCATCAGACACTGCACATATTCAACACTCTTGTCTTGACGACAATCGAGAAAATTTGACAAACTCATTCTCAATCCAAACCAAAAACCGCAAAAATGAAGTTCTCTACCGCTTTCATTAGCCTCGTCGCCTCTGCCACCTACGCTGCTGCTGCCACCGTCACCTTTGTTACACTTGATGACAAGGAGCGCACCATCATCTTCACTCCTGACCCTGGCTTCGAGGGCCCCGAGTCCGTCACTGTCAGCAGTGCCAAGGACGTTACCGTCACTTTCCCCGACAAGTACATCGGTAACTTCTACGCTGTCCAGAAGGGTGCCGAGGACAAGCCCGGTATGCTCGGTGAGGTCACTTTCGGTGGCTGGAACGGCAAGACCTACTTCGACGTCTCTGCCATTGTTGACCCCAACGACAAAGACAACGTCAAGCAGATGTGGCCCAAGAACTCAAACAGCCCCATGTCCGGCTGTGAGGTCTTCCCCTGCGACACCGCCTACTGGCAACCCGATGACGTCCAGACTCAGGTTACTGAGGATGTTGACCTCATCACCACCCTCGGTGATGGCTCCAGCCCCTACAAGGCGTCTGCCTAAGCGTCCTTGCTGCCATTGCCCGGGCGGCCCCTTATTTCACTTCTTCACCTACCCCTCTTCACCTTTTCACTCTGCGGCGTTGAACACCGCATTGACGATGTCATGAATCCCTTTCGACACTACACGATTCTCATTTTACATACCCTGAAAGATACCCCTCGTGTGTTGCAAAACCGAGGCCTTTCGTTATAGACCTTTGGGCTGGAGCAGTTGGCGCTTATGGATGGATGGATTACCCATACAAGACAAGACAAGGACAAAACAGGACTTGAGTTCCATATCTTGGAGCTCTCCAAACCAAGCAGAGCCGCGTCACTCCTTTTCGCGCTCTAGCACCACCACAGGCTTGATAACTCTTGTATCAGCAAGAGGTTGAGGCTGGCACTCGTTCTGCATCACGCACATTCTCACACTCGCTAGACTCTAGACCATGTCTGAGAGACTTTTACATACCATTCTTGTACATACTTTATTTGGAGTGCAAGAGCTCCTTTGCAAAAAAGATGGAATTCTCCTCATTTGGATACAACCCTTTTAGACTTTAGACTTGGACATAGAACTGAACATAGAGATGTTTAACCTTGACTCGTTTAGTACCTTGAAAGAACTTGACCAGTGATAAGCCAAGAAAGAGCATTACGTGTACAGAGTCATTAAATTGACTCGTATGATGCGACGAGGTGACAAAGGAAAAGCCACATGCAAGCTTGAAACAAACACACCCCTGAGCGTTTCTTTTTCTGGCACACCTCCAACCGCCAGCCTTTTTCTAACTACTGAGTACATGAAGTACTGTGTAGTTTACCAGCCTCCTGCTTACTCGGCACTGCACCAACAATCAAATCATATCACAAGTTCTGTTTGTCAACCTTGACCGAGGAGAAAGGGACACGTCAGATACACATCACGGCCTGATGTTGTGTCTGCAGGTACAAGGTTAAACCCCTGACCGGGATGTAACATGATCTATGTACAGCAAGTCTCTTTGACAAATCTATACGAACACTACGTATGGAGAAAATACAGCGCTGTAATCCGTCAGGTTGGCACCGGTAAAAATATTATTATGTTGAGTTACAAGGGTTGCTGGGTAAACACTGTTCGTATAGCGTATAGCAGGATATCCATGCCAAGATATTCTAATAATAAACAAACCGAGATTAAAATATCAATCGAGTTGCAACCGATCGATAAATTGACTGATCAACACGATTGCAGATCACTTCCTCATTTTTCCTCGTCCCAATTCTTTTAAAATTCATCCACCAAATCCCTCCTACTGTAGTTGGTTTGTACGGCGCAGGTACACATGTTGCATCGAGATGATAGACAATGGCTCTTGAAACGGGTTGTTGTCGTTTCCGCGGCACAGTCTGTACGACTTCGGGACGATATAGTCGGCGTGTGAACTTGATGAGAGTTGAACAGCAATTGCCGTTGGCGTCTTGGCGCTTATGATGGTCAGCACCTTGGTTCGTGCTCTGGGGAAACATTTCTATGCAAAATTAGGAGCAAAACCCAGGGATCTGGCTGATCAGACCGAAGAGATTCACCTGTGATCGGAACTGAGCTCAGATAGTTTGAATTGATTATGCTCCGCCAATGCTGAAAAGTATTGAATCGCAAATACATCTCGAATGACAGAAACGCCGCTGCCGGGGAGGCGTAGCGCCATAGGACCCTGAAGAGATCTCGGAACCCGACCAAACGGTTTCCGCCAGGTTCTTCCCGTGTACGCCTCGGGCCATTTGAGAGACATTCTGCTTGCTGAACGAAGCAGGCGCCCAGCTAGAGGGGCTCGAGACTGGAATGTTGTGTGCTCTGGAATGCGGGTCGCGGAAAAAAACACGATGAGCTTGACGCCAGCCGCGATGACTAGTGTTCAATGGTATAACTCTGAACTGTGGGAACAAGTTAAGTCCCGCAGTTTGATTCTGCAAGGACCGTACCCATCAAATCCTGTACAATAGACAAACATAAGTTTGTGACAGGACGACAGAATCCAGTTGCATTTACCCTACTTCCGTTCGTCAGTAACTGAGCTAGGTCGAACATCGACAACACAAGGCGCTCTTTGCACAAGCGTGGTACAACCCTCAGACTGGGCCCCAAGGTGGCATGATTATTCAAGTCGTAATATTTAATATCTATCCCTTCTTCTCGGCAGACTCTGCAGCCTCTTCTGCAGGGCCTGCCTTGTCCTCTTCTAGCTCATCATCCTTCTTTTCTGTTGCGGGCTCGGTGACTGGTTCCACTTCCACTGTCTTGACTTGCTTAGACTTGATGATCCTTTGAAGATACTCTCCTGTATCCCCAAACCCATCTAGCTTTCCGAGTTTTGTTGTCAAAAACTCAATATCATTATTCATACTAGGAGAGTCGTTAGTGGATAATCCGGCGGTACGCTGCGTAGTACATACCTCTTGAGGCCAACCTCGGTCTTGGGGTCTGCATCTCTGAGGCTTGACCCAAGCTGATCTCTATAGCTGGAAAATACAGGAAGCATGATCATCTGGATTGACGTCTCAGGAAGATGCTTAGTCAGAACACGATGAAGAGTTGTCGTCTCCTTTGCCAGCGTTTCCATATACGCATGAACCCCCTTGCCGCCGTCTGCTTCCCAATCGATCGTCTTCATCGTTCGTGAGTGGATAGCCGCGCGACCGCTCATAATCTCAACAAGCTTCTGGTAGATGCTGTCCTGATGCTCTTGCAACAGCCGTCTGATCTTGTCAAATTCACCCATAAGATTGGATACACTTGCTCCCGATCCAGCATGCCGTCGCACAAATTCTCTAACATGTGGGATCAGAGTAGCTGTAAAGGAGAGCGCTTGAGAGGCCAGAGCGAGATGCTTTGTTGTAATGTTCTTTAGACCAGCTGATCGTGTTGCACCAGCACCAAGAATAAGTTGTGTGCATCTCGAGTTGAAAAGCTGAAGGTAAGCAATTAAAGACGTGGCAATATCAATGGTCATTGATGGTATTCCATTGATTAAATGAGAGAACTGGGCAATGCCCTCCAAACACAAAATAGCCGATTTTGGCAGCATAAAAGTTTCCGAATCGATTGTAGCGGTCCTGGTCTTCTCTTTGCCAGTCCCATTTGCCTCGATAGTCTCTTCTTGGTCATGGTGTTCCAACTCGGAATGAGGGATCCAGATCTTGGTGCTGTCGGTCCACTCTTGAGGGTCATGGGTACTGCTTCCCATTATGGTATTCAGTAACTCCGTATTTTTCTCGTTGAAGTCTTTGGCGTTCCATTGGTCCGATTCCATTCCTTGAGCCAGTTTCTGCATCTCAGCATCACGATTTCTTTGCACAAAGTCTTTGATGTGCCCGTTAACCACATTTTTCAGAGATGTGCCGCTTCGGCCAGATATTGACTCGCATTCGTTGGCGAAATAGAGGTTCAGTGTGAAATAACGCAAGAATTGAGTGAGCGGTAGCTGCGCAGTCTGTTCTGCCCGAACCTTTAGCACCTTGACGATCTTTTCAATCGCGACGTCCACTGCCTGGCCAAGTAGGTTGGTAATATCCAGACTCTTGTGCAGCTCCTCTTGAACCTCAAACATTGCATTGTTCATTGGATTGCTTGGGAACCTATCTGGTCTTGGGCTAGAAATCGGGGATTTCACTGTGGGAGATTTCAAGGTATCGCCTTGAGCACTTTCGGTAAGCGAGCTTGTGATTTCTAACAAGACCTTGACTTGGGTTGTGAGTCTTCTGAGCGTCTCTGTAACTCCGATATAGATCTTGACCAAAAGGTCTTCACCATCTTCAGGGTCTAGAGCTCGCAGATTACGTGCCAGAATAGACGATTTTTCTTGATTTGACAGATGACGACCGCCGCTTGCAGTAGATACCGACATCATCGACTCGTTATCATCATCTGTAGAGCTGGGTAGAGGTCTTCTAATCAGGTTCCGAATTTCGCGCAGGACAGACTCTCGATAAGCGACGGTTGCAGCGGCGATATGTTTCGCTCGGTGCAACCCAACCATGTTTGGTAAGAGTTCAGCTTTCAACCCATCGGTATTTGTCAGATAGGTTGGGAATACTGAGGGAGACCTGGTATGGCCAGCCTTGGATCGATTTGCTGAAGCATCCCATCGAAGGAGGATCTCTTGTGATGACACTGATTCGACATGTCGTCGCAAATCGCGTACCAAGATATCCTGGAAGTTGGTCTCGTACGCCTTTCCGATGCGCGAGCGCAAAAGGGTCAGATCTGCATTGACGCCTTGCAGGGCCGAAGCCGACCGCAAGTCCAACAGTTGAATTTTGGGTTTGTCATCAGCAGTATTGTCCCGTTCGCCAGCAATGAGGCTCTCGAGTGAATCGATGCTCGCAAGGGCCTTGTCAACCTCACCTTCATTTACCAACGTCTCACAGCCCGCAACACCATCCGCGATCTGCTTGAGCTGAAGCACGGCATCGTTGAGCTGGCGCAAGTTCTCCTGTCGCCTTCGCTGGTGAACGATCTGCAAACCCTTGGTCGCAATCTCCTCATCGAGCGCTTCGAGTTCTTTTCGTAACGTCTTAATTCTGTCAACAGATTCCGCTGCTTCCGAGTGCAGCTCCTTTAATGATCCCAATGCCGTGAAGAAGGTCGTCGAGGCTGTCGAAATAGAATTGATCAAATGAACTTCAATGGTATCCATGTACCATGACAGCTTTTCTTGCAAGATTGCATTGGTTGCGAGAGCCTTGCGCGGTGCCGCGGCGCTTCCATTGAGTGCACTCTTCCCATCTTCGGCATTGGCAGGACGGATAACCTCGGATCGTTCGCTCACGATGTCGAATGTACGGGGATTCTCGAGATGAAACTCTTCGTCAAAGTACACAGTTGGAATGGTTGATAAGGGCGGCGGCCCGTGTGTGGATCTTCGGACAAAGCCAGCACTTGGCCTTCGGGCTGGGCTGTGACCATCATTCGAATTCATCGACGAGAGCGATGCAGTTGAGCCCTTCCGGGTTGGACGAGGCCTTGGACCCGGTCGCAAGTATCCATCGCCACTCGATTCGGTTGGAGTGTCTTGCCGATCAGAGCGCTGCTCTTTGGTGGCCTCTTCATCGCTTTCCTTTAATCGTTGTAGCTGCTCATATAGTGCTCCGACTTTGGATAAGTATGGGCTGAATTCTTGGACATCGACCTTTGTAATATTCGTCAGGGTGACTGGAGGGATATCTCGAGCTGTCGGAGGTTTGTGCGCAGTCGAAGCTGGTGCTGAGGTGTGAGGCTGAAGACCGGTTCGGACGATTGGGGGCTGTAGGAGGGTCGAAATTGCTTCCAGCGGTTAGCTATTGCGATGAAAGGTTCCAAGAATAAAACAAACCATTCTGGCTTGATTCATAGAGCGAAGCAGCCAAATTACTTGGGGCACTGTCAAGCACTCCTCCTACTGAATGAATGGAGCTCGCCGTAGAGCCACGTCGCGCTGACGGGTGGGGATGCATTTGGGTATGTCTATGGTTGCTACTGCATCACATGTCAGATCAATATGAAGACAGATAGTTTGGAAGGTAAATGCATTTATGGCTACCTACCTATGAAAGGGAAGCTCTCCATGGCCCGGAGGCGACAAAGCTGTGAGGTTATCGGCAGACTTGGCTGCAGTGGGAGAGCTTGGAGAGTACATGATCGACGAAGCTCCGAAAGGTGAAGCAGAGGAGCTCTGAAGGGGTGATGCAGTTGGTTGGTGTATTATTGGGGTATCATCGCTGAAAGGACCGAACAAAAATGTGACAGTCAATAGTTAGACAAGGGTTGAAATGACAATTAAGTGAAGACAAGAGAGTGAACGAAGGAAGAACCAAGTTGAGAATACGCCGTCATCACCAAAAAGGGTCTTTGGATTATTACAGTACTGTACCTGGGGTAGGTACCTTGTCCGTCTAGACACCTTGTAAGTTGCAGCTTCGAGCATCCCCTGGGTACACGTGATCCAAACGGTTTACCTAAGGTACTTACCTACCTTACTACCTAGGTATGCTGCCTTTCTGGAATACTACGTAGTACCTAGGTACCTACCTACATAGGTACCTATAGTATCTGCTCAGGTACCTAAGTAAGTAACTACTAGTAGGTAGTTAGTGAACCCCTACAACCCTTCAGCTCTTAGTACTCTACGCGACGCGTCTAAAGGGGAACTCAACTACGCTAAGCTTGCGTGCGTTGCCCCTTCCAACTCAAAGCCCCTCCATCGCTCCACAAACAATCCCCTGTCTGGAAGTCATTTCTTGGGCTTGACAACGACCAAGCAGAGGAGAACAGAGAAGTGATACCAGATTATTCACAACCACAAAACGACAAGATGGATCGCGGATCAGTCTACTCCGCCCACGTCTACGAACCGACTTTCGGTGAGAATGGAGATACTCGACTGCAACTTCAGACGCAGCTCGAAACTTTCATCCTCGACTTTCGACTCGACAACAATTTCGTTTACAGGTTCGCACTCCACGAATTATCATGTACGAGACAGCCAAATATATTGACAATGGAATAGAGATCAACTTAGAGAAAATGCGCTACTAAAGCGCTACTTCTGCGATGTCAATATCAACGACCTGATCAGCTTTAACGAGGACCTGGCACACCGATTAACTTCTGAGCCTGCCGAGATCATCCCCCTGGTAAGGCGTACAGCATAACACGTACAATATATCTCTAACATACATCAGTTCGAAAATGCACTAAAGAAATGTACACACCGCATTGTCTTCCCCCACGAGCCCAAGGTTGAGATCCCCGAGCATCAGCTTCTTCTTCACTCAAACGCCGATGATGTTTCGATTCGTAACCTCGATTCCGAGACCATTTCACGACTGGTGCGTGTGCCGGGCATTGTTATTGGTGCCTCTGTCATGTCGTCAAAGGCAACAGAACTTCATATACAATGCCGCAACTGCGGACACACACAAAACATTCCCGTCTTGGGTGGCTTCACAGGTGTCACTCTTCCTCGACAATGCTCACGAAATCGAGTACCCAACGACCCAACACCAAAGTGCCCCATGGATCCCTACTTCGTTGCCCATGAGAAGTCTCGTTTTGTCGATCAACAAATTATCAAGCTTCAAGAAGCACCCGATCAAGTCCCCGTAGGAGAGTTGCCCAGGCACGTTCTTATCTCAGCCGACAGATACCTGACAAACAGAGTTGTTCCTGGTTCGAGATGTACTGTTATGGGCATTTTCTCGATCTACCAAAACAAAGCCTCCAAGAACTCTTCTACCGGCGGCGCTGTGGCTATTCGTACCCCTTATCTAAGAGCAGTTG
Organism: Fusarium chlamydosporum; assembly: GCA_014898915.1. NCBI lineage: Eukaryota > Fungi > Ascomycota > Sordariomycetes > Hypocreales > Nectriaceae > Fusarium > Fusarium chlamydosporum. The sequence continues at coordinate 143,856 of JAAVUD010000022.1, read as the reverse complement.
GAATCCAGTCAGACATCGACCAAGCAGCTAAGGGAAATGCGACTTTCTCAGAAGAAGAGGAGCAAGAATTCTTGGAGATGAGCAGACGGCCGGATCTTTACAATATCATGGCTGATTGTATCGCCCCCTCTATCTACGGAAATCGTGACATCAAGAAGTCAATTCTTTGCTTATTATTAGGTGGTTCAAAGAAGATTCTGCCTGATGGAATGAAACTGAGAGGAGACATCAACGTGTTGCTGCTTGGTGACCCTGGTACAGCCAAGTCTCAGCTTCTCAAGTTTGTGGAGAAGGCTGCTCCGATCTCCATTTACACATCTGGAAAAGGTTCATCTGCTGCAGGTCTGACAGCATCTGTCCAACGTGATCAATCCACACGCGAGTTCTACCTCGAAGGTGGTGCAATGGTCTTGGCTGACGGTGGAGTCGTGTGCATTGATGAGTTTGACAAGATGAGAGACGAGGACCGAGTGGCGATCCACGAAGCTATGGAACAGCAGACTATCTCCATTGCCAAGGCTGGTATTACTACCATTCTCAATGCACGAACGTCGGTTCTGGCCGCCGCCAACCCCATCTTTGGTCGATACGATGATATGAAAACCCCTGGAGAAAACATCGACTTCCAAACTACCATTCTTTCACGTTTCGATATGATTTACATTGTCAAGGATGAACACAGCCGTGAAAAGGACGAGACGATGGCCAAGCACGTTCTTGGTATTCAGATGAACGGCCGAGGTGCTGAGGATATGACCGAGTCCGAGATCCCCATTGACAAGATGCGAAGATACATCACATATTGCAAGACGTAAGTTGTTCCCAGCCGTCTTCCCTCTTGCTTGTACTAACATGCAATAGTCGGTGTGCCCCTCGACTTAGTACTGAAGCCGCTGAGAAGCTTTCTTCTCATTTTGTTTCAATCCGTCGCCAAGTTCACGCCGCTGAGATGGAGGCAAATACTCGTTCTTCCATCCCCATTACTGTCCGTCAGCTCGAGGCTATTGTTCGTATCACTGAGTCTCTTGCTAAACTGACCCTCTCTCCTATCGCCACTGAAGCACACGTGGATGAGGCTATTCGTCTGTTCTTATGCTCTACCATGGATGCTGTCAACCAGGGCAGCAACCAGGGCAGTCGCGAGTTGAATGATGAAGTTAATCGGCTTGAGTCAGAGCTGAAGCGTCGTCTGCCCATCGGATGGAGCACCAGCCTGGCTACCCTCCGGAGGGAAATGGTCGAGGGCAAGGGATACAGCGAGCAGGCGCTCAACCGGGCCCTGATGGTTTTACAACGGAGAGATACAATTATGTTCAGGAACCAGGGGTCGCAAGTTTACAGGAACGGAGCTTAATGTGGAAAGGATGTTGGTGTAATATGGAAAGGGTTCCTTCGGTCAATTTTCTGTAGTTGTCTTGGTGATAGACGGAGTTAACGAGTAATGAGGCGAGATCATCACGACCATTGTACATAAGCAAACATTCAAATATACCAAAACTGGATATCACATTTTATATCTGCTAAGTTTTTGACCCTATCTTCTCCATTATGCCCGACTGCTATGTCACTATGGTAATCGCTCTGTGCCGATTCTTTGCTAATCCTTCTATCACTCTGACCACATTCACTGGTAGGCCAAATTAGAATGAACAATTGCAACCATTAACGCCTTATCCAAACTCACCTTGTCCGTCACTTGAAAAGATGGTCGAAGCCATCAGGGACAAGGCTTAAATATCCATCAAGTCAAGAGATTGAAACCCTAACAGGACCAATTATGATTCCGTGACGATTCAGAAAGCGGCATGGACTTCTTTCATGATTTTTGAAACTATTTATTTGGCAGACCCGTTAGTTCGTGACTTTGTCAAGCTGCGTCGAAGCGCATTGCTCGCCCGGCGCTCCAACTCGGCCTCATGCGCCTCTGCAGCAGCCTGGTCTTCGGTGATAACCTCTTGTTTAGTGCGCATACGTTCCAGCACTTTAGCCGCTTCAGATGCAAACTCGCACCTCATTCGAATGATCTCGCCGTATTTGTAGAACAAGAAAGGAAATGGGACACAGGCGACGGCCAAAAAGGCGGGAATAGAGCTGGCCCAGTGGATGCCGAGATTCTTGTACATATATGTCGTGAAGAGCGGGAAGGCGGCGCCGAACAGGGAACGTAGAACCGAATTTGCGGCCAAAACGGACGCGGCGAAGATAACATCTATCAGAGTCAGGTCAAGGCTTAACATCTCGAGAGGATCAAGGAAAACTTACATGAGTCGATAAGGTAGTTCAATAACGAAAGAAAGACCGTCACGAGACCAGTAGCAAAGAAAGCCGAACCGATGATGGACACGATCCAATGGATATCAGGCCCGTTAGTCCAAGCAAACCAAAACAGTCCGACTGGGATGAGTATCGAACCAACAAGAGTAGGTGGAAGTCTGGCTTCGGGGGGTGCAGCACCACCGTTGGCTTCAGCAACACGCACATATCGCTTCTGGTCCAAGGTCGTACCGATAACCGCAATTATTACACCGACGGCAATGCCCACAAAGGCCAACCCTCCGATTCCTGGACTCCATCCTCTGCCTTGCTGGAACACGATCGGGAAAGCAGCAAAGCAAAGGTACAGTGTACCGTAGATGATAGACATGTAGATCGCAGTGAGCAGAACTATGGGTTCTTTGAAGAGCAAAATCCATGGACGCAGCAACGCTATCTTGAACTGTGCTGCGACGGTATGACGAGGTTTTCCGGCATCAAGTTTGGAGATGTAGACCTTGCCGGTTTGCTTGGAAAGGGCATCTGCTCGACGACGCAGAAGATAGGGGGCATAGGTTTCAGGGATCACGAATGTGCTGATGATCCAGACAACACCTGTAAAAATGGACATCATGCCCTCAACCCAGCGCCAACCTTCTTTCTCTCCTAGGAAGCCACCGGAAATGGGACCTGCAAGACATGGTCAGTCTTTCCTCGAGCACGGTCGAGGCAAACATAAATGAACGACTAGATGAGTGAGTGCAGTTGCAACATACCAATGGTAGGGCCGAAGAAAGGAGCCATGGCAAAGAGAGCAGTTGCAAGACCTCGCTCATTAGCTGCGAACATATCAGCAATGACACCGCCCGCATTAGTCAACGGCGAAGAGCCAAGGGAACCGGCGAAGAAGCGGAGGACAATCAAAGCTGCCATTGTGGGAGCTCCGGCAGCACCTGCGTTGAACGCAGTCAAGGCCATGTAAGATAAGAAGAAAGAAAGTTGGCGGCCATAAAGCTCGGAAAAGGGTGCCCAGAACAACGGCCCAATAGCAAATCCAAGTACAAACATTGAGATACCCAGAATAACAATCTCGTTTGATACATCGAATTCCATGATAATGGACTTGACACCTCCTGAGTATGCTGTACTGGCAAATGTGACAGCAAGTGTCGCTATAGCCTGAAGAATTGTAATGGTCCATTTCTTTGAACGGGGAAAGTTCAATGCATTTCGTGGATCGTTGGGGAGAAACTCGACTAGATATGGTGAATCTGCTGTTCCCCTGCCAGCATAGTTATAGTTGAGTACAGTTTCGGTGATGCCCGCTTGGTCAAAGATAAGACTGAAGTGAGAGACCTTAGAATTGGCCTGCTGTGATTCAACATCGGCTCCATCAGCTGTTGTCGATGAAGTCGAAGACTCCGGAAGCGGCGGCTGGGTACGGACTGTCATGATGGACGTGGACAATGAGCTCTTAGTGTGCCAAGATCTTGCAGTGTCTTCGCTCTTGATTCTGAACAGCAGTACGTTAAGGGACCTGCAAGCCTAAGATCCAGGACAACGACTATCAAGGTATTATATGAGTCTTGTCCGGATCAGGTACCTAAATTTAGATATCCAACACGGAGGCTGGACGGCCAGCTATAACAACAGTCGAGGGTAAGATCCAAGGGTCTATGCGGGGTGTATATGAAATGCTGAACAATATATCACGGACCAATAGATCTACTGATTGCCCGCGGACCCAATGCTGCATGCTTCTAAAGATCCAACATCGTCACCGCCCCTACGGGTGGTTCGGGATTCGTTTGAATCCCTGCCGTTCCCATCTTTGCTGTCACATTCGCTCATCTTGCATCATACCTGCTGTTTAGGATGATCTTGTAAGCTGAAACGTGGAGATTTCAACGATCATGTTGGGCTCGGCGCTCTTTTTATCGTTTACAGACAGGGCAGAGGCTCCTATCAGGAACTTTTTGCTCTCTTTGAAAACCGGCAGCGCAAGTAGGCACCATTGTTGTTCTAATGATGCCATGGTGCCGACGGTGGAAACGAGAGCACGAAATTGGGCCGAAGCTCCCGTTAACAGGTTGTATCGATAGAAGGTTTATTAGTGTGTTATCTGGACGGCGATCGGTATTATGGACCCCGACATTGTTCGTCCGTTATCCGATTCGGATCCGAATATGCAGCCTTCGCAAAAGACCTCGTTATACCAGATCAAAATGTCGAACTCCATTACATGTCTATCTTTCGATAGGACATTTTCGATTGATACCGTTGCCTTCTCTTACATCAGGTAGGCAAGTGAGATATAAACCAATGCTGTTCGTTCATTAGTACAGGTTGCGTCGATCCATCAACCCGTCAAATGTATCCAACAGACATTCCGGAATTCGGCCCTTAACCAGCCGGCTGCTGGTCAATCAGATGGTTCGTCTTTGCCGTTGCATTGATCACGTAGGTTAACATAAAATTAGCCAATAATATGCAACCCTTCATTCCAACTTGCTGGATCGCCTGGTCCATTGTCAAGCTCCGACTCATCCAACTTGTTTCGTCATCCTGTATTTGGCTTTTTCTGGCCCTAGAAGTAGTGTTCTGCTAAACCATCGGCAGTCGTGTTATCGGCGCCCGCTGGCTTATCGGATCAATCTTCGAAGCCGCCCCATTCATCGCCCTCGCTGCTTTCGCTCTCACTTGCAGATTCCTCCTCTTCACTGCTCTCCTTGTCTTTGCTATCATGCTTGTCATCTCTTGCAGTCAAAGTAACTGGCTCGCCGGTTGACTTCAAGACGGGCATGCCAACCACATCACGAATGATCGCACCACTGTCGTCTCGTACGTACGGACCATCATCATTAGCAGCGGCATCGTCTTGGTCACCAGATCGTACGAAGCCAGCGACAAAGAATCCCATGACACCCTGTCCATCGTCCTTATAAGAACGAATGCAGGCTTCTGCGATTTCCTTGTCCCCTTCGCACGCTTCAGGCAGTCCGCGAACAGGCCATTCTCTCATACCTGAAACCTGGTCCTTTCGTAGAAGAATGCGCCAGCCTCTTCGTTTGGCAATATCGGATTCAAGAGCTCTCATGACAACGCGCTCGTTTTCTTGCATGTGGATAGAACAAGTTGAGTATGTGATCTTCTTCGCTGATGGAAATCGGAAAGCGTGCAGTAGAAGAATCAACTGGAAGGATGACAAAGCCTCAAGACGTGCCTCCAAATCCTTCTCCGATTTGATCGCCGTCTCATTACCATCGTCATCTATCATGACGCTTTCAGGGGTTGGCTCGACCTTCTCATGTTTCCTTTTGCGGTTGGTTAGTTTTGCTGACGGCGCTTTGCCGTTGCTGCTGTAAGGTTCTGGTAAATGAAGTTCTGGCATCGAATCGAGTCCCACGATACCGCTTCCTGAACAACTTGGATCTAGGAGCAATGCTCCAACTGATTTGTAGTTATCCGCTGCGGGGTTCACTTGTAAGAAGTCTTGACCAAACCCAATCTTAGTAGTAGAATCCGAGCCAGCTATTTTGACCATCTTGCGGAGGATTTGCGCTCTTCTAGTGTCCTTCTCGAATGCATAAATCGTTTGCTTGGGCGAATCAAACTCGGGCGTATGTTCCTTAACAATGGCAGCTAGATGTGTCGTCTTGTTGCCAGGAGCGGAACATGCGTCGATAAGATCCCCGTCTTCTGACTTGGGATCCAAGAGATAGGCCGGGAAGCAAGATGCTTTATCTTGAAGAATAATCTTGCCTGATGTATAGGCTTCTGTCTTGGTGAGGTTGATCCCTGGAGTTATGGCCACGAGGTTTGGCACGTGTGGATCGATATAGATGAGTCTCCCAGCGTTGGTAACAACCTCTTTGATAGACGTAGCTCTGGTGTATTGCGAAAAGGTAGTCTCAAGCTGTTCTTCCAAGGTGCTCGTCACCGCATTGACGCGAACCCATCGGGGATAGTTTGCTTCCTCGCCCGCACATTGCCTCTCGACTTGCTCCTTGAGAGCTTCCAGCGACGGCATTTTCCTGCGGAGTCGCGCAAGTTTGAATTCTGAGCTGATGCGTGCTTTGTGCCTCTCGATGGATGCACGCAGACCATGGCTTTGGGGAAGAGCAATTCCCTTCTTAGCCAGCACAAGGTCATGAACAAGAAGTAATGACAATGTCGGAGTGAGCTTGTTTCATTAATTAGTACACAGTATACATACCAGTGTATTGAAACAAGATACTAACCTTTCGCTCCAATTTGAGAAGTTCTGATTTCTCAATCACTTCTTTAAGGATGGGACTCCATTTGCAGCTCTCCAGCACTAAGGCGTAGACCTGGTTGGGGGGAGATTTGAGACCCTTCTTTTTAAAAACACGAGACTTGAGACTTCCACCTTCAGATGAAGAGCCTGTCAGGATCTCGGCCGCCTCATGATAAAGAGACATTTTTGAGGTGATTTGAGCCGTTGCTGTCGAGGAAGTTGCTGGCGAAGAAGAAAATTAAAGTAAGAAATATTGGCGTAGCAGTTTAGCCGGAGCTTAGCCGACTATTTGACGGTGTAAGTCGTTCCTGCCCGGCGTACAACTTCCTTCCAGACAGCTGTTAAATCACGTAAAGCATCTGACTGGCATTTTCTTAGGGTTATATGTTCTATGTTCTATGTTCTGCAATGTAGAAATGAACAGTGTTTCCGTAAAGAAATCAAATTTATGAACTCGGCGCTTTGTTGACCAAACCTAACAACCAGCAGTCAAAGACTGCCATGGGTTAAGAGGCACCTTACCTACTGAATCACACCGTACCAGCCGCAGTATACTTGGAGTCTTTAGTCACTTGCATATTTTATAGCTGGTCGCAGGGTATTAAATGGGTATATGCCCTTGATTCATAATGGGCGAAAGAAATTGCGCCTAGCGCAATTGGTCCTTGCAAAGCAAGGTAAGGTATATATCCTCGATAAATGTACATGTTAAGAAGCGAATCGATTTGAATCATCCAACTATTTTCCTCCCCCTTGACTTCCCAAATTCCATTGCACCGCGCGAAGTTTGATCGAAAAAGAAAAAATGCCTTGCCGTGAAATCGCCATCCCTATATTCTCCAGTCCAAAGCAAAAGGGGTGCTCACTAGAACAGTCCTCCTTATACAAGATGCTTGTATTCTTGAATGTATCGCTGCAACGAAGTATGAAGAAAGTATTAGCCACATGGGCTGCTATATATGTCGTTGTATCAGCAGTCCAGGTACTCTAGCAAGAGTGCCGAGTTTAGTGACGGTGGCTACGGCGGCGGAGGTGGTTGTATCCACTGCCATGCTGGTGAGCATGTCGTCGAACGTGATCTCTCTTGTAAGCGGGGGCAGCAGCGGCATCCTCAGTCTGGGCAGGAAGGCTGGCTGTCTGAGTGACAGTGACAGTGTTCCAGACGGTGTGGACACGGGTGGACTTGCACTTCTTGGGCTTCTCAGGCTTGCCGAAGACGTCAGTTGGCTTAGCGGCGTTTGTGAGGGCATCAGTGGCCCCAGCAGCAGCATCAGACACAACGTCGGGGACCGAAGGCAGGGTAGGCTTAGGAATGGCGGTAGGCATCTCGGGCTTATCGGCGGGCTTGGTGTACTTGGGCGCCTCAACGGCGGTGGACTCTTCCTTGGGAGCTGACTTGGTAGCGGAAGGCTCAACGGAAGGCTTAGTAGAAGGCTTGCTGGGCTCCTTGTCACCATCGTGAGGCATAGAGGGGACGTCATCACCGTAGGAGAAACCACTGAGAGGGTTGTTTCCGGGCAGCTTGTCCAATTTACCAGTGGTCTTCTCATCGATCTCAGGTTCGATAGTGCAGTCGTCCTTGTTGAGACCGTAGAAGAGACCAGGGCAGTTGTCCATACCAGCAGTACCAGCGTTGCAGGTGTCGATGATGTGCTTGAGGAGCTTCTCGTCCCAGCCGGCCATGAAGTCAGCGTGGCTGCTGTAACCAGTAACGTCACCGTTGGAGAAGACAAAAGGCTGCTTGCCCTCTCCCTCAGTCCAGCGGCCCTGGAATTTGTTAGTGTTCCAGTAGGCCTCGTAAAAGAGATGAGGAACATGAATCCAGCCCTTGGGGCAGTCGAGGTAGCCGTCGTTGTCCTCGGGGTAGGCCATGTTGTTCTTGAAGTCGGTAAGGCCAGCCTTGGGGTTATAACACGAAGGGAAGTGGACATCAGCTCGGAGAGGAGAGTATTGGCCGTCACAAGTTCGGTCAGGGAATCCAACACCCTCACCCTTGTTGATAGGATCACCGACACCAGCTGCGGTGCCGTCGGACTTGGCATCCCAAGAGGGGGCAGAGTAATCGTTATTGGCGCGAGGACAGGTCATTCTGGCGGCGTTGACAGGGCCCTTGGAAGGGTCCAAGTTGGCCTTGGCACCAGTCTTGGGCATGGTGCGGGTCATGGCATCGCCAGCAACAATTTGCAGACCAGCGGGGAAAGGCTTGATCTCATCGTGTGTCTTCTCGAAGCTGACGAAGGTCTTAGTTACATGCGTAAAGTAGTAGGGTGAGACACGGGGGATGGGTTTGTCGCAGATTGACGAGGAAATAGGGAAATTATACTTACAAGTAGTAGGCGTTGAAGTAGTCGAACTCAACGTCCTCGAACTTTCCAGACTTGGGATCATGGAAGTAGAGACTGGGAAACCAGTAGGCACTGTTGTCACCCTTGATCATGGCGTTACTGCACTTGGACTCCAAGAGGTCCTTTCCAGTGGCGCTCGTGCTGAAACCGCTTCCACCCATGATGTTGTGAACGTGAGAGGAAGTCTGCCCAGGGAAGAGAATAGGATCCATGCGACCTCTGGTAAGCTGCTTGTTGGTGAAGCGCAAGACAGCGAAAGTGCCCTCATCCTTGGCGGCAGAAGCAGCACCGGCAAGAAGCGCGGCGGCGGCGACAAAAGTAGACTTCATGATGATGATAATCGATGACTGATATTCAAATCGTCAAGTTGAACAAAGTGTTGGAAGATAGTTAAAGAGCTGGCGTAGAAAAGAAGTCTCTAGGACTCTGAGCACTGGGAACGGAAACTTGCTAATTCTTCAAGAAGAAGCAGAAGAGAGAAGAACCAGTGTAAGGCGGGGAGGGAAACACGCAGGTGATACCGGAACACCTGTGAGAACCTAGAATGAATGTTTCGTTTCGCAACCGTTTAGACTCGTTCAGTCACTGCCGTCACCGTTAAAGATTGGTGAATCAGAGAGCGAGCGAGGTTGAAGTCGAAAGAAAATGAGGGTGACAAACAGATCAGGGAAGCGAGAGTGCCTGAAACTGCTCTGCAGATGGAGAATGAATGAGTGAATAAAAAGAGAGGACGTGCCCAGCAGTTCGGTGACAGTGTACGAAGAGAGAGGGGGAAAAAGTAAGAAAATAAAAGGAGCGTGTGGAGGGGATCAAGAGGAAGAAGTATGTTGGACGAAGATTTAGAGGTGAAGGCCTTTGTGTGAACCGGGGGGGTGACATTGACCGAATCCATGGAGTTTGAATGGGTCCATAGGTACTACTGTAGGTACCTAGGTAGGTAGGCAGTGGAGGTATCCATTGCTTCAGCACACAACACTGCACTGGCACTGCACTGCATACCTACCTTAGATACCTAGGCACTGCTCAAGCACCCGCAGCCGACCTACAGCCGGCAAAAATCAGGCACCGCCTGACCGACTAGGTACCGACCAATCTAATACACGAGTGCACGTTTACACAGACCTAAAATCTTGGCTTCAATCATTCATTTGATCAAAGGATTCTGACGATGGAGCCTCTAACGCTCCACCGTTGAAGGCTTGGCCTGGTCTTGGCCCTTTAAGGGGCTGTCCAATCCATCCCAAACCCGCCATCCAAGTTCAGGGCCTTTTCTAACTTTCTAGACTACAGTAGTGGCGTTCAGAATTGTGAAAGAGGATTGGCTACAGAATTGCCGCCACATCTCGCCCAACTAAGGTTGGAAAGCGGCGACTTTGTTCCTGATTATGACAGCTGACAGAAATAGGGAGAGTAATCGACATGAAACGAACGACAACAATGAGCGGTAAAATTCAACAACATTATTGGATATTGACCGTTGTCATTGGCCCATCCGTTTCTTCTTTCTTACGGGCCTGGAAGCGTACCTGCATTTAAAACTGGGTTGCCTCGTAGTCGGCCATAACTAACTACTACAGTTGCCGCCCAAGCTACTGGATGAACCAGGGGTGAGCCCGCGCAGGGGTAAAGGGATTGACAGGGGTAATTAAGCCCTAGAGAGTCGGGAGGAAAGGGATCCCTAGTTCAGTTGAGGCTATTCGTGGTAACAGCTGACATTCGTTGCAGCCAGGGCCAGAGTACAGCAGATAGAGATGCGCTGGCAGTCACACCGGCTGTCCAAGCCGCTTACATAGAAGCGATGCCTTGGTTAAAGCCGCAGTTCCGCCTTATCTCTCTTTCTCTGGTGCTACACCCATCGTTGACGATGTTTGCTCAAGTGGTGGTGGTGGTGATGCTGACCTCATTGATGAGGGTTCTGTGTGCACGTTGCACCACCATCGTTGCTTGTCTTTCACGAAGCAACAAGGGGAAAAAGGAAGAAAGAAAAAAACGAAGTGAGGAGGAACAAAAAAAAACGACGTTGGACTCAGAACAAAGAGGACCGGCCCGTATCAGATAGAGATTACAGGGTGACCTTCTAGAGTAAAGTGCCTGCAGATCGTGACATGGCCTGAAACAACAGGGGTCTTGTTCGTGTAGCGTGGGTGTGTAGTCAATGACAGTCATGGCCCGACTTGATCTGAACAATCGAGATGGTTTTCAAGGGGATCAACAAAGGATCTGAGGCTAAAGTTAAAGCTAGACCTGTTGTTGCTTAACTCGGTTTTGGAGTTGACAATGCCAGTTTGACATACGCAGTCGACTCATATACCTTGATTTTCTGGTTTCTTAAAAGCTGAGATTTATTCAGCAATATTGTCATAGCACATGCCTCATCAAAAGAACGCCAGACTGTTATCCTTGTCTTTGTACCCTCCTATACGGAGCGGGTGTTTCAACCCTGGTAACTCAGAGAAACAAACAACATTTTCTTTCTTTCTTTTTTCTTCTTCTTTTCGTCCTGCTAATACTCGACTGTATCAAATACCGGCTCTTGGTCTCTATACTTTCTGACCCTTAGGTTAAAGATGCCTTTAGTTAGGGGAGAAAAGTTTCTCAACATTAAATATAAAATCATGTGGCTTTTGCCTTTTTTTTTTCTCCTTCCTTTTCTACACACCTAGGTATATTAATTAGATGACTAACTTCGTTACCCGCTGGAAATCCACTGCAGAGCCTTTGAAACGCGCTAGCAAGCAATCCCTTGATTATGTAACTCCACCATCGATCCCGGGCCCTGTCAGCGGGCTTTACTCTGACAGAAGCCGACCTCAGCTTCAGCTCTGTTCAACAGTTATTACTATGTATGGCATCTTCGCCTATCCTAATGCTCCATGTATATTATGCGTTCATAGCCCGAGCTTTCTGTCTTTGTTTTTGCCATATGTTCAGCACAAAGAAACTGTCACTGGTCTTAGACGCTCTCAATGCAGTCCCAGTCGACAACGTTTATACCCATGAAATAATACCAGCAATTATGCCATTACAACTACCACCATTATTTTATCTTGGGATGAACTCGATGCTTCCTTGTAGCTTCAGATTCAACTACAAGCGACGTCATAAAGCCACTTTTCTGTGCAGTTAAGCCTTCCAATGTTTCCGTTGCTCCTTGTAAATAATCTCAATCCGGTCAGATGTGTGATAACCTTCGTGAACATCGAGATATGCTCTGCATTGCACTATAACTGGAGAGAGCTACTTGGCCAACTCTCGCACTAGTATATGGACCTCAACTTCCGTAGATTCTGCTGTGTCGTAATTACAGAACAGTTGATGACCGCTTGTGTGCTGCATTCACACTCAATGGCTTTTTGCTTCATAAGCTGAGATATATCGCTCTCATCTATAGAAAGCTACAGTAGCCGGTACATCTCACTCAGCTCACATTGGAATGGTGGTATCCCTTGTTTATACATAATCCCCTATAGTGAATCGACGAGTGTTGCTTCCTCTACTAAAATCTGGACTCAGACTATGCGAGAGTTATTGATCAGGATATGCTTGTTACTCATATCAAACACGCATACACCTTCTGATGTCTTCACACTATCCTCATATAGGGTGCCATGCAGATGATTGGGGCCAAAGTCGCGCAGTCCTCTTCCGCGATCAATGCTGAGGCACACGCACTGTCCTCACCCTTGAGTGATGGCAGCTTCGATCAAGCACTCACCCGCTTCCATATCATCGGCATGCCGCATCTTCCTCCGATTGATTACTTTCACATCTTATCTAGAATGTCGGAACCCGCTCGTATCTCTTTTGATATGCTCGGCCAGATACGATCAGACCTAACATGCAAAGGGCAACTATAACCGTGGACTCACCGTTATTTCGTACAAAGTCGCGTTGTACAAGAGCCACACGTGCCAGGATAACGCATGTAAGTAGCCGTGCTTCAATTCTTGCAATTCTTTAACGAATGCTGTGTTCTCAATGTTGCTTCTTACATCTCTGATTACCTATAGGGTACGCAGTCGACATTGGTTCACTTACATGTGTTCTGATGGATGTGCTACTTGCGCATACTAATGAGCAGATAGACAAGCTGGACAAAAAGAAAGAACTGATGAAGCGCAAAGTTTACTGTGGTAACAGTAGGTGTACTTGGCACAGCGTTGTGGCTTCTGAAAGTTTCATTGTCTTTGTCTAGGTTGCGGTGATGATCACCACTCGTACGTTTCAGTAGTTTTGTCAGAACATTCATTGCTGTTCTCCTTCAATGTAATATTTAGCGGCTCTGTATAAGTTTTGAAGAACACCAACTTCCCTTGAAGGAGACAAAGCTGTCATGCTTTGCAGCTGGCCATATGACGTGTCTCTTGATGAGAGTGATGAGTTCACGAAGCAGATAACGCCCGTTCTGAGCTTAACCATGACAAGTGAAGTACCTCCTACGATTGATCTAATATTCTTTATGCTGTGTTTAAAGTGCAAAAGACTCCTCAAGAATACCGTGATGCGTAGATTACACGTCATGCCCATTTATACAGGAATCCCCACTCAAGACTCACAACATCATAAATACAGCCCTCACATGTACAAATGGAACTATCACAATGAATCCCAGTCTTGAGTCATCTCATCTATCGAATTTTCATCTCACTATCGCTCTTGACAATGCGTTGGAGCAGCGCCATCGTAATAGAATATCCTATAGTCTAAGTATCATAAACATTTGACCATGGACTTGGAGCGCAAGCTCAATCACGACGAGATAAGACAAGCATGACAATTGAGCTAAGAGAATCCATACTCGATTTCTTTTACTAGAGGCTGATTCAGTGGCTAAATTTCCTACTGACGCCAGCCTTTGCAAGATCCAAAGATATAATCATAAGACTCTATCCAAACTCTGTGTGTCGTCCTTCATATCTTCCACTCTAGGACCTTAAAATGATTGGCTACAATCGGTCTTCTTTTCACTACAGCTGTTCCGATTAAGTCTCAAGAGATGGTCGAGCCCTCCAAGTAAACTCAGGATTACCCTCATTAAAACGGGTATCTTCCAGATAGGCACAAACAATAGATCAACATACCAGAAGCCGGTCCAAGAAACAGTAACTCCTTGTCATAGGTATGCTAAGCATAAGTATCTAAACCCTTCGGCTGACCGCCTCCCTATAATCCCTTACGAGTTACTGATGTGTTTCAAAGCTTTGGAACAATAAGGATACTGTACGTTTAAAGCGCTATGCATAGGTAACAGCTAACTGACTGACGAGGACTTTGACAAGTGCAATATATGGATGGTGACATTGGATGGGAGCAGGCGAAGGTATTGAACGTGACCATATTGACTCGTCGACTACTAATGTTGAGGACATTGACTGAGTTCGACTCATTTCGCCGAATTCTCAACCAACGACGCAAACGTTTGTTATCGAGAAGTCTTTTGACTATGTCTCATTCCTCTGATCATGTCCCAAATGAGGACCTGCCACGATGACTTCTGTCTCCATGTCACGCTGACCATTGTGCAGAAACTACTTGGCAAATAACACAACCCGTCACCCGATATGCAAAAGACCCGATGCGAAATCGTGTGTATGTAGCATTCATCATTCTCGCATCATGGAAAATTTGATCCCTGGTGTTTGTCGAGTTTCGTGTCGGCTAGGCAAGCGACAACAACGACGCCACCAACATGCCCGGGCATCTGTCGCCGGTCCAGCGCACTGTTGTATGCATATGTAATTATACTGACGCATGTCTGAGCCACTGATATACCCGTATAAAGTTTCCCGCATACGCGTATCAATCAATTGGCATATAAGCCTGTTGATCCTGTATCCGATGTCTTGCTCCACGATTTAAGGGAAGCTTTATGGATATCCCATGCAGCCATGATCTGATCTGACAGGGGTTGGAATCCTTCCTATTTTGAAAACACTACCTCAGCTCTTGTCTCGGTCAAGACACTTGCTTTTTCCGTATCCGTCATATGTGGAGGTGGGAGATGGACATGCTTGGTCGCAACTTGGCGACATGCGTATGGAGACCTCTTTTCAAAGTATAGAAGGCTGCAGAAAAATATGGAAGAGTGCTTTGAGGCAAGAAGCAAATTGAAGACGTTGCAGTCTACGCTAAGACAGCCACCGTTGGAAGAGAGGACCACGCGGTGCGGTAATCGGTGTCAGATATGGCCTTGTCCGAGGCGATGCAACTTTACCATGTGGTCACATGGAGAACTGACTTTCCCTTGCAAGCTGAGCGCCATATCCGGTCTTCGGCCAAGCTTAATCAGCTGCCAGATGAGTTTGCGAACTCCTCCTTGCAAAATGCCAATTATCGACACTTCTTCTCAAGGCCGAAACACTTCGGTAATGTAATCGTGATGACTTGTCGTATGACGGCATGGGCCATTAATAGAACAAAATTGAAAAGAAAATTATTCTGCAAGGGTTGAGAAATGCATGGATGGATTCGAACAAAGACAAGTCAGTGGCTTAGCAAGCCATAACCACCGGTAAAAGTATCATTCGAGACCCGAAGGGCTCTGCGCCAACTACGTGAGAATGATGCTATCTGGAAGCCGAACAGCTTGCAGCAATGGCCTCGACGGTAGAATAGCTCCTTACGCGCCAATATGTCTCAGGGTATCTCGACTTTCTCCGATCTTCGCTTGGCATTGAGAAAGTTATACCGCACTGGCTCAAAGTGGTCCCCTGTATCTGGTTGTCGTTGCTGTATCAATACAGGATAGGTTGGAATGCTGCAGTATGGCATGATCTTTCACATCCCATCTCAAACAATTCTTCGGAATCGGCCGAGGGCTGACACCCGAGTCGAGAACAATTCGCGTTGCAAGAGCCTCCTTCTTTTGGCAGTTAACATAACGAGTCAGATCGTCACTGGTGTAGAGCCTGTTGCTTAATCTGGTGCAAGCTGCAGATCTTGGATTGTCCACTATTGGACAGTGACGGCATCGATTGTGCCAACACGTACGCTTTCCTTCTAATAGTCTTCAAGGACCAAGTTGCAAGCGAGGTCCTGGCAATATCCACGACAGAGTTCTCGAACTCTCTTGTGTTGTCACTGTCGTCTGTTTCTCCCAACGTCAGCTTTGACTGGTGAGGCTTGGTCAAGTCGAGTAATACTATGCCCGAGTATCTGTATGACAGTCCATCTCCGTCACACCATAGTCAGAATACCTCGTTTCTCAGTCAAATCCATCGAGATACCAGCTGGATATTGAAATGGTAGGCGTTGCATGTGTATGTAATTGGAACTGTTGCTGGCGGACACCCACATGGTGCTCATTCGTCGCCCCGTCATGTCCTACATAGGGATCCTTGTTTGTCTAACTTACCTTTCCCTGGACGATTTTATTCTCAACAACGCTAAGTTAATTGCCGATCACCACAACTTAGGGTAGTATTGTGGTGCCAGCCACCAGGATATCCTCCCTGCTTCCTTAGCCTCTTTGTTGGGCGAGGCGAGTGAGCTTGAAACCGTTGGAAAATAGCTTTATTGACTTACAAAAGCCAATCTAATCTCTTGAATAAAGTCTGCCCCTACCACTCGAATTGAAACCAATAAGTTCGATACGGCAAGGTCTTGATTTATGCCATGGGTCGTCTATATACTATTCGCCAGCATACGAGGCAGTCGACTTTTAATGGCCAGAATTGGGGTTTCCGCAGTACGCGACTGGAATGTAATCCTGATTTGTAGCACCGTATACATGGGCGTTGGCCTTCTTTTTTGCACCACGGTATCTGTGTCTTTCTTCCACGGCTTCATCCTCGACCAGCGCAGATGCCCAACTCGAGCATCGATTATCTTGAGTGTTTTTTTAGTCCAAATGCCGATATCTCGTTACAGTCGGACGTTTTGCGGCCTCCCCTGGTGTGAGACTTGCTTGTGCAGATCTTGAAATGACAGCCTGACCATAGCCCATTAAGGCAGACACTGGTTCCGGTTCAACAGCTGAAGTCCCACCAAAATGCACACGACATGTAATAATATAGCACTTGGAGAGAGGATGAACGTCCCCGCATTCTCCCTGCAGAGGTACAAGAAACCAGCGTCCATATGCTCCGAGTAGATATTCCTATGAGGTCACTGATGGTACAGATCGACGAAACACTCATCCAGAAACACACAAGTTTGACCTTAAATTGCACCCAACGAGTTTCTCAATTGCCTGCCTTGGTTTTACAGGACGTGTCGATGCAAAAAGCTCCGGTGAGTTTAATCTCCACCATCCAGGGGAGCCACCCTTGCAGCCAGCTCAACAAAGCATTTGGAGGATGGAATTGCAATTGCAAACAGAGAAGAGAGAAGGGGGGCAATTTGCCAGAGAAATCGTCTGTTTCTTCGTTTGGAAGCCGTAAGATCAACACAGCCCCCTAAAATATAAAACGATACTATTTTATCCGAGAAGTGCTTTGCTGGTACAAAGTAAAACAGTGGTATGATGTGCGTACATGTTCCAATATGGTTCTGAATAAAGCATAGAGACACCGAGGTAGCATCATAAATCCATGTAACGCCAGTTCCAACCTTGATCGTGTATGTTCTGCATGTGCTTGCCTAGAATATCAGATAACGCCGTATATCACATCGTGTGTTTATTGTCGGGTTGAGCGCCGCCGTCTCTTGCCCTGTGCGGCAGCATCGCCATCATCTTGGTCTCCATCGCTTGAATCATCATGGCCTCTAGCATTCTTGGACCGATCATTCCCCTTCTTAATGGAAATGATACAGCCTTGCTCTTTGAGCCGTTTAGTCAGCTTCGTGCTCGCCTGCATTCCCGGGAAGTCCTTTGCTGTATAGACCGTGAAAACTTCACTTTGAGCTTCAGCGAGGTCTGGGAAGCGTTTCAGCTCCTTTGCACGAGCCGGATCGAGCTTGACCATGCTAAATCTGAGTCGAAACGACCCAGGGGTTCTGCATGATAAATCTGGAAAGCAGAAAAAGGAGCCGTCTTCACCATGCTCGTCTTTGCCAACAAAGGGGGCAGCAACTAGCGATCCCATGAGTCTGCGCTGTTGCCGATACTCCTCAGGCATGAACGATGCATCGCGGGCTCCAGTCTCGTCGACGATAGAGCAACTCATAACATAATGAGGATAGGCTCTATGCTTGGCGATTTCGTCCTTGGTAAGATTCGGGCCTTCGATAATAAGCTGGACGATCGGCGGGGGGTCAATCACTCTTCGATCTCTCTCTCCAAACCCACACGACCTAGCTGCGATCGGTTGTTGCCGTATTTTGAGGCTATAGAAGATGTCATCTGGTTGCGTGTTACTACGCACTTGGCCCACACCACCCTGACTAGAGGAGACAAGATCTGATATTCTCATGGGATCTGGCCGTATTTCAGTAGGAGATACCATAGGACTGGCCGATTCATGCGGCCCATTGATCGGAGCTCTCGGATCGAAGGGATAGCCCGTGGAGCGCGGGACTCGCATGTCCGTTGATGCTATATGCTGGTCATTTGCCAACAATGGCGGTTGTTCCGCTGATACTGAGTGTAATTGCGAGAGGTGAGTCGTGCGGCGACCTTGTCCATCATCTAAGCCTCCGTGGTAACTCATCACATTACCCGTAGCATGATGGGGGTGTAGGCCATGTGGATGCGGAGGGTGTGGATGCTGCGGAACAATGCTCGACATGTCGGCTAGTTGGTATCCAGCTCTTTGGTGTTGCGAGGGCTGCAATTGTGAGGGACGACGGCTTTCAGACGCCGCACCATAATAACCAGCTGGAGAATGCGGCTGGTGTTCGTACTGAGGTAATGAATGAGAATGTGCTGGTCCTCTAGGGCCGTGATACGCGTCTGAGGCCCAACTCGTGGCAGTCGTCGCATAAGGGAGAGGCATGGCTTCCGACATGACCTATGGGATCGTGGCTAGACGCAGTGATATATAGACAACAGTCACAACAACTTAAAAAAAACAAAGACGTTGTGGGAACCGGAAAGGACTACCATGAAGGTATAGATGGTAGGGAAAAGCACTGGCTGTCGAACTTGTTAGCTTCTTCAAGGGCACAGTGGCGGCTCAGATCGGTTGCGTCGATAGCGAACTTACATAGACCAGGTACCCCGTACAAGCCCTTCTGTAACGTCCAATGAGGGAGTAGGATCGTCCAAGCCAGACAGAACAAAAAGACGGGAAGGACCCAGTAGCCCACCACTTCCAGGGAGCCGGCTGTAAGACGGAATGCGGATGGTTCCACTGCGTGGGCAATGGAGCAGAGTGGTAGTTAGGTAAATCGCCAAAGGCAGTATGTGTATAGACCGAGTAGAGGTGTTGTCTTGTCTAAGGAGACGCTATTCAATGATATGTACCAAAGTCTTTGAGTGAGACAGACACATCAGCTAGAGCTTGGGGTGATGGGTATGTTGATAAGACCACAATGCCCGAATAGAAGAAAAAGGAAAGAGGCGATAGGAAACACGCTCCGGTGCAGTAAGCGCCTGATGGGAATACTTAGTGATGTGTGATTGAGATGCCGTGGGCAACCGGTGTTGTGCGGTGTACAATACGGAGAGAGAAAAAGCGAAGAAAGTGGGTGAGTCGTGACCACACACACACCCACAGAGAGCCGGATTTGGTCTATGCCGAGCCTGAACCTGCAGCGGAGATATGATAGCCCAGAACGATTCCTCTAAACAGGGCACCTCGTGCAGATAAACTCAACGGTGATACGAGTCGAGTCCAGCGAACATAGATGCAAGAGAGATGGAGGAGTAATGTTTGTTACTCGATGCTTCAAGGACAAGATGGCTGACGAGGTGTATGACACGAAAAAAGCCGTACGATTGTCGCCGCAAAGAAAATGGTTTCGGACGGCTGAGGCGGACGCGACGCAGCAGTGAGCGAACCTTAGTTATAGCCGATAGTCGCGAGGTATTGGATGAAAACTAACGGCGGAGTTGAGTTTGTAGAGTTTGCTGATGGTACAATAGTAATAATCGGGGTGAGGGAGAATTAAACGGCGCCAAGAAAGTTCAGGTATCCTCTCCAAGTCTTGATCCGATACCCAATAATTCGATTTGTGTGTGGAAAGGCTGGGAGCTCGTCACACTTTGATCTGATGAAATGGCAATGTTGACGGTGGACTATATAACTTGAAGGGACGACGACAGGGGAAAAAACTCGGGCTTTGGTAGCTGCAGGGAAAGTAGGATTATTAACCAATTTCCATTGCCCGATCAGCTTGGGGGAGAGAGGCTTGCCCTGGGCATGAAGTGTAGGTACTACTTGCTCCGTCCTAGCTTGCTTCGTCTCGGGGCTGCAACCAATGTCAGGTACGAGTAAACAATAGAGCATACCTGTTTACATGGCTAGGGAAGGTAATAAAACAGGCGAGTCGCTGAATAGAGTAAAGCAGGATATGTAAGTCAAGCACCATGTCCAGGTGCTAGATGATGATACTGAACCACAAAGTACCGTACCTAAGACGGGCGCGCTAAGTATGCAGTAACCAGCCAGCCAGGCCAGGCCAGGATCTTGGAGAGCGGAGCGGCGCAAATGCAAGGCGAGTAAGTGCTTTGGATGGATGGGTATCTGTGGGACCCTGGCGGGTCGATCATCGAAAAGTAACAAGGGCATCTGGCATTGAGAAACACACGAGGACGATGATCAACAGGCTTCCTAATTAAAGGGTCCCCCGATCTGAGTCTGTTTTGCTGTGTGATTTGGATAGAAAAAAATGAGAAATGAGATAGATGGAAAGAGAGAATAAGTCTATCTACCTTAGTAGTACCTAAGGAATTCGCTGCGGCTCGTGCTTTCCTGTGCTTGCGCTCATGGAATACCTTCCCTGCCTTCACGGGCAGGCACGTCCGGGGGAGATGTTCCTTCCTGGGTTCCATTCTTACAGCATCCGTAATAGTACCTACCTCCTACGAAGCAATCGAGGAAGATCCCATCGTCTCTTACCAACTTTACCTTAGTGAGATCGATAACTTGCATCCCTCATCGAAGCTACTGTACAGATAGCACCCGCCAAGCTGCTATATAAACTCAATCTCGCAGTAGCTCCTTCGTTACCAATTAAGGTAGGAGGACTAGAGGTAAGTAGTCAAAGGCTGTCTCTCTTGTTTGGATGGAAGCTGTGCTGGCATCAGCTTGGATCCCCCCGTCACTTAATTAATATTAACTATCGACAGAACTGACTAAGACGATGGCACCTGTCAACTGTCATATGTCACGCGTCCGCGCTATTCGACCAGATCCGAGTTGACTTTGATATTGGTCTCAGATCTGCGGTGCTCACGGATCGTTTTCTCCAACTTCTCAAAGGGTTCAATAGTATGACATGCTACTGTCTGACACAGAGTCCCAAAAAGACATAGCGCAGCTCTGATCTCCCAATCTAGGTGGCTTTGAAATCACTTACCTAGTACCTTCAGCTTGCACTTTGTTGCAAAACTTAGCAAGGTACTTACTTCTTGGCCGTCGGGTACCCGGAACTGGCGTCAACGCCACTGCGTCTCTTTACCATAAGATACTTTACCTGGTCCTCGCTCGCTGTAACCGTGCTCCATCCCGGTCACTTTGTCTTGCGTTCCGTGCCGTTTCTTTAACGGGAACAACGCTGATTGGTACATTTAGGTGCGGGAGCTTCCCCGGTCAACTTTGATTTGTTACATGCATTTTTTATGGCATGCGAATGAGGGACTACCGTTTTTGTCGAGGAATTTGCAAGCAGCCTGTCACAATCAGACATTAGCCTACGTGTACCGACAATACAACCTCAGCATCCACTGGAGCACATTCTCCTCGCCTGCCTGCCTACCTACTGCTTACGGGGTGCAGCATTGCTACAATCACATAATTCTGTCGTCATATTGAGCATTACAGTATTTGGCTTTCCCAGAATAACATATGTTCGACCTGCAACTTGTTGCGTTCCGAAGCAATCAGCACGGCGCTCCAACAGGACCGCACATTCACCCTTTATGGCTGCGTGGAGAGCATCGCGCAGTGACACAATTCTCTTTTAGCCCAAACACTTAATCAGCCCTTTGCAATTAATTCCGGGTCTTAACCCCCATCCGCCTAGCCCATCTGCATCTGCATCTGGTCACTGGTCACTTGCCAGCCTTTATAACCTGCATCGGCACCACCAAAGACTGGACTACCTGCAGCATAGTACTGCATATGGGTGGGCTGGGACCTATCGTGATGCTCACTCGATTCAGCATAATGGTCCCCATGGACCCGGAGCGTGGGAGAACAGCCGGGCTAGCAGCATACTGTACATGGAGGGATTTGTCACTTACGTACTCTCTCATCTCCCTCTTCACTTCGGTGTCTACACAATCTTTCATGTGATTTGCTCAGATACGGGAGCCAGGACCTCGTCCCGTGCTGCATAGAGTCCTGGTCGGCAAACGACTCGGGTTTCAATCTAGTCTATGACATGCCATGCCCCAGGGTTTACGCCCGGACAGTGATAACCTGCTGTTCAGTCATTAGGACCAGGAGTTTGCCAAACCCTATTTTGCTGCACTGCGCTTCGTCTGTTACCGCTATTTCGTAATTCTTACGCCAAGACTTGCAGCTTGGTTATGCATGCCGGGCACCACTGCCCAGATGACCATCACATTTATCCAAGCAAAGATTCGCTATAGATGAAGTGACGATCATTGGTGCTGCTTATGTGATAATGAACGAAAGAATAAGCTCAAAGCCCATGTACTACCAACTTGGAGTCAACTCGAAACTCAAACCAGCACATCTCTACGTGCAGCATTCTCCAAGAAGCCGCGCTGGTCATTGGGTCATGAGCACCCTCCTTGCATGAGTGCGCCATCCAGTTCCATGGACTTGGATCAGTGGTACTGTACTTAGACGCCATGTCGTTGCTGCGGCTCTCTTTTAGCCTTGGCCACGTTTCACGACAGCTTGGAGGTGTCCCTTTGGCGCAATCGGTTGGTCTACGTTGCAATATGTAGATTAGAGGCTTGCTCAGCAGCTACCGGAGACGCTCTTGATGATATTTTGCTTTGATTCAGAGTTTCTTATCATCTTGCCACCAAAAGCGCGGCGGCTTGTTCAGAGTTTAACAACTAATAGATCAACCGGATACTCGACGGCATCAAATCGCTTCACATGTGGACCGTCCGCCACGATCACAACCGCTTCACATAGATTCGAACAACTCAATTTAGAGCTCACACTATTGTTTTACTAAGAACGGGAGGGCCTAAGCGTCGATCCCGTCGGGTTCATTACAGTTTCATATTTTGGGAGTCTCCGATGACACTCATACCTACGGATGGCAGCCGACTATCGGAGTGACGCTGGTTTTCGGGCTTACTATTTACGCCCGATGTTACCATGATGCATCAAGGGTCATATATACGAGATCAAGTTGGAAAGTGTGACTGGCATATGTCAATCAACAAGTCGAGCCATTGGAACGAAGACATAGGTTGCAGTTCCATATGGGCGACTTGAAGATTACTGGCAGACAATATATAAGACCGAGATGGATCTCTAGACAGCCTAGTCTCATCAATTCAGAAGATGTCAGGATTTCAGCATCGAGTTAGACAACTCTGGTCTCGGTCGCTCATATGCAAAGTTGTCAGAACGGCCATCATGACTCAAGGAAGGATCTGGCCCTCCGATAGTGATATGACGAGTACTCCTTTCGCAGGATGGTAAATATTCATCGACGTCGTTGGTATCTTGAGCCATTACCGAAGATAAGGGCTTGGATGGTACAATTTCGGTGTCGGAATGTTTGTTGACATACTAATTATGACAGGTCACTGGAAGATGGAACAAGTTGCACTCTGGCTTTTGAACGCCGCACTAGTTTTGAATCTACCATGATGTGTAGTACAAGCCGGACTAGAGGATGACGAGAACAATGACGAATGGTATAACGACATGTTTCGTGTGCTGGGCGTTGTTAGGGCCACTCCACAGTATCCGAGTTTACCATGACAAGAACCACAAGAACCAGCATTGTGCGTGCAGTAATTGATTTATCAGATCTTTTTGATATCGTTCGTCTATTCCGTTTGACTTTGTTCTATATGAATCTATTGTCCGAGCTTCATACGCGCGATGAGCCATACTTGCCGTGCAAACCAAACGGTGATCGATGCTCCATCATCATCACTTCCTCCCTTCGAGAAGGACAAGTGCTACTCTATCCCTTTTCCAATTGGTGACCTTGCCACGCTCCCGGCACTCCCAGTCTATCTATCATCCCCCAGGCACACCTGCCTGCCCATTGAAATCCCGATATATCCAACAAATGCCGCTGTGAAAAGAACTCCGGGCTGTGCTCGCTTTTTTTTTTCTAAAATCAAATCCAATCCGTTCTAGAATCCAGTGAAAGAAGGTGCCAAGTCGGTTATGGCAGAAGAAAAAGGAGAGGAAGGAATATTTCCTTGCCCCAAACTAATATTATCGTTTGTAATATCGCAGAAAGAGTCTGCTTCTATAATTCATGGCTTGATAGCTCGAACCATATCAGCGCAAGAGAAAAGAATATTAAAGAAGTCGGGTATCAAGTCATAAGATATGCCAAGTTGTGATCATAAGAAAGCACAAATTCTAGGCATATAGAATTTGCAGTCGTAAAGTATTAAAACAGAAGTGGTCGAGAATCGACCGTAAAGAATAAATGTGGTTGAAATGTCGTTGCACAGGATCGCTGTTCTATAACACCGCATTAAATAATGCAACACTGGCGAGTGTGAATACTAAGCCAATCCAAGACGGAGCAAATGCGTGTGCAACGTTGGCTTCTTCTGGAGGCAGGGTGCTATTGACGAAATCTGGGCCGCAAAGAGTATTGACTTGTCGGGCGGCGGCCTCGTATGTGAGGGCAATGGGCTGTGAACGATCCTCTGAAGCGGCGTGGTAGATGTTCATGGTTTCTTGCGTACAGAAACCGCACGAAGGATTGGTACTACCAGGGAGGGTGAGGTTGTATGGAAGATAGTAGAAATAGGCGTTGGCGGCGGTTGTGGTGTTTGTAACGGCGTTGGCGTAGCAGTACATGTCATCCTGGGGAGTTTGGAGGCACGTGGCCTTGTACATGACCTCGTAGGATTTTAAGCCATATAGAAACTGCTCGACAATGTTGTTACCTGATTCCATCTCGCTCTTGCAGTTTTCGGAGGTTGTGAGGTTGCGCGCTGCAGCATCGAAGAAGTCGGTGCAGTATG
This sequence comes from Fusarium chlamydosporum, assembly GCA_014898915.1. Taxonomy (NCBI): domain Eukaryota; kingdom Fungi; phylum Ascomycota; class Sordariomycetes; order Hypocreales; family Nectriaceae; genus Fusarium; species Fusarium chlamydosporum. The sequence continues at coordinate 118,802 of JAAVUD010000022.1, read as the reverse complement.
TGACATTGGCTGCGCAGGTCGCATCAAGAACTCGTACAATACTAAGGAGCTGTCTCTGAGCTTCGAAGAAACCGCGGGATGTCTGTGGGATATTGTTAAATTCATGGTCTTATATACTCCTACCAATTATCGACTTACCTGGAGCATCATGGAGAGAGGGTAGCAAGTTTCATAAGAAGGATCAGAGAGTACGCTTTTTAGGAAGGCGGGGCAGTTGCTATCCGAGGAGGTTTGAAGTTCGGCAGCCAGGTTTCCGTCAAAAGCTTCAGGCAAAGGCGTACTCGTCGAGGCAGCAGTTTTGGCGGCACGCTGGATAGTGACAGTTGTAGGTTTGGATCCGCTTGCAGTCCTGGAAGGAATTATTGAGGTGATGATCTCTTCTTTTTCCTCATCTTCATCGGATTCCTTGCGCCGGTGTAGTTCATATCGGTGGATCGAAGGTTTGTGATGTCGGTGTCGGAGTGAATTTGACGATGTCTCAGTGCTCGCTAGAACTGTGGAGGCAAGACATGCCAGCAGAAAGAGAAGCGACAAGGCTATCCGTAAGCGAGGTGCGCGAGAGTTTGATGACCTGGGTTGAATTTGGACCGTTGAGGCAGGTCGAAATGTCAAAGCCATGATGGCGAGAAGAGGCAACGTTCGCCGAGATAGAGTCTGGATGACTTTCGTATTTTAGAGACAATGCAATGCGTCGTTGACGAGGCTGTACAAGGACCAAGTGAATTGGCAGCACAGACAATAACAAGATTGAATGTGTTTCACTTGGATGGACCCGGAATAACAAAACAAGGCAGCGTAGCGTCAGATCAGAATTCGACGATGAAGCACAAACTGTAGCGAATGCAAAAAGTAAAAAAAGAACAAGACGATTAATAAGTGAGTAGAGTAGAACAGATCAGAGTAGCGAGCGACTTGATGTGGTTGGTTGTTTTAGTGTTGTCGTTGCATAGCGTATCCTGTAGTATGGGTCGAGTCGATTAACAGCCAAGTCAATGGATGAATGAGAATCGTTTGCGGGGGGTTCCTGCAGGGTCGAAATGGTCGAGAACGAGTGTGATGCAGTGCGTAATATAGCGATTGCGAGATTGGATTGGTGACCAGGGGGGGTTGAAGTGAGATGAGATGGTTGCTATTAGGTAGTCTAGATGGCGAAGGCTTGTATGTATTGGATAGCGTATGGTAAGTAGTAGGTAGATTGATATTTGCGGCCTCGGTGCCAAGACAAGATTATCGACCGATCGGTTGATTGATTGATTGATGCAGATACGGTAGAAGTTATAAAAAAAAAACGAGTGACTGTTTGCTGAAGTTGCAATTGAGATGGATTAAATTGGAACGTGGTCCAGAAAAAGGAGTGTGTAGAGGTTCAAAGTTGGAAATGGCTGTAACGGTTGGCGGGTCTAGAAACGAGTGATCGACACCACCTGAGGCTCAATTGTAACTTGAACTCTCTCAGCTGATCGGCAACGGAAGCAAAAAGGAACGAGAAAAAGAGAGGAAGAGAGAAACCAAAGAGGGCGATCTCACCACTTGATGAGAGATTGAATTGAGTGGGTAAGAGAGGAAAAAACGGGAAAAGAGACAGGGGATAAACGATAATGACTCCCCTATAAGGTTAAGTTGGAGGGGGGGACAGGCCGATTCCAGGCCTGACCTTCCCTGGTATTTTGGGGGTGGGAACCGGGATTGAGAACAGGCATTGACCAAAGATTTGATGGATGGATGGGTTGATGCTGCAGCTGCACCTGAGAGGGAAGAAAAAGAGGCATGGATGGGAAAGGTAAGTAAACAAGGATAATTAAACCCTCCCCCGAGGCTTGCAGTAGTGGCTATTTAGCGTGCCGGTTTATTGATTGAATGGATCCCAGTATGGCCTCCTCTCCTCTGCTGTACCTGCGTTACGTGTATTAACTCAATCTCTTAACTGTACAGATTCTAGAGCGTGCATTGAAAAGCTGCAGATACTCTGCACTTTGATGCAAGATCCGTTGAGAGTATGATTGGGTGCCAATGGCTTTATTGCAGTTAAGTACTATCGATTCTTTAGTGATGATGTACCTTCTCGTAACTACCAAATCAAATATTTTTCTATGTACCTATATCTACTACATATACACAAGCCTTGACATCCTCCAGGATCCCTCCTCCATCATGTTTCATGCCGGCCCGTCTACCGGTGTCCTAGGGAGTCCATTCTCCGAACGGCACTGCATTCCTTTCCATGCATGCATGCATGCAGCTCTATCACCAGGCCACGCTGCTCTGTGCGTGCTATGCAGCACTCATACATATTCTCCGGGTTACACTGCGCTGTAGAACCTGCTGCTGCACCATCACCAAATCTCCCAAAAGTCCATGTTCCCCAGCATACCGCTAGCTATAACACCGGCGCCTATAAGAGACCGGTCCCTGATACGTAAGCGAGTAAAAGGGGAGAGTGGGAGGGTTCAATTTCGCTTCCCCATGGCGGGCCAGCCCACCAGCACTAACATACCGTAGCATCCGTTTAGCATAGCCACAAAAATAGTACAAACTCACTACAGTAACGTTCTATCATCGATCAAGTCAGTCTGGGTTACGGGCAGTTGGCCTTGAACATATACGGCAAGGTCAGTCGGCCAGTTGAACAGTGATGCATGGATGCAACCTAATCCACTGAGAACCTTCTAATCTTGGCTATTTAAGGTGCTGTAATTGATTGACTATTCTCACCGTTTCGTTTCGATCCCTCCCCATGTTTCGTTTCCTTTCAACGCTGACGGTGATCCTCAGCTTCAGGGCAGCCATGTCATGCCATGTCATGCTATCCATATCATCCATGGTAGGTAGGTAGACAACCAGTTTGCAGTCCACGGTTGTTCAGGTGAGAATGGCATCATCATCAAGGCCGTCTTGCCTAGATCCATCCACCTCCGATAGAATCTCCACTGACGGATCCGTTCTTGCTTCTCATGTACTGTACCTTGCAGAATTCATGGCTTTTTTTGTTAATTTCCTTGATTTTGACCAATCGCAGATGTCGCTCCCCTGCCAAGAGATTCATGGCATAGCCTAAACTACCTAGGGAAGCTAAACTGAACTAAACTCTGATGTGATTTTAGGATGGATATTTGTCTACGGAGTAAGGTACCTAGACTACCTAGTAATTTATTTCATCATCCCGCGTCAACCTTTACGCGCGATTTCTATGCCGGTGGTCAATTTTTGCGGTTTTCCCTATTTTGTTTGAAGAGTTAGGTCTCTATAAACTATCGATCAAATACCTTTGACCGAGACAAATCCCCTCCGTCTCTCTCAGCCGCGTGGCATCTTGAGAGACAATGTCTAACACAATCGGAGGGCCCATCTCCGTCCCCGTCACCAAATTCACCGTTATCCCCGCTGAACCGTTCAACCAAGAGGCCGCGTCTACCGCAGTACTGTAACTAACTAGTCCAAATAGTTTCTGCCACTATCCGTTAACTAGGAGGCTGTACTGTAATTACTCACGTTTAGAACTCTCTAACCTGTTGTGCTATCATTTCCACAAGTTTGTCCTACAACCAACACGTTCAATCCAGCAAGTTTCTCAGCTGTCATGGTCCAGACCAGTTTTCCATTCCCTGCTGTGAAGATCAATACTCCTTTTGGTTCCCTTTCCCTGTCCTCTACCATGTGTTTTGTTGGGTTTGTTGCACGCCATGCCATGTGGCGCTCTATCCCTCATCAAGATTGGCGTCAACTAAAATTCAATCACATAGGTAGGTAGGTATGTTGAGATCACAAAAGTCTTGACTTTTATGGACATCAATTCACTTACTTCATACAACATAAGACCAGATACAAGGTATTTGTCTCTAGAACCCTAACTTTAGGTCAGGTAAGTACCTAGCAAAACACTCAGACAAACCCAGTTACATCAATGTTGAATAGAGTTGATTGATCAAATGATTTACATCAAGTATTATAAACAATAATGGACCCAAATAGATATATCCCTGATGCTTCATCAAGGGAGGGGGAAATGTCCTCTTTAGACATAAAGTTGTCGCCACAACGCCAATACAATGCTCTCACAAAAATTCCTCCCAGATAATCACATGCCTGCCTTTCTTTACCTCTGCTTCTCGAGGCTCTGCAAGTTAACCAATTCCGCATAACGTCCGTTCTTCTTCATCAACTCTGCGTGAGTTCCCTGTTCAACGATACGGCCCTGGTCGAACACGTAAATGATATCAGCCTTCTGGATAGTGCTGAGACGATGCGCCACGGCGATGGTGGTTCGGCCCTTAGCCGCCTTGTCCAACGCTGCTTGTACCACATGCTCAGACTCAGAGTCAAGGGCTGATGTTGCTTCGTCGAGGAGCAAGATCTTGGGGTCACGGATCAAAGCGCGTGCAATGGCAATTCGCTGCTTCTGACCACCGGACAACAGCGCACCCTTGCTACCAACAATAGTGTTGAAACCCTCGGGCAGTGACACAATGAAGTCGTAGATGTTGGCCTCTCTGCACGCAAATTCGATATCTTGGTCGGGAACATCCTCACGTGGAGTACCCAAAAGAATGTTCTCCTTGATGGTTCCTTGGTACAGAGTGGGTTCCTGGCTGACAAGCGCAATGTGTGATCGGTAGTCGTTAATATTAAGGGAGCTGATTTCGTGGTTGTCAATGTAGACACCGCCAGAAAGAGGGTCATAGAATCGCTCTAACAGTGCGATCGTGGTACTCTTTCCACAGCCTGAAGCTCCGACAAGAGCGATGTATTGTCCAGGTCGCACGGTCAGATTGAGTCCACGCAGGACAGGCTGTTCCGGTCTTGTGGGGTAACGGAAGTGCACATCACGGAACTCGAGGGTACCCTCGACATGAGGGAGACGCTCGCCGCTCTCTGACCACGTGTCGACCACAGGCTGTCTGTCAAACAGCTTCTTGAGTTCTCCAGCGGAGTGATGAGCCTTGCCCATATCGGGAGCGAACGAAAAGATTGTGCCTGCGGACTGGGCTCCGAAGATAACAGCCATAAAGCAGAGGAAGAACTGGAACATGGTGTATTCCATCTTCCCAATGAGGGTGCCACCGTACCAAAAGCCCAGCGCGAAGCAGGCGAACAGCAGGGACTGGGAAGCGGCGTAAAGCAGAGATGACTTGAGAACAGAGATCAGACTCTTTCTTTGTTGCACGGCAAGCGAGCTCTTGTACTGTTGCAGGACATCTTCTTCTCGTGTCAGGGCTGCCACGGTTCGAATAGCGGAAATCGCCTCCGAGGCAAAACTGGCAGAGGAGTCGTAGGCGGCCTTTGAACGACGCTGGAAATGGGCAAGCATATAGAAACGGAAGAAACCACATCCCAAAAGAACGGGCATGGTGGAAATACAAACAAGCGAGAGTTTCCAGCCGATGCATAGAGAAACAATAATGGCAGAAACGAGTGTAGTGGTAACCATCAGCAGTGTTCCGAGAGTCACACCACTCAACCCAGCGACGTGAGTAGTTTCAGTTGATAGGAATGAGGTGAGCGCACCAGCGGTGTTCTCATCACGGTCGAAGAAAGCTACGTCCTGGCGAAGCATGGTCCTGAAAGCTCGGTCTCGAACTCGATGCACCAATCGTTCAGAACACCTGGCGAACAAGACTCCCTGAATCACGAACGCGAGGAACTGAACGATCGCAAGCATGAGATACATGGCGCTCCAGAAGTCTGAGTCCTTCTTGACGTGGTGGCGGTTGGCATCGGTAATAGGTTGAGACAGAGTCACAATCTGCTTGGCAAAGAATACGGCTTGTGTAGGGTTACCCCCACCGCAGACGGCAGAGAAGACGAGACCAATAACCATGAGCTTCCACTCCGTTCTATTGAAAGAAGTAATGAGCTTGATCAGAGTCCACAATCCATATTCCTTTTCGTCTTCTTGCTTGCGACCTTGGAGAGCCAAACTAGAGGCAGATTTCGTGGTAGTGGTGCGGTTCAACTTGGCGGCGATGTCGTCGTTAGGATCGGCAAGGGTAGCTGCTGCTTTCTCGCTAGTCATCTTGCGCATGAGTTCAACTTCCTCCTCGTCGATGGCAGCTTGCTCCTCAGCAGACATTTCCTCAGCTGCAGCGATGTTCTGAGCCGAAACGAGCTTGTAGTAAGCACTCTTCTTCTCAAGAAGTTCGTTGTGGGTACCCTGTTCGACAATGCGGCCCTCAGACATGACAACAATGTTGTGAGCATCCCTGATAGTTGACAGACGATGAGCGATAGTGATGGTGGTACGGCCTTCAGAAGCGTTCTCTAGAGCGGCTTGAACCACACCTTCAGATTTGGTATCCAGAGCAGATGTAGCCTCGTCAAGGAGTAGAACTAGAACGAAGTCAGTTGACGCTCAATCATTACCAAGGTATTGGACTTACTTTTAGGGTCAGAAACAACGGCACGCGCAATCGCAATTCGTTGCTTCTGTCCACCAGAAAGCAGAAAACCTCGCTCGCCGACGTTGGTCTCATAACCTTCAGGTAGAGCAGAAACAAAGTCGTGGGCATTGGCCTTCTTAGCTGCTTCAATAACTAGTTCACGCTGCTTCTCTTCGCTTGCACCTTCATGGACGGTGCCAATCAAGCCGTGGCGAATGTTGTTAAAGATGGTAGTACCAAAGAGGGTGGGCTCTTGGCTGACAAGAGCCATCTGCTGACGCAACCAACGGAGGTTCAGTTTTGAAATATCATGTCCGTCCAGATAAACGCTGCCCTGAACAGGATCGTAGAATCGTTCGACCAGTCCAACAATGGTACTCTTACCTGAACCAGATGCACCCACCAGAGCGGTGACTTTACCAGCGGGGATCTCAAGACTCACATCCTTCATAACAGTAACTTCCGGTCGAGAAGGGTAGATATGCTTGATGTTAGACAAGTGGATGGAGCCCTGAATGTGCTCGAGCTTCTCACCCTTGTCGCTTGACGAGTCGAGTGGAGAGACACGGTCAATGGTGTTAAAGATCTTGGCGGCAGCAGCAATAGCATTTGTAAACGCCTGAACGTTTGGCGCAACGTTGCCCAGGTTGAACGCACCAATCATGGTGGCCATAAGAATTGTGAGGATGTTGGAGAGGCTGGTTTCCTTGTCGACGATCATTTTGCTGCCCTGCCAGAATGCAAGGCCGTAATTAAGGTAGAGAACCAACATCATACCAGCAATCATGCAGGCGACAGCAGACTTGACTCGAAATCCGAAATACTCGGCTCTTTTCAGATGAGCGTCGTACTGTCGAGCCAGACGTTCTTGGGTGCCAAATGCAACGGCGTTGCGGATTGAGCTGATGACTTCATCCGCAAGACTACCACCATGGGCGTAAGCTTCCAAGCTCTGCTTGTTGTACTTGAGGATGAAGGTGGAGCCACCACCCATGTTGAGCAGAAGAGCAATGACAGTGGAAAAAAGAATCAGAGTCAACTTCCAGTACTTGACGAAGCCGATGACAAAGGCTGAGACGAATGTAGCGACAGCGGCAAGAGTGAGAGAGACCTTCTCAGAAATACCATCTTGGATAAGATTGGTGTCGGAAGTGATTCGAGTGGTAACCTCACCAGCACCGAGTTTGTCGAAGAAACCAATGTTCTGTCGCAAACAGCTCTCGAGGTAGTGCTCACGAATCTTGGCCGAGATGTGCTCACCACTGTAGATGAAGCCACAAGTTGAGATGTAGACAACAATGAACTCGCCAATACCGAGGTACACAAAGTACAAGACGAATGAAACCAGTTTGTCGTTGAAAGCACCAGAGCTCAGACTTCGGTTCACAAAGTAGTCCTGGAAGACGCCCTGGAGGTTACCGAAAACAACGGTCATAAGAGGAAGCGCAGCACCACCAGCGATAGCGCAAATACTGGAGATTATGATGATGATAATGTCATTACGGGAGGCATATCGGTATAAAACAGCGATGCCCTGCTTGACCTCTGGGCTCACGACTTGGCGGCGCAAGACCTCGGCTTCATCTGGTGGCAAGTGCTTGTACTGATCTTCGAGGGAATCGGCTTTGGGGGGCACGATGACTGCTGAATCGACTTTCTTTAGATCCAACTTCTCTTTTTCGGGGTCGCCTGAGGTGGGTTTGGATGTGCGAACTGCATCTTGTTCTGTTGAGCCACTGCGACTTGAGGATGATGGTCGCGAAGGATTGCTACTGCTTGTAGCAGCAGCAGTCTTTTCCGATAATTCGGTCATGGTGATGATATTTTTTCCGGCTTCTATACCAGCGCAAGTATTTGATGGGTTTCGACTGTTAATGGGGTGAAGAACACCCTAGGATGAATTGGTGACACCCACGGGTAGGTATGATAGAGTCGAGGTCGATGTCGCAATGAACGGTTAACGGATCATACGTATCGATCGTTTCGCTTGGATAGAGAGGGTTGTATTGGTTGATGAAGAATAGACCCCGAAGATGGGAGGGGTTTTGTTTTATGTAGCATTCATTATCCGAATCAAGGCAAGTTGGATGGATCAGATCAGAGTAGAGCAGAGCAGAGCAAGGCAAAGCAAATCCGTGTTTGGGAGTTGAGAGCACGAACAATTTATTTAAATAATTTGGACCAACCAACCAACACAACACAACACAAGACCAAAACCAAGACTAAATAAGACGCTCGAGTCGGACTACCTTAGCGTACCTTGTTGTCGGACGGAATACAAAAAGGGTACCGGGAATACCTGGTTCTTCCCCACTACCAGGTCTAGGCCGGTACCATAGAATGGATATTTGTAGATGCCTACCTACCTAGATACGCTTATTTACGCTTGACCTATTCTTCAGCTTGCAAGCGACTGGCTGTACAGTATCAAACAGCCCCAGATTTTATGGGCCTTCAATTACTGGGGGAATATTACATTACTGTCCGTCACTGTCCGTACGGAGTATTACACCGTACCAACAGGCTTCCTTTCGTTGATTACAGAAGGTCCCTATTCCATCCAGGATGATTTCATGGATCAGGGTATCTTTGCAATCACAAGCAGCAGGTCAGATTAGGATCAGGACCAATACCTGTACATGATGAACCTGCCCCCGTAAGCCGGGCCGGACTTAGGATCTATCAATGTCTTGGCCGTCCGCAGATCGATCTGTTTCCCGGTGAGGTGAGTGAGTAATACTGTACATGTATCTACATGCAGTAGCGTCTAGGTAGTTTGAGTCATCTCACTGCGTACATTGTTTGTTGTTGTCTGTCACTCCCTCCTGTCTTGGATTCTGCTTCGGACTCGTGCATCAGTCCGACAGCCCGTCAGTTCACAGCGCCTTCAGAGGCCTAACTCCGTCAGATAGGAGCACTAATCCACTAAACAACCAGTAGTATCTCCCCTAGTGATCCGATCCATCTAAGCGGAGGGTCGGAGGGTCAGATTCTGCATCTTCTTTTTGCCTTCTTTGCTTACCTCTTTACCTTACTTTTAGCTCCACTCGGATTCAAATCTCCTGCCTTTTTCTACCTGCGGCTAATGCTAATCCCAGTCGATCAACCTCGGTGCATTCTGCGGCGTCGAAACGGTTGCTGCATCGGGAAGACACCCCCGGATATCTCGCGATTGGCTCCTCGCTTTCGCTTCCACCATTTCAAAGACTCTTCAACGGACCTATATACGTACATATGCACTTTTACCCAACAGCAGCGCAGAATCATGTTAAATCCGGCTGTTCGGCAATTTCATAAGCCACCATTTCTAATTACGTGTTTTGCCTGTCATGTTATGGCGACTACCTATACAGTGATTGATTACAAGAGTCAATTATTCCCTACAAGCGATAACGACTATTAAACACTATCATTTCTGTAGCTCGCTCCGACTTACCTGGAACATTACCTACCTAGCTTAGGTCTGTATAGGTCCGTAATATCTCCAACACATTCAACGCTGTATGACAGGGGCTAGTATCGCCTTAACACAAGCCGTTGTGTATCGTCTTAATATCACCTCGATAAGGTTCGAGTATCGAGCTGCGTCACACAACTTTGGCCACAGTCGCAGTCACAGTCACAGATCGAGTGCATACAGTGGAGGCAGGCAGGTAATCATCTGTCTCCTGATTCTTGTCTCTCCACGATTCAATTTACAGGATAAAGAGACGAGTAACATACCTAATCTCGTTTGCGTGGATAATAGAACAAACTAATGCCGATCCATCTCGACTCCGGAGGTCGGTGGTTATCTTGGCCCGGTCCCCGACCGTAAGCCACCATAGAGTCGGGCCAATTTAACTCCTGTCAACCTCTGAGGCTCAGCGGTCGGGCGCTCCCGAATCCGAACTCCGGGCGCTGAACCCTTCTGTATTTTCGTATCGTCAACTACCTACTAGCCTACTCTGTACCTACCTAGGTACACACACACACTACGTGGCTTCGTCGCGCTGACCACCATCCATTCGCTATCAACTACTGATAACTGACTACCTCCTGTACTGTGACTCTTTCTCCCATCAACATTGGATGGTAACATATCGAGTCACAAAACGAAATACTGTTATACAAAATGTCGGACCACTACACGCGACACTCCCCTTTGGCTTTCATAGAGGATCACAAGCCCCAATCTTCTACAATCCTTCAAGACATGGAACGTAACGGTCGGTCTGTAAAATCAGCCCTAGCCGACTCAAACTCCACGCCGAAGATCATTTGGCAGGCTGTGTGCTCTTGCAAATAGATTCTTGTGGATAAAATGATATTCCCAAGCATTCCATCCACGGCCCGTAAACTGAAGGATCATGGCTGCGCAGTCAATCCCTTGAGTGAATCTCAGACTTTCAATTCGTAACACCCTTGTACGACGCACATATTACCACCAGCTTTTACATGGATGGGCCTGCGTATTCAACGGGCCTGCCGGGTTCTTTTGCGTGCTAGTACTGTAGGTTCTGATACGCAGTATTATACGCAGCAACTATGCGGTTGGGTAGTATTGAGTCATGATTCACTCAACGCCATGGCCAACTTCGAAGCCCTTCTCAAGAGAAAAGAAACTTATGTGAGACAAAAAGCCAACACTTTTGGACTGCATCCAACTCAGTCTCATATAGATTACACCTGTGCGACTTTCCTCGAAGACATGGAGCTTGTGGTTTCGCACAAGATCCTGTTTCAAATAGATAGGTAAGCAATGATGGAGGATAGGATATCCCTTGCGGTCCTTAAGCAACATGTTGGGTATCGCCTTTAAATAGCAACTGCATTGTCCCAACCTGTAGGAATACGCGTGTTCTGAGGACTTAGCGAACCGTGTGCGTTTTTCAGGATAAGTAGTTTGAGTATCAGTTGAGACACGAGCCAAGGTATGATCGACAGCATGCAGTTCAGGTAGAGAGAGGGTTTAATTAACTAGCCAGGCTGAATGTACCGGATCTTGGCGTTTTTATGATCGTGACAACTATGCAGGCAGTGCTTGAGTACCTACACAGCATTATTGTCGGCATGGCTGGCTGTCTGTAGTGTGACAAATAGAAACTCTATGTGCAGCAACTGACGAGCATGTGAGGTGAACAAAATGTTACTTTGTTTTCTGGTCAACAACTATCGAATAGCTTCATGAGTCTGGATACGTTGCAATGGGACTCCCTGTTTGTCAACGCTCTACAGAGTACAGCCCATGTTGTTGTTGCTGCCCTGTCCTGTCTCTGGAAACTTCGGCGAAAGATCTAGAACAGAGGACCCCTAGTGGGGCTCAGGATGGAACCTGGAGTGCGTGCACGTCAATGTCATGACAGCATTCTGTCTTTTTCCATCATGATAAATGCATGTCTTCACTTGGCCCATCAAAAACCACCGTAGAATATCTTCAACGTCTTGTATCAGTAAACTGTCAACTTACAAAGTTTAGCCATCCAAAGCTGGCATGAAGGTTGTAACGCCTTAGGCAACAATCAAAACGTGGTTTTCGTCTTCTCATTGGATGCTGTCGCACGCCTAATCAAGGTCGAAGCTAGGTAGCAAAGCACAGCTTACTCACTGGGCTGGGTCGCCACTTCATCTCATTGGATTGGCCTCATTTTTGCCCATTCAAGCTTCAGCTTTTCCAATTCTTATCGCCACGGCACGTGTCAACCTCGTCCCTCCAGTTACACGTCGCTTCTCCATCTAAGCCAAGGCCAGCGTTAACCTAAACTCATATCATATTCTCTAACTTTACTTTCATCATCATCATCATCATCATCATTACCCTCATTAATTTTGGGTCATCGCGACAACGCCATACGGGTTTAGGCTCGTTATCGTTTGTATAATTGACCCCATAGCGTCATAGCCCCGATACATCATGATACCCGTTTCTCTCGCCTGTCTTCTTGCACTCCCAGCTCTGACGCTGGCAGCTCGCCCAAAGGATGCTATCAAGCTATCTGATGTGCAATCTATCACTCTCCGTGGAAATGGCGCCATGACCAATCATCGCCGTGTCGGCGCCATTCCCCAGCTGCGATGCGTATCCAAGAGGGCACTCTGTGAACTCTACGACATCGATGTGATGCGCTGCACCAACGAGGGCGCTGGCTGGGGTGATGAGGATATCCAGTGGAGCTGCACGGCGTCGCTTCCCGAGGAGCTCAAGCTCACTAGTACGGATGTTATCTGCGAAGGTTACAACTCTCCTGATGATCCCTATGTTCTCAAGGGCAGCTGTGGTGTTGAGTACCGAGTTGCCCTGACGAGGAAGGGCGAACGCCGTTATCCCAACATCGCCAACGGAGGTTGGTTCAGTGATGGTCGCGGCGGTACAGACTGGGGAGCTCTACTTTTCACAATCATCTTCGTTGGTGTTCTTGGTTGGATTATCTACTCAGCATGCTACAGAGCACAAGAGGTTGGAAGCAATCCCAACCGAAACCGACGCCGTGATGGCTGGTCTTCTGGCGGATTTGGTCCTGGTTGGGGACCCGATGGTGACGATCCTCCGCCTCCATACCCCGGAAACAAGCCTGCCTCTCAAACCAACAATACATGGAGGCCTGGGTTCTGGAGCGGTGCAGCAGGAGGAGCCGCAGCGGGATATTTAGCTGGAAGCCGCAACCAGAATCGGCACAATAATCACAACGATGGATATGGCAGCATCGGAAGGGGAGGGTCAGGATGGGGAGGAGGATGGGGTGGTCGTTCAGGATCCTCATCGAGGTCCGACTCTAACCGTCACGAGAGCACTGGATTTGGTTCAACCAGCCGCAGATAGATCATCATCTGCGAATCGCACCGATTACTTGATTACGAAATTGTCATTGCTAGCATAATCGACGCTTTCCATTATCCTGCTATTTCATACAACGTTTCTCAGCCGTCACCCAAACCATCTCCTGCGCCTACAAAGAGTATATACATGCGTGCAACGATTTGTATGAGATATCTTGCTGCGCAGCTTAAAAGTACACGGATGACTTTCCAAGAGTAGCCATCTAGCCCAGAGAAGAAGAAAAGCGTCAAGATGTGCTATTCAGATCATGCGGTCAACACCATCTACTGAAAAGTAGACATGACAGGCCTCCCAATGCCTGAAAAGGTATAGAAGGGACGAGCAATACTTGACGGATGCTATTAGTGAAGAAGAAAGAGGTATCGCAGAAAGTATCGTGGAAAAGGTGGCAAGTTGAGTCGTTTCCATGGCGCTCGAGATGTGTTCAATGATGAACGGGCATAACGTCCATCTTATCAAATGCTCGGGAACATGTGGGACATTTGCGCATGCGGTTGCTGATACGGTCATCGACACATTGGTTGCAGAACAAGTGGCCGCATGTCTTCAGCGCCGTATTCTTGAAGTTGTTCCGGCAAATAGTACATAGAGCGAATGTCTAGTTAACAAGTTAGTAACCATTTCAGTGACACGCCATTTTTGTATACTTACTCGAAGCATCTCCTCTTCCTCCGAAGAATTGCTCAATGCCTTGTTCTTCCAAGTGTCGCGATCCTTCTGCGCATGCTCAAGTCGCACCTTCATCTTCTCAACCTCGGTTTCTTGCATAACATTACGCTCACGAACCACGGCGGATGCGGCATCCTTTGATTTGACCAGATTCGACAGATCAGCAACCTGCTTATTGAGAGACTCGGTGCGGCGAACTGCATCAAGACTTGTGGCCTCCATCTTCTTGTTATCTGTCATAAGAGAGGCGTTTGATTGCTTCAAATCGCTCAGTTGTTTCTCCAAATTGCCTAGGAGCATGCGGTTTTGAGATTCAAGATCCTTCAGCTGAGCAATAAGTTCTGAGCTCTTGCTATTCTGGTGTCGCAATGATCTTATCTCATTGTTTCGCGTATCCGCATCCTTTCTGGCAGCAAAATACTTTTGGTCAGCTTTGCTCTTCTCGGCAATCAAAATTGACATGCGCTCTTCAGTAGCGCTGAAATCCATTGCCTTCCTGTGAGCAAGTTCCTTCATCTTCTTGTATGCCTTTTCGATGGCAGGCAACTCCATGTTGATCGAGTCGAAATCTTGCTGCAGCTTAGTGTACTTCAGGCGAAGCTCCTCCAACGTAAGGGCCTCAATATCCGGGTTAGCGGTTAGTTGTTCCTCGTTTGGCTGGAGGCGTGAAAGCTGCGATTCGAGAGCCGTGATCCTGTCCTCCTTAGCGGATGCTAGTGCCTTCACCTGCTCGATCGATGCTCGCTCTTGGTCCAACCTCGCCTTATGTTGTGTAGTCTCTGCCAGTAACTCGTCGCGTGCTGAACGCACTCGGGCAAGATCCTGGTCCCTCGAAATGATCTCAGCTTCGAGCTCCTGTGTCACCTGGTTTGCGTCTGCTTCAAGTTGAGTCCTGAAAGTCGATCGTTCTGCCTGTAGCTTCTCGGCCTCTTCTCGCAACTGCTTGTTTGTAGCCTCAAGCGTATTAATACGTTTGATAAGATCCTCATTCTGGTTCTTGAATTGTTTGAAGACATCGGTCCGGATAAAATCTTCGTCGGTCAGAGTATCTCTTTTCGCTTTCAAAGTCGAATTTTCGTCCTGTAGAGATTTTATCTCCGCCAGAACAACGTCCAGCTGTTCCTTTTGCTTGGTGGCGGCTGCGGTCACCTCCTCGTACTTGAGTAGTAGCTCGCCCGAGTTTCCGTTCGTCTCGCCAGCATCGGCATTAGCGTCACCGGAAGCGGAAGGCCGAGTAGCATTGGCGAATGCTTGCTGTTCCAGTTTTTGAACTTGAGAGCTCTTTGCGCGGTCCAGCTTCTTTTCGGCTTTGAAGTAACGCAATGTCGCAGCGTTGAGTTGTTCTGAAAGCTGATCCTTCTCGCTCTTCAATCGATCCAATTTGAACAAGTATTCTTTCTGAGTAGCCAGCAAGCTTGCAACCTTGCTCTCCAGCTTGGCAACGTCGGGGTCAATCTTGCCTCGTGAAGAAGCCAGGCGTCCAAGGAGCACTTCAGCCTTTGCCTTTATCGCTTTGCCCTTATCTGAGAGATGTTTCTGGAAATCGTGAAGGTCCTTGAAGCTGACGCTGCTAAGAAACGGGGGTTCTGGCGGCAAATTAGTAGACGGGCGAGAATTAGTGCCAGACGTCATACCTGAGGGTGTTGGGGAAGTGACGTCGGATTCTAATAGAAGTTCCATCTCATCGAGAACCTATATGTTTTAGCTACGTCGAATATGGTGCACGTTGGGTAACACGAACCTGTCGCCACCAAGCATCAATTATTCTCAAGTGGTCATCATGATGGACAGATCGTTTGTGAAGCTCTTCGAGGCGTGACTCGTATGTCGAAGCCTTGCGACTGTATTCTTGCATTTGCCGATAGATGGCGCCCTTTGTATAGGCCTGATAATCGAGTCAGTGACATTCGTTTATACGTCGAGCAATTTGTGTGATGTTTTGGAGTTGGTCGGAATGGTTTCTCATCAGATGCATTCGTGATGCATTTGGGAGCCGACTACTGCCGTCGCACGGAGCAGGCTAGCATCATCACTGACTTGGTGAGCACTGCCGTCCAGGACCATCCCGATAAGAATGGCATGAAGCCTGAAAGAAAAAGTATGCACATAAAGCAGAGTGAAAAGGGAAATGGGCGGTCGGGCGCCCAGGGAGAATCGCAATACAAGATATTGTCGTGTGACTTACCTCAACCCAGCTTTCCTCCTTCATGTCAAGGGGGTCATCTTTGGCCTTGGAGCCATTGACAGCGACCCTCTTGCTCGGAGGAGCTATTTCATCGGCGCTGCTGATGGCAGGCCGCTTTCTATCCTCCATCTTGGCGAGTGTGGATGGACGAGGCGAGGCAGAGGAAGTAGTCGTGAGAGGCATCAGTAGTCGCGTGGTACAGAGCAGAAAAGCGGACGCGAAGCCCAAGAAAAGCGACGGGTCGGTCGTGCGAACGCTCTGAAGCCAAGTCCCGTCGCGAACAGATACGTGCGAGCGGTCATCAAGCGGTTGCGCGGGGAAGCGTGTTGTGATGATGGAACGTTTCCTCGAGCCAGGAGTTGAAATTTCGAAGTTGAGTCGCAGTCAAAGAAGCGCGGCGGTCTCCACCTCAAAGGGGCTTAGTGTGGATCTAACCAGATTTGGACGATAGTGGAGTCTCCACTATCTTTTCCTGCCCGCCCGCATTTTATTCTGATTCCCACCCAGACGCTCGCTGCAGATAATTTTCAGTCACAACTTTCTACACTCATGGTAGTCGCAAGCCAGAAATGTCAACCCAGCTACCATATAATAAGTCGCATACGATACATGCATAATAGCACGCTTTCGCCATGAGTTCTATGTTCAAAAAGAAAGGAGGGCCTGCCTTCAAACCAAAGATCCCCGCTGCTCGACGCCCCGCGGTACCGGCTCCTTCACAACCAAAACCATCGCCAGTTTCTGTTCCTCCACCACAAGTCTCCGATGAGTGTCAGTCTCAGCCAACTACCCAAGAATCTTCCGAGTCTTCGTCCCCGAATGAATCTGTAACCGCGCCCGTCGAGCCCACCCCTCGGGATTCTCAAGACCATGATGGCCAGCCTCCTACCCCGCCATCGACCAACCCAGAGTCCGCAAAGCCCGATGACGTTGCCGTGACTCAAAAAACGTCTCAAGAAAAGCCGTTGGACGGAACCCAGCATGGGAACGAAGGCCAAAATGTCGTTATTCGACCAGAAGAGACCTCTGCGCCAGTTGCGACCGAAAAGGCCCCAGAACCTGCCGCTACAGTAACCCAAGAACCAGCGATTATTCAAACACAGGCACCAAGCGAACAAGAACGAGACCAGTCGCCGGGCTCTGTGGAACCTTCTTTGCAACCTGATGAATCTCAATCAAGCAGCAGTGCAGCCTCTCCGGTGCTGCAGACTCCCACACCTGATGATTCGGAAGGGCCGAGTGGATCTGAACTTTCAATTACGCCTCCTCTCCCAACAGGCGATTCCAATGAGTCACGATCAAAGTCTTCGGCGGAAGCACAGAATACCCCAAAGCCGACAAGGAAACCACGAGTCAGGAAGCAAACCATCCAGGCAACACAAGATGAGAATGGCGTGGAAGAAAGTACCCGGCCCAAGAAGCGCCAGAGGAAAACCGCTGAAGAAGGCACAACACCCAAGCAGCCAAGAAAACGGAAAGCACCAACACAAAGCGGCACAAATACGCCTAGAAACAGGCGTGCGCGCTCCATGACACCAGAAGACTCGGAATCTCAGTTGGTGGATCTGCAGAAACTGAAAATGGCCGATTTAACCAAGGATCTTCACATCGGAAAGAAGTTCAGCAGGCATGACGAACTACGAGAACGAGAACGACGAGCCAGGATGAAAAACAAACTTGGAACTGACGAGGAACGCGATAGTTCGACAACTCCTGATACTGGTGGCCAGGTTGACAAGACTGGAAGCCCAGCACCGTCGCCAGCACCATCTGCTCCAGCCGCTCCTTCAGGACCCCAGTTCCGTATTGTGGATGGGCAGATCGTGATTGATCAAAGTTCGTTGTCCGTGGATCGACATGCTCGAGCAGCTGCAGCCGCTGGAGATTTAGAAACAGTGGAAGAAAACGACTTCACTCGCCTTATCACCAGCAATTCATTCATGAACACCTCTAAACTTAAAGGACCCAACATCTGGACCGAAGATGAGACCGAGCTTTTCTACCGTGGTTTGTGCATGTTTGGCACAGACTTTGAGATGATCTCCAAGATGTTCCCTGGCAAGCAGCGCCGTAATGTCAAGCTCAAATTTAACCGTGAAGAGCGACATTGTCCTAGGCGGATAAACGCCGCTCTCATCGGCGAGAAGACGGTCAAGATGAACATTGACGAGTACAAGGCGTTCACCGGAAGTGAATTCGAGCCTGTGGAGGCCATCGAAGCTGAGCAGCGCAAGATCCAGGAAGAGTACGAGGCAGAAGAGAAGCGTCGCGCCGATGAGCAGGCCGAGGCTATGCGCAAGAAGCGCGAAGAGTTGTTCAAGGATGATGAGGATGGCGACGCAAAGAAGAAGAAGAAAAAGAAGAAGCAAACAGTCGTCTACGGACTCAACGGAGAACCCATCGTCCAAGAGGAATGACGAGAAGGGCCAAGACATATACCAGACTGCGACAGAGATCGAGGTCAAGTCCAAAATACGGGGGAAAGGGTTCAGGCGGCGCAAAGGGAATAGGCATGATACCCACAGGGTTTTTCGGTGTTTGCTTATGAATTCAACGGTTACATGGGATCGGATCGGAGAGCAGTCTCTACAGAATAGTCGTTGCTCATAGCTTAAGTAGAATACACTATGGAAGTTAGTAAAACGGATGTACTTTGAATTGGAAAGTAAACAGGCGGGTGATCTTGGAGGGAGCACCACTGGCTCTTGTTACCCTCTGCGGCATATTTCAGGCTTATCTGAAATCCAATGTTCGTGGAGTTTCCGCACGATCAGCACCAGCCGGCCAAGTGTACGATTCGAGCCCGTCGCTATCGATAGGTTTGAACATTCGTCAATTTCATCAGCTATCTGTGTTGCCCTGCATTTGCACATATAGATGCTAAGCAGAATCTCCATACCCTCCCTACGTCGGCGCATCTCGTGATGGCGTCGCGACTTACACCAGGACGTCACCATGGCGGTTAAGCGCCCAACGCCTCATGACTACCCATATTATTTGGGAATGCCTAGTTTTGTTGTGCTTCCTCCACTAATATTCATAAACGCATATATCTGCACGTTTAGTCCTAACCCACCTAGTTGTTAGGACCAGGCTCGTCATCCTCCGGTTGGTCGAAGAGGAAGTTGGCAGCGAGTTCTTCGTTCTTATCACAGGCAAAGTAAGCTTGGATGGCCGCGTCTCTATCGAAACCGAGGCGGCAAAGCTGGACTGTGTTAGTATCATGGAAAACTAGGTCGGACTAGAATATCTTACCCTCTCAATGGCATCACGCTCCTCCTCGGTAACTGAAATAGCCTGAGCTCCAGGTGGCAGAGGAACGTCGTCATCGGCGTACTCGCCAAGAAGCTGGAGGAATTGGTCGGGATTTGAGGCGATCAACTCGGCCAGTTGAGGGTTACCAGCACCGAGCTGCTGAAGGATGGGCTCAAGCATTTGCGGTTGTTGCTGAACGACCTGGCGGAGTTGCTGGAACTGAGCGTTGTGTCGTAGGAAGTCGAGGTTACCCAAATCACCACCCTGACCGGCGGCAGCTGCGGCGGCAGCAGCTGCAGCCGCCTGGTTACCACCGCTTCCTCCTCGAGCGCCGGAACCTCCGTGCTGAGCAGCAAGATCGAACAGGTTTACACCACCGTCGTCGCCGCCTTGAGGAGCAGCGGCGGGCTGAGCTGGTTGAGAAGCAGGGGCTGCAGGAGTGGCCTCCCGCTGCTGCTGTTCTTGTCGGATGTTATCGGGAATGCCCTGTGGTCAATGTAAGTAATCGCAACTAGTGACAACCTATGATTTATGAACGAACAGTGAGTAGATATTCGACCGCACGGTCGGGGTTGTTGAATGCAGCGCGCATGGCGGCCTCGATCTGACTTCTCTCGAAACCCATAGCCTCCATGTTCGCGATCGCCTCGGTACGTTGGGATCCCATAGCCAGGCCTGAAGGCTCTTCGGACTGAGCACCAGATCCAGCATCAGCAGAGCGCTGGGGAGTGGGTGTCGCGGGCACAGCAGCCTGTTGAGAAGCGGACTGTGCAGGGGCAGCTGGGGCAGCAGGAGTGCGAGCAGGAGGAGCGGCTGGTGTAGCAGGAGGAGCGGCGCTGGATTCGGCAGGCTTGGGCTTGGGCTATCACAATTTGTTAGTACATGGACACCTCACAAGCAATGGCGTTACAAACCTTGTTCACCATGCAGACCACGAAGCCCTTCTCC
Source organism: Fusarium chlamydosporum (assembly GCA_014898915.1). Lineage (NCBI taxonomy): Eukaryota > Fungi > Ascomycota > Sordariomycetes > Hypocreales > Nectriaceae > Fusarium > Fusarium chlamydosporum. Next base: position 98,554 of record JAAVUD010000022.1, on the reverse strand, counting down.
TCGATATTGTAAGATCCGACGGTTTCTTCATCCTTGAGAATTTTGCCTTGTAACGACGTCAGCGTGCTGTGGGGTAGAATGCAAGAGGATGTGGTAAATACCTGAGTAGATGAGCTTCTGTAGCTGAGGCTCCCATCCCTTCTCAGCAGAAATCTTCTCCTTGACGGCAGAAATCTGTCCTGGGTTAGCTGACTGGACGGTTTGCGCCAACACCTGAAGGCATCGAGGCGGGGCAGACCTACCAGCTCTGAGGGCTCGACATCGAGCGTAAACTTTTGCTGCTTGAGATCCTAGAAGGCTCAGTTAATTTCCGTAAATCTGCGAAAAGCTGGCAACGAAGAGATTGGACCAGCGGCGGCGACGCAGCCATTCGTAACGTACTTTGAAAGTGACCTTCATGATGGGCGAAGAGTCTGCCGTTGTTGTGTAAGGTGGGGAGGTGGAAGTGAGAGGCGAACGGCGACCTGGGATTAGATGGATGAATTCGTCTCGCTTCGGGTGCGGGCTCGAGCCAAGATGATGTTAGGGTGAAGTGTCGAAAGAAGGAGAGAGTTGTAGGGCAGAGAGAGAATAAATGGAAGTTATTAAATCCCGCCGAAATCTGCTTGCAGTTGCAGAAGAGAGGAAAGCTTGAGGTAAAAGTAGAGTGTAAAGGTAGTAGGTAAGTTAGGTAGATTACCTTAGTACCTAGTTCAACTGCAACAGAAGTTAACAGCCAGCCCAGTCCAGCCTGCGTTGACGTTGGCAAGCCCAGGCAGTGAGTGGCTACTGGCTACTGATACTGGTCGCTGAGGGAAGAAGTGGGGAATTATCCTGGCGAGTTTGGAGGGTTGCTCAAGTATGCTTTGACCTGAAGAGGCTTAGTGTTAGTTTGTCAGCCACTCTCCAGGCTACCAAATGACTGGAAGGCGCGCGTACTGTACTTCTGCCTGAGAAAGAATCAGAGTCTGTCACAAGCAGAGCCAACCTCCATACCTAGGTACCTAGAATAGGTAGGTAGTAGGTAGGTAGACCTAGATCTGGGCCTCAAAGAGAGATAATTTACCCATCAGCTTCACTCTGTGGCTGAGGTCTATGGGAGATAAAAATAGAATTAATTTTGTTTTTTCCCTTCGTTTAACGATAGAATGTTCGTTCACGTTAAAATACAGTACAGGATGATAGTTGACCTGAGACATGGATTGAAAGCTTGATCAAGTGCCCAAATAACCTTGTAAACCAAAGCTATCACAACCAATTAATTATTCAGTACACGATACCTAACTAAGTACATGATAAAGACTGATCTCTCCAAAAGTTGGGTACCTATTGTTTGATGGGCATTAGATCTCAAAGATGTGAGTGATCCAATGATACATATCACTCTAGTTTGAGTGGAGTGAACGCATCGCCAACACCATGACGTTATCGTTCTACTTCATCTGAACAATCGTCCTTTGTGTAACACTTTATGTGAACTAGTCTACCTGTACAGAGATATCCCATCAAAAATATCCAAAACAAATCATACTCACCACGTGTCAAAGCGAATACGCTCTAGTTTGCCCGAGACAAGCTCTGTACTACACAAGTGTAAATTATCCAGTTGCTTGGGCTTCAAAGCCTTATTTTAGTCTGTCCAGGGCATCAGACAATTTAAGACCAGTTTTTAGAATTATTTTTTTCCTTCACTGAAATGCAAAGGTAAAGATGGAAACGACAGGTACTGGTTTTGTCACTATTCTCTCAGCAAATGCACTCTTGATACCACAAGAGCATGAATAAGGACTGTGTACACATTAAGGCGAGATATCCTCAAAGGCTTGGATGACTAACAGTACATGCACTTCACCAATGGATACACTCATGTATTCGCTCATTTGACTTGTTTGATATTGCTTCTTTCTTTTCTATCTTTGCTCTACCTTGCTTGCAGTTCATCTCTGTCATCCATCCTCGCGCCTCGAGCGCAGAGGGTTTCCTTAGTCTTGAAGTCAGTCGTTACAAAAGCGCCTCGCTGTGTTCCCTTTTTGGTATACATGTAAAAATCCCACCCAGCTCCCATCATTACATCCTTCCTTGTCTAAATGGTAAACTTCCATCTAGTAGTGATGTAAAAAAAAATTGATAATAAAGAAAATGGAGTGCGTTGTCCATATCATAGTCGCCCGCTACGTTCTCGTAATCCCTCCCACTTGAGTTTTGTGTTTTTTCTTTTTAGATTCGTTAAACGTTATTGATAGTTGGTGGCTATCGTTAATTTTTGTCCTCCTCTTTTGATTCGTGTGTACTGTCACTGTCCATTTTGGACTTGCGGTTGTTATAATCTGACCAACTTGATCGAGAGCCTGCACCCATCACCCATTGAGGGATAGGGGGTGTGAGCGGTCGCTCGCCTGACGACCGTGAGTCAGTTTCCACTTCCTGCTCCTCCATAATACTGTCCTGCTCCTCTCTGGCAAGGGGGTGAGGGTGCACGGACACAGAGGTAGAGCGCAGTGAACGCACGCTCTGGCGGTGTGTGATGACCTGGCCAGCGTTGGGTGAGGCCACGACGACAGTGCCAGGTGTAGCCATCGGAGGAGGTGTGGGAGAGTCGGATCGGAACAGAGGGTGAATATGAGATTCACTCAACGATGGCTCAGGAAGGTCGGTCAGCGACGATTCGGGGTTTAGTTGCTCGCGTCGAATAGACACCGGGCTGTAGCTGCGACTTCTCATCATAATCCTAGGAGGCTCAAGAGGCATGTCGACGTCGTGAGGGGTTGATGTTCTACTTGGTGAAGGGCTACCAGGGATTGTCTCAAGGAAGTGGCCTTGAGTCTTTTGAGGAGGAGGAGTAGTGGCTTCAACGACCTCACGGTTGTGTGTATCGACAGAAGAGGTGTCCCAGGTATCAAAAGCATCCTCACTGGATTGGTATGCGGTGGAATCAGCAGTAATGGGTCGACGGAACTCGCTAGAAGAGACGTGGCTCTTGACAGTGGCAGATCGGATGGCGTTAGACAATTGAGCCTTGATAGAACTGGCGGTACCAGACCTGGATCTTCCACGACGAATGGACGAGGCAGGTGTATGGAAGTCCATCGAGGTCATCTTTCGGGGCATCGGGTCACGGTCTGAAGCAGTGTGGCTGTAGCGCAGTGTCTTCAGAGATGACTTGGATCGGTATGAGGGCAGACTCCGACCCTCCTCAAGAGTGTGCAGGGAGAAAGCCTGTTGGTCACTTCGTCGAGTGAGGAAGAAGTGGACAGAAAGGAAACCAGCCTGGAACATGAAACATAGGCCAAGAGCAACTGACAAGCCGATGAGAAGGCTGTTCTTGTTGGCATTGGCAAGGTCATCCTCGTTCTTGAGTGTCGATTTACTAAATTGAATGAGTGTGGCTACTGTTGCAACAGTAGCAAAGAGGATAGTCAAAACGGCAGCACCAAAGTCAACGCCGAGACATCGAGTTGACCAGCTGCGGAATGAGGTTGAAGGGTATGTAGACAAAAACCATCCAATGATAAAAAGGGTCACGGCCTCAAGAGCGACGGACACTTGCGAGAGTGTTCGGCCACTCGATTCCTTGGGAATGTGAACCGTGAGAACAATGAGAACCGCCATCACAGCCACTGTCGCCAACAGGGCCAAAGCACCCAGCGAAACCGATAGTGTGTGTCGCATTGTGTCGATTGTTTGCAAAGAAGACGTTGCTTAGATAGTTGTCTTTCAAAGCCCCAGTATGATGGCTGGTAGGAGGCTAGCCTCGAACTAACAGTTCGTTGGAAATCCTAAGTCGGAGCCAGAGCAATTGTTCTTGTTGTTGATATTCTGCAATGATTGTAATGTTTGATATCGCTGCATAATCTGGCCTGGATGGGCTTCGTCGATCCTGATCGGCAGCGGAAGCGAAAGTCGACGATAGATCTAAGATGATGGTCGGTATGTAAAGTTGTGTTGAGAAAACCGAATTCGTCGAGAACAAGCGGATCCTCAGGACAGTCACCTAAGTCGTCGGGCTCTTTTTGTTGTTTACAAATAATAACAACCTGTGGTCGGCGGTGTAAGTCGACCTGAAGCCAAGACAGGGACTGAAGTACCGAAGCGGTAAGAAAGAGTGAGTGTAAGTTGATATAAAATCGGATCCCCGGGTTGTATAAAAAAAAAGAGCGTAGTACTCTGGAGGAGACAACTGCTGTTTGTTTCAGGTTGAGCAATTGAACCGAACCAAAAAGAGAGAACTGAAGCAGCAGTCACGGAGCTTGCAGTATAAGTCAAGGATAGATGATATAGTATAGAAACGAGTGGCTGGTATAAGAGAGTGTGAGTTTAAGTGTGAGAGAAAGACCTGGGGAAGGGAAAGAGAAGAGGGAAGAGAAGCAAGTGAGCAGAGGCCAGGAATAAGTAAAAGAGTAGTAATAATCAAAACGAACTTGTGGATGCGGACGGACGTTGAATTTGGGGGTGTATGGGTCTGTGTGTGGGAGTGAGTGAGTGAGTAGGATGGATGGATGGGTCGGATATCAGAGTAAGCCCAAGCCCCAGCCCAAGCAGCAGGAACAGGAACAAGCCTAAGAAAATGAGAAGAAAAAAGCAATCAATAATAACTAGTGAAAATGTCAGTGTTCCTGAATGTTCGTGCGTTTGTGTGGATTCACTCACTCAGTGCCTGCACTGCTGTGGTTGCGTTGCGTGTCGTTAGCAAAATAGGTCCGGGACTAGACAGGGGTGTAATGAACAAGGTCAAGACCCCCCAGTCAACTCTCTAACTCTCTCAGACAATTGCACAGGCAAGAGGAGGGGAAACGGTTTGACAAGGATTCCCCTTCACTCTGGCGGCCCCTTGCTCGATTTCCGAAGAGTTGATGGTGGTGAGGTTGAGGGATAGGGTGTGTGTGAGAACCATTGGAAAGAGTGGCTGAAAGTTGGCTGATTTTCTCTCATGCAAGTCATGGCAATAACCGGCTTGACCTTGCAAGGCACTTTTTCTCTTCCCTTAGGTTCTCTCATCATCTCAACTCACTGTCGGGTCCGTCTCTAGACATTAGAGAGGTGGATTAGTGGGTGCGTGGGTAAACCATGACAGCCGAACGGCTCTTGTGGATGGATGGATGAAGGTTGAGTTGAGTTGAGTTGAGCCAAGTCTAATGTCTGGATAAACCCCCCAATCAACTGATGTTTGCTTCTACCATCCCATCCATGAAATTTGCATCATGCCTTGTCATCGAAGAAAGAGGGCGCACACGAGCTGAGATTACCTGCCAGGATAAATCGATTGGCTCTGGTATCTCGTTTCTTCTCGCAGGCTTCAAAAAAGCTCCAACGGTCGGTCAACCCATCAAAAGGCCATCATCACTAACGGCTCCCCCAAACTCAAACTCCCAAATGGGAAATGATCACCTAGTCCCAGACGAGAAAAATTCAAGCCCTCAAAGCCCTACAATATCCATCATAAAGCCATAACTAGTATTGTAGCGGTATAGTGAGGTTGACGTGAGGGTTATCTTCCCCGCTGCCTCCACGCGAGGACAACGACATGCAATTCGGTCAGGGCAAAGACACGAGAATCCTCTTTTCATCAACATGCTATTGGACAAAGAGTCCCCAATAAGTCAGAACCGGTTCCGCGGGTACCTGACTCTAGCCTGGTCTGGCTTGGCTTGGTTGGCATTGCGTTGCGTTGCAGTCGCTAGATTGATCGATCTAATGCCAGCAGTACATAACAAATTTTTTATGACTTGAGAGAACCGGGTTTGTTGTTTGTTGATGTTGACATGACGTTGCATCGAGGCTTCTAAAGCTAGTAAATAGTAACGGCGACTATTCATTTTGGGAATAATTGTATGGATTGCTATAAACTTGGCATTTAGAGGTTATCGTCACGATGGAGAGATCTTTTAATCATCGAGAGATGCCCCCTGTAGCATCGAGTACAAGCCACAGGGCTATGCTTTCCAGTGTAAAATTGTCTACACCGGGACGAGGGTGTTGTAGGTAAGTTCTGTGCTGCATGTTGCTCGTCATCCTACTGTACGGTGAGCAGCATGCATGCTATGCTTTGCTTTGCTTTGACTGTCCGAGCTGCTTCTCGCTTCGCTTCGCTTCGCTTGACTGCGAGAGAGAAAAAAAATTGAAGGAGTGAGTAAAGGGCCTTCAAGGCTTTCCGCTGAATAATCTTGGAAGTCCAACTCGCAAGCAAATACCGACAACGGATCCATGCGTCAGACCAAGCACGGCCTGTTAATCCTTGTCCTTCGTTTCATCTTTCTCTTCCCCGGGCTACTAATTATTCATTTGTCCTTCTTTCCGCTGTAATCGAAGGCAGACGCAAAACGTGGCAGAGCAAGCAAGACAGGGCAAAGCAAGCTTCGTCCTTGAAACGAAGAATCTATTTTGGATAGAGTACAGTACATCAAGACCAATAGGGTAGGATAATGAAACCTCAGGAATTAAATTAAGATATAGATGTAGCACATCTGATTTGATATTGAAGCCATGCTAACTGACGCCTGCACTGTAATCTTCCGCCGTCAGCAGCAGAAGAAAATAATTGCTACAGAGGCATAAAAAAAGAAAGAAAAAAGAAAGGCAACTTAATATGAAGACGAACCACACCACAAAGAGAAGAAACCGCCGAGGGGGGGAAACTGACTGTTCTCTGCATCGGCGCTTGTTTCGACGCTCACAACACCATGTGATCTGGGCTTTTCTTTTTTGTTTATTACATTTTTTATTACAGCTTTCCTAGCTTAGGTACAGTAGCTACCTTGGAGTAAATGGTTGGTCTCGTTGCCATCTCGCAACCATCCTCTCATGAGACACATTAACTTCCAAATTAACAAATGCCCCCTCCCCTTGCTTCTAATGGTCCCCTGGCCTAGGATCTTTAGGTGTCTCTGATAAATCCAGACCCTGAAAGAGAAGGACACTCTCTGCTCTGAGGTCATTGGGGTCTTTGCGCGTGGTCTCAGTCATTGTCTCCAGACTCTTTGTGTGCTCTGCCGCCTCCGTCATTGTTTCGACCCCTCTCTCTTTTTGAATGCCATGAGACATGTCGACTGTCTATTAGCAGTTTAACCTGCGATAGTCAGCTGTCTTGACTTCAGTTGGTTTCGGGTGTACTACTCAACCAAGACTTGACTATTGCCCCCATGTTCTTAGTTACCTGAGCAGTAGCTACTATGTCACCCTATTGAGTTGTTTACTCTCAAAATCAAGATTTGTTATCAACAACGAATCAGTTACAAGAGACATCAGCTTCACGGCCAGCTTTTCGGCAGTCGACGCTTCCGCGAGCCTTTCCTATTACTGTATCCATCCCCGCCCTACATCCTCCGTCTGCCGTGCTACAGTAATAAAGTACCTTGCTTACTTACCTATGTATTGCTGTGTAGCGTAGCGCCGGCGTTCTACATACGTAATATTGTGGACGTACGTGTGTGCGTGCTTTGCTCCCCAGCGGGAGTATCCTCAGCCTTATTTCTGCTATGAGATAATTGCTATCGCAAGCTAAACCAAACTCCTTTCATGGAAAGCGGGCTTACCGAAACACCTTCTGCCATGACATGTTCTGGAGTCTTTTTCTTTTCGTCCGTTCGTCAAACCAATTTACAGGTAACGTGCGTGCACTCGAAACAGGAGAGAGAAGGAGAAGAAGGCATTGCCCCTGGTTGTAGGACGCGAAAGGGAATGTCTTGGAACAGGGTTACCCTTGTCGCGGTATTTCCGGGGGTGAGATCACTCACCCACTACAGCAGAACAAGGTGCTTGTCTTGTCACGGTGGAAGTGCAGTGAGGTGAATGGTTGGTTGGTTATTCATGAATTAGATCTGTTTCTTTTTTTTTTTTTTCTTTCTTCCTTTTGAAGAAGGTATGTTAGAATATAGTATGATGGTAGTTTGGAATAGATTGATATCGTCCTATAGATGACTCGGTTTTCGGCTGTATCATAACCTACTAACCTATGTTTCGCATGTGAATTCTTTACTTTTCATTTTCATTTTTCTTTAGTGAATGATTCATAGAGGCGTCCTCTGTAATAGTAGGCCCGTGAGCTGAACTCCGTATTATTGGATGTCGATCACTGAAATCACTGCACTGGACTCAGGTCAGTCAGGTCTGTTGCATAACTGCTAAGGTCAAGTTAAGTCAGCTTCTAAGTTATTTGTTCTTCTGTAATCTCCGCTACCAGTTCCCACGCCATTACGGTACTATACGTATAGCTAGGTACTTTACAGTCATCCAGAATTTTACTGCGTTTATCCCGGTAGCAAAACGCCTTCGGATGAATGTTGGTCAGCACTCTTGACGCTTATTCGTAGTCTACAATTTTTAAATTCATCTCTTCACAGCATCCGTCAATGAGGATTCTTCCATCACCATTCAGACATGTGCTGTATGCCATGTCTACAGATGTGAAATGAATACGACCTGCAATCAAAGTACTTATGCTGATGAACCTATCAGTCGTCACCCCTCGGGCCTTTTTGAAGGTATACGTAACGTTATACAAACAGCTGCTGTACCCCACGTAAATCACTAACAGTCCACCACAAACCTCCGTTGTGGAATTCGATGTACGTAGGACTTGATGATTCTGCATATCGCATCACATCGTATCGTATCACATCATTAAATCAAATGAATATGTTTTCTCTGCTTAGCAAAGTATATCGTCGCAATCTCGTATTGCGGACCACAACCCGTACTCACTTGTCTATCAACCAGCACTGTCATGGACTTTTCAGTGTACTTAGACCGCCGACACGTCTATGCTTCTTCGTCACGCCCGAAGACCAACAATGGCTGTGGCTGGCGACGTCATTATTTACCTAGTATAGTTCACCTTTACTATCAGAGTTCATGCTGCTCGCCTTAGAAGCACGGTTGTCGAAAAGCTTCTTCGCTGTCAATGTCTGTCAACTTCTTGTCTTCCTGGACCATGATCTGCAAACCCCCAAAGCTGTCAAATACCGAAAAAGACATGGTTTGTTTGATCACGTCCAATAAAGAGCTCAATGGATGTCCAGGTCTAGACGATCTGTGGACATACAGTAACCACGCGTACGCCCAGGATCTTCTTTTATGTTTCTACTGTTGTATATGATCGTCCAAGCTTGATTGGCTTCTGATGATCAGGACTATTAAAAATAGATTGGGATTATTTTAATCGATAGAAACTAACAAACACTGATGGTAAAACTAATGCATAACATACTTCAACTGTTGGATGTCAAAATTGCATGGTGTCAAGAAAGAACTTTTTGAGGCTCAGGATCAAGCGCTCGTAATAACATGTTTAGTTAGAGCTGCCAACTATTTCTCTCTGGAAATTAAGCTGGCGTCAAGCTCCCGCTGTTGTAACCAACAATTGACCAAAGATTCGGTCTCGATCGGCGCTTGTAGTAGTCAATTAGGCCGGGAAAGGCCATCGGTAAGTTTTGTTTACTTGTTTGTTTACTTGGAGCTTCATTTGGATGTTTATTTTGTTTTATAGCTTGGACTTCTTCTGGTTTGTTTAGATCTTCAACTGAGATGCGGGGGAGCTTTATTCGATCTAGCTGAGGCTGAGCTTGTTTAGTGTCTCAGTAACTGTCTTGGGTTAATAGTATCCAACAGATGATGACATTCAACCTGCAGGAAGTGATCTCGCTTGTGCGTGGCTGCATGGTCGACTGCCAATAGTTGATGGGACTGTCTTTACCAGTCAGCAACACGATATAATAATTTGAGCCGCATCTTGTTAGCTTCCAGGAAATGAGTCTGCTCTACTGTATTGCCTACAATGCAAGTCTGAGACTAACATATGCACACTCCACGATTCGCTGTTAAACTTGCCATATCAAGACTTAAATTCAACTGAACCGAACTGAACCGAACTGAACTGTGGACCAATAATTCATGTACAATCCAGCAGTTGCACAAACAATTCATTAAACTCGGTTACCAAGGAACAAAGACCTAGCTAGGTTGAGGTAGACAAGCATTCACGGCACATGGATGTTGAGATAGGCGGAATAATTTCATCGATCGGTTACCCCACTGTCGGGACACTCACGCAATCGATTCGAATCGACTTGACTTGGGAAATTACACCAAAGGCCGTTTACCATCGAGTGACAGGCTTTTGACGAGCCATACGACAGTCAATCACGATGGACGAATAACGTGGGTTAAGCTTTGACACTACCTACTTCATCTCCGGTAAAGTAACCGTTTACAGTAGCTCAACAATATCCTTGACAAGTGACAAGATACACAGACCAGAGTACAGTACAGTAGTAGTGCAGTATTCATAGGTATTGGCCCAGGGTCCATCTGGAGATGCAAAATTTCAACTGGGCAGTTCCAACTTTGTCTGAACTTGGCTTTGAAAAGCTTCGTAATCAGGCTCCGCTGGGACGAGCAAGACCCGTATTCTAATGGACAACGAGTGGAGGGAGGTCGAGTCAGACGGAAATTTTATTGACATGAGACATGAGATTTCGGGGCCCGGCCAAAGACATTCATTTGTTTTTATGTCTCGGATACAGGCTGTCTAGACAGGTAGGTAGCTACAACACCTGCTACAGCAGCTCTGCAGCGGCACAGCAAAAATAAATTCGCTTTTCATGACGGTTCCCGTGATTATGTCCCTTGCTTACTTAGGGTATCCTTCTTCAACAAATGTATGCCTGCCGATACATGCATGATACTCTAGAACTGCATGTCCCAGATGGAAAATGCAGTCTACTATAGTTTAAAAACTATTGCTCAGCCCATGCGGCAGCGGTTCAAGTAGATCATCATAGGCTTAAAACTGTCTCATGTCTCGGTATCGTGGAGTCTCGAGACGTCCTTCACCAATGAGATGACTAAGTGGACAACAGACACAGTAACTATTTAACACTCCTTATTTCATGGGATGCATAACTCAGGGGAATTGCAGTCTGTAATTTTCTACATTGTCTTCCAAATCCCTTTGGTTGACTCAGGTCAGATCTGAGCCGTCCAAGATCGGTTAATCGAGTCCATGATCAAAGTTCAGGGTAGATGACATCCAGCTCGGCACAACTTTGAGATGTCTACTTGCTCAGCTCACGGAAATGAAGCAAATGTTAGATTATATCACAGCAATCAATGATGTTGGAAACCATTTTTTTTGGACGTCTAAAGAGAAGCCATATACACAATAAAGTTGGATGTTGTTTGTTTGTCTTAGACTATGTAGCTCAAGCATGGTGGCTGGGGTGACCAATAAGTGTTGACATCATGACTTTACTCACTTTTCAGCTTCAATGACAACATAAGGAAGAGTCTTTCAGTCAACTCAATACCACACATTACGACAGTATTACATCAATTCCTCAAAAAATGGCAAAGCCTCGTGTAATCTATTGGTTCCGTACGGATCTACGCCTTCACGATTCACCTGCTCTCAAGGCTGCCTTAGACCTTGACCCAGCTGTACTTTGGCCCATCTTCACCTGGGATCCGCACTATGTTTATCGTGCAAGAGGAGGTCTCAATAGATGGCAGTTTCTGTAAGTCACAAATCCTTATCAAAAAAGACACATACTGACTATACATAGACTCGACTGTCAAAAGGACCTCTCCAAGTCCATCACAAAAGTGAACCCAAAATCAAAGCTCTTTGTTCTCAGAGAAGCACCACAGACGCTATTTCCAAAGCTCTTCAAAGCTTGGAAAGTTACACACATTGTCTTCGAGAAAGACACAGACAGTTATGCCCGTGAACGCGACAGCGTCGTGACACAGGCAGCTAAAGATGCCGGCGTCAAAGTAATCATCCGCTCTGGCAGGACGCTATGGGATAGCGACCAAATAGTAGAGAAGCACGGCGGAAAGCCAACCATGTCTATCAATCAACTTCAGACTGCAGGAAGTAAGCTCGGTGAAGTCAGAAAACCGATACCTGCCCCAAAACACCTCCCAGATCCAGGAGAAATGCCTGTCAATTTCGACCAGGAAGAGCCAGAGACCAAGCCAGACTTCAATTCGGAGTTCAGGACAGAAGGAGACAGAGCATACACCAAGATAGCAGGACCAAAGGGCGACTTTGCCATAGAAACGATGGAGGAACTTGGCTTTCCACCTGCAACCACTCCTCATCGTGGAGGAGAAACACTTGCGCTAAAAGCCCTCGATGAAATCATCGCCGATAAGAAGTACACCGCTACCTTCCAGAAGCCAAAGACGAGCCCAGCCCAGTTCGAGCCGCAAGCGACGACTCTGTTGTCACCACATCTGCACTTTGGCTCGCTCTCCGTGCGAGAGTTCTACTGGCGGGTCAAATACATCGTGGATTCATACAAGGGAGCTTCTTCTCCTCCCGAAAGTCTGATCGGTCAACTGCTCTTCAGAGATATGTATTTCGCCGCACAGGCCGCACTAGGATATGTCTTTACACAGACAGCAAACAATCCGTACTGTCGTTTCATTCCCTGGCATCTGCCCTCAAAAAGGGATCCAGAAACGGGTCTTGTCACAGGAGAGCATCACGTAGACTCAGAAGAGGCAGAGATATGGTTTAAGAGATGGAGAGTCGGTATGACTGGGTTTCCCTGGATTGACGCTCTTATGCGACAGCTGAAGGACGAGGGATGGATTCATCATCTTGGCCGTCATGCAGTGGCCTGTTTCCTTACTCGAGGAGGTTGCTACATCGACTGGGAACGAGGCTGTGAGGTCTTCGAGGAATGGCTCATCGACCATGAGCCAGCTTGTAACGCGGGTAACTGGCAATGGCTGTCCTGCGCAGCTTTCTTCTCCCAGTACTTTCGCTGCTACAGCCCAGTAGCCTTTGGCCAGAAGTGGGATAAGAAGGGGGACTTCATCCGTCGATATGTGCCTGAGTTGAAGGACATGGACGCAAAGTACATCTACGAGCCCTGGAAAGCTCCCCTCCCAGATCAGAAGAAGGCAGGTGTTCGCATCAAGGGTGACGGCCTGAACAATGTCGAGGAGGGTACATACCCGAAACCTATGTTCGACTTTGCCAAAAGACGAGAGGTGTGTATTTCTTCTATGAAGACTGCATACCAGGTAGGACTTCACGGGAATGATGGCCAGGCACTCGACGGGACATGGCGTAAGCTGTTTCCTACTGATCGTGGGGAAATACAAGGTGACATCGAGAGTGATCACGGAGAGTACGCCGACTATGCAGAGAATGGAGAGGGGCAGGCTGATAATGAGGCTAACGAGGAAGGAGAAGGTATGGCCTCTGTTAAGAACGACGATGATACAGCAAAGGGCAAGCGGAGTGGGAGACGGCATAGTACTGAGAAGGTACCAAAGAAGCAGAAGACATAGGTTTATTCTCATTCAAGGATAGATTCGTTTCTCAGTAATGTTCGTACACAGCCTTATTCTTGCTATATTGTACACCTCAAACCATTTCCTATCACTAATACTTGGCGCTTTGATCCGCTAGCCTCGACCACTCCATTCCCCAGAGGTTGTAGTCCCTCTTCAAATCCTTATCTGTCTCCTTCGCTCCCCTCCCAAATTCAAGCTCTGCCAATTCCCGATATGCCTCCTTCTTCCCCAAAAATGCTTCGCTGAACAGCCGCTGGCGTTTGCCTTCGACGCTGCCTGTAGCAAGCATGGGAGCAACCTCAGCATCAGCAGCTGGATCTCCAAGAGCCTTGAGCGTCTCCTTCGCCTCATCTACCTTTCCAAGTTGTGCGTACGACTTTGCGAGGCATCGCATGCACATGTTCTTCCACTCAAAGATGCCATCGTCGACGCTGAGAGCTTGATTGAAAATGGGAATGGCGGCCGCGAATCTGCCAGCCTTGAATAGACTCTCTCCGTAAACGGTTAGGGCATTGCAGTCTTTTCCTTCGGATACAAGCTCCATGAAGCGTTTCTCAATGACCCTGGATTCAGGTGACTTGCCCCAGTCACCACGAAGGAGATACAGTCTTGCCACGGTGATTGTGGAAGGATTGTAGTTTTCTCCGGAAGCAGCTATAAAGAAAAGGCGTCCAAGGGCTGACAAGAGCGGTGATTTGTTTAAGTATAGCAGGCATCCTAGCTCATGGGCAGTCTCTACCGGGATGTCGAGGTCTGGCAGCAGCATTTTAGTCCTATTCGTTTGTCTAAGCTCTATCGTCGATCTTACCAGCGAGACTGTTGATGCGAATATTTTTTGCCTCTGTAACGGCTTCCGCAAATTTCACTGCGTGGTCGTAATATTCCTGTGGCGTGAGTGTGTTGATGATGCCCTTACATTGTTGTATGGCCGATTCGAAGTCGCTCGGGGTCATGTATTGTCCCTCAGCAGTTGAGGCTTTGAACTGGGTCTGGGCTTGTGGCTGGGATGGAATGAGTCTTGGTGCTCGCGGAGGTTTCCGCAATGGAGCTCTTGGGCTTTTAGGACCAGCATATGAGCGAGTCTGATGGAAATTGAAGTTGTTTGTTGCTGAGTTGCTCATAGCATGTTGAGTGTGTGTAGCAGTAGTGGTTATGGCTGGTATGAAGGAGCTGGCGCGCAACAATTGGCGCAAAGTGTTGGACTTTACATGACGAGGTGAAATGGCCATTGTGAAACTCAATTTTTGGTATGATAAGAATGATTAATTGATTTTACAAGATCTGCATAGGTAGTCTGGAGATGTTCTAAATCAGTCTCTTTCATGTTGATAGAAGCTCCAGATGGTTGATGGATCCAGCCAAAAGCTGTGGGGACACATCTGAGGCTTTGCACCAATCACGTTACTCAAACTTTAGGGGTGCATGTCGAAAAACCATTCTCAGTCTGAAATTTTCATACAGTTCAAGAGAGCTTCATCAACAATCTTCAACATTCAACCACAGCTCAAGCTGTTAATTTTCTATATCGACCACTGAGACCGAAAGAATATTCTCTTCAACTATCACACTTATCTGTTCTACGACAAAGTGTGATCTGGATTTATCGCATCCTAAAACATTTCCTTTGGCCCATCTCAGCACTTTCACCTAAAACTTTTTGTCAACCGCAATACACAACAAACAATGGCACCTTTGACACGCAAGAGAAAGGCCGAGAAGGAACAGAAAGCTTCTGTCGAAACATCAACACCAGAGGAGCAGCGCAAACTACCTGTGAGAGCAAAGGACGGCGAAACTAGCGATATGTCTCCAGAGCAGCCAAAGGCCACAAAGGTCGTTTTCGGAGATGACGACGATATGAATGTCCCGGTCCCTCCTGTGACAAAACCTGCTGCACCAGCACCTAATGAAGAGGAGAGCGATGAAGAAAGCGACGATGAAGCGCCCGAGGCCGTGTCGACTTCCAAGGTAGCATCTGAGTTGAAGAAGTCCAAGCAAGCAGCCCAGAAAGCAGCTCAAGAGTCAGTCTCACTTCCATGTGTCCCTTCTTCGAACAAATCGCTAACAACTTCACAGACAAGCCGCTGCAGAGAAGCGCAAGCGTCGGGAGAGGGATGACTTGTTCAAGCAACAAGCTGAAGAGCGCAAGAAGCTAGAGGAGCAAGAGAAGGAGAAGGCCAAGAAAGAGGATTCCGCTGAGAAGGAGGAGCCTGCAGAGTCACTCATCCAGCGCAGCAGAACACAGAAGGCACCTAACCTGCTGCCCGCTGAGTTTCTCACAGACTCAAGCGACGACGAGGCCGAGAACGACGACCAAGAAGAGGAGCGCCCCAGAAAACGCCGTGTTGCTACCGTGGAAAAGGAGCTTGCGCGTCAAAGTAGGGGACCCAAGGATGAGCGTGTTGGCTCAACAGTGTTTCGCGTGGCTCAAAAGACAGACGAGAGGATGGTGCCTCAGTTGAAGCGACAGTCGAAGAACCGGAAGGATGATCTCTTGAAGAGAAACCGGAGTGCCGTGAAGCCAAGATCTGGATTCTTTGTCAAATAGGCTACTTTCAAGGGATACTCATGTATCAATCAGCACCTTGTCTAATATCAGCTTATGCCAACGACAGGCTGAGATACCTACAACTACCACGACAACCTTTCATCAAGTTACTTTGGTTACCTAAGGCGAATTGGGATTTCACGCATAAGACTCTACATAGATGAAAATTTACACGCAGGCTAGTCAGCCAAAAAGACCTCGTTTTTCAAGCACTGTATGTTTCCACAGTCAGCCCCAGTCAGAATGGACATGCAGAAAGTTCAAACTCCAAACTTGTAGAGCACGTATGCATTCGGAGATGCTCCTACCCGGACCATCGCCGACAGTTTCTGTAACAAAGAAACATTCCGGTCCACACAGAATGTTCGTTTTGTCTCGAAACTTGACCACCCTGTACCTTGCCTCACTTCAAGCAAGATAGGACCCAGATAATATGGATGTAATACAGTCATGCCACCACACAGTTAGGCAAAGAAGCTAAGACCGCATAGAGTCCGTAGGTTGGTTCAAGGCTCGATCTATCTCTGACATCCGAGCACTCGATTAGCTCGGCCGATATCGACATTTCGTGCCAAAGCTCCGTGTCCCCAGCGACTCAGATGCGCTACGCTGAAGCTCTTGGAAATTGACACTTGGTGAAAGCGCACGAGCACGAGCAAGAGCACAAGCATTTCGCGTCGTTTGTCCTGTCTGCCCACCTGAGCAGCTACCGGGTCTTGTCTTGAATTTTGATCCGCAAGCGAGATCATGGATTTGCAAAGTATACGACGCTCTCGGCAGTGGAATACTACGTGACCATCGACTTTACCCACTTGATACACATGCACTTGTAGGGGAACCGAGCCTGACGAACATCCGCTGTCCCTGCTCAACCAAGACGATCAACGATACCCAAAGCCCTAAACTCGCGGGGACTTGAAACCCTCAAACCGAACAAGAAAGAGAGACGAGGAAACGTCACCGAGAGTTTCAGAAACGAGGGCTGCTCTGCATAACGAAATCCAACAATGCAGGCTGTCATCCGAACCCTCCCTGACCTTGTCCGGTGCCTGCAGCCAGCTGCCTGCAGGCAAAAGAGTGAAGGGCGAAGCATTTCGACTCCCCGCGTCAGAGTGGGTATTCTTCAGCAAGAGAGTGGGAACGCCCATTTCCGACCGAGACGTTGGCACGCTTGACGACAAGGCCTGGTCCTTGTCCTTCTCTGTGTCTGTCCGGTCTTGGGAGATTTGCTTTCCAGGTATAGAATGGGTTACCGGGGAAGAAGAAGGAATGAAACGTTAAAGGTCAGAAACACATGGCGAATGCCGGCCTCGGGTTTCGACAGGAACCATAGCTAATTTTGGTTGGTTAATAGAATACTACACCGAGTGTGATCCGGCTGCGTTATTATGTGTTCAAGGGAAGTAAGTATGTATATAATGGGACGATATCGCTCGCTGGTATAACTATATATGTTCTAGTCACTCGCTTCATATGCAATGCATGTCTGCGGTACAGCAATTCTGCAGTTGCAGTAGAGAGCAAGTAGTTGCATACACACAAAGAAACATATGATGGGTCCCCATCCGAATTAACGGGTAATGGAACAGTTTCTCGGTCCCTGGCTGCAGTTCGGTTGCAGTAGTAATAGACATCCATACTGTATGGATGCATAATAGGAGCACATATAGGCTTGCTATTGACTTCTTTACGAAACGAAGCGACCTTGACGAGAAAGACGATACAACATAGAACATTTTACTTTTTTCGCTAACAAGCGAGTGAAAACAAAGCGGGCGGGCGGAAGGACAGGCAAGCGGAGCGAATCCTTTTGGGATCCTGGACGCAGCAACTAATTTCACAGTACAGAGTACCTCGTCTCTTTTGGATAAGTTATGTGGTGGTGTGTGTATGTAGTCTTGAAACATACTTTGTGGATAGACTGGTCACAGTAGATACTGAGAAGCAATCAACACCAAACAAACAGACGGAACCAGGTACCTTAGTAGAAGCAGCTAATCAATTGCCGTGAATACTTAAATGGAGATTGATCGAGGTACCCGTCTTTTCTGTCTGTGTTTATCTACGTACTATCTAGTCTAGCAATACTGACAATTCGGGAGATCGACGTGCGTGAGTGATTCCAGGTGGTCTGATTGCTGACTCGTGTGTCTGTGGTAGAATTCTCGTATATGGTCGTGGTTGTGAGTTTGGTACAGTAGAAGCCAACCTTGGTACTCTGTACCTATGGAAGGGAGTTCCATGTATTGTCCACACGGGAGCTTGATAGGCCCTAGGTACCTTAGTGCTGTAGGTACTACAGTAGTAGGTTAGTAGGCTAACTGCTGCACACTCAGGCACTAATGTCAAGCTTGCCCTGGCAGAAAGTAAGAGACACTGCAGGCAGTTAGCCACGTGGGAGAAACGTGATAAACAATAACAATAACAACAAGTGCCGCAACTGCCACCAACAATAAGAACAAGGCAGGCAGGCAGGCTGTTTGTCTCGTATCAGATTTTCCAACATCGCAAACATGACACTAAAAAGACAAATACTGAGCTGTACAGTGATGCTTGGTAATCCAGATGATTTCCGCCTCACCAACAACATATCAACAAGCCGACACCATCAGCCGTAGATAATCGCCATTATTGTCCTTCCAGACCTGGCCATACCATGCGATGCAATGTAATATAATGCGGAGACAAGATAAGCCCACCATTTTTGTGCGTAGGGGGGGGGGGAAAAATAAAAGGGTATAGCCATGATGGGGTCTTGTGCGAGTGCCTGGCTCAAAGAGGAGCCCTGCACCATCAATTTAGGGTCCTCTTTGAGACACCATTCGCCCTACTACGAGCTAGCTGAAGCACCTTTTCAAGAGGCCGGCCAGAACTACCAGAACAGGGCCCGTGTCGTTGTCCAATCCCAATGCCAAGTCTGTTAGAAGAGGGTCCGTATCACGAGTCGTTGAGATCCTGGGAAGTCGATCTGAGGTGGTGGCGTGGCGTCTGAGTTTGTCCAGCACCCACGAAAGAATTACCTGAAAGGTAAAAGAAGCAGATCCGAGGGGGTCCTTCTCCTCTTCCGTTAATATCGTGGAGATTTCGGCATGATAGCCTCATTATGGGATATCGTAAATGGGATATTCCCACTCCCCCCCGCAGGACCCTTCTTTTATAATTCAGTTGAGTACGGTAACAGTTTGACGATGCCTACAAAGTTCCGTCTTAATGCCAACGGCCAATTATTAATACCAAATTATCCGTACAGAATCAGGAACCGGACTATAGGGAAAAGTTAGCAAGGGCCTCAGCTTCACGCCTGAGCTTGGACGGGGGATAGTATGGGACTATCGACAGCTTCACTATATAGATGCTTGTTTTGATATTGAATGTCGAAATTACTGCAAATTCAGGATAAACCCAAAGATATGGGCGACAAGTAAAAACCAACATGAATTGGCAATGTATCTGTCTGAGACCGTACATATTCCTAGCGATCGATCTGGATGTGCTGTTGGTATGACTCGATTTCAGCTGGACACAAAACGCTGTAGCCTGTCAAGGGACCTAAAGGCAAGGCAAGGCAAGGCAAGCCAACGAAATGCTCTGTAACTTAACCAATGTTGGACTATCCATCCATCCACTACGAATAAATAGAACATCTGTTAGAAGCAACGTGGAAGCGCGCTAACCTCGACACCACACCCTTCTTTTACTGTACACCACAATGACGCCTTCATCCAATATCTGACCGCTGCTGACAACTTTATTCAAAAAATAAATCTCATCACACGGCTGCTTGCTGCAAACACAAACAAGAAGAAGAGCCAAGTTGGCTATCATACACAATAACCCCCCTGTTGATGATCGCTTACT
The DNA here is from genome assembly GCA_014898915.1 of Fusarium chlamydosporum. Lineage (NCBI taxonomy): Eukaryota > Fungi > Ascomycota > Sordariomycetes > Hypocreales > Nectriaceae > Fusarium > Fusarium chlamydosporum. The sequence goes on along the minus strand of JAAVUD010000022.1, from coordinate 78,864 downwards.
TCCAAGACAATACTCCGTCGGTAGGCGAGATCAAACTCCCGCATCGGGTACTACGAGCCGTATGAATGACTAGATACGCAGATCATTTCTCTGCCCTCGTAAGTTCGTCAATGGGTGAAGCTTAAAATGGAATCACCTTATCAATCTTGACAATGGGCATAATACGAATGTGCATCAGCAACGGAACCGCAAATGGATCAGGCTTTTCCCTATCCAGACGCGAATATTCCATTCGAGGAGCAGAGGACAGTAGCCTCGATGGCACCAGACTAACCATAACCCTTTTCTAACCAGGGCTAGCAGTTGACTCTATTCTAATCACTGATGTGCCAGCAACAGGGGATGGGATGCCTTGATACTTTATTTCAGTATCAATCATATCCATGTTCTCTGAGATTGTGTTTCATGCGTGCATTGTGGGCTATCGTCTTGATTGTTCTGCAAATAACCACACAAACAGACATGAAAAAAAACTCTGCAGTCACTGTGAGGCTCTTGGCTTATGCAATCTTGTAGCCACTCACCACCAAAGGATCACTCGCACACACATTTCTCGACAAGAAAGTCATCACCACGCGTCTGCATGTTTTAGGTTTCCTTCATCCCATGACGGATCCAAGACAATAACTGCAGGCACTTATCCGTCACGGAAAGCTACCAGGATGTCCCCCGCCCAATCACATTAACCATAGAGATGGCTTCCCCTCAAACGAAGACACCCTGAACGACTAAAGACCAGGGCAGGGGCCTCTCGGGACGCTATCGACCTTAACCGAACTGAAGAGAACGACCCTAACCTGACCTAATCAGCGCCGACTTCAAGACCATTTGGTTCGGTTGCTCTTGAACACCAGACCAAAACATGATTTCCATTCTACCATTGCCCAGTAGCAAGATCCAGATCCAGAAAAAGGACTTTACTGTCCCCCCCTTCGCCATCCTAATCAATGACGTTTGTGGCTGGGATGCAAAGCAACGCCTCAGCGGAGAACAGACCCTCTTCTTCCAGGTCTGGAACCTGCTCCAACAGTCCAACTTGAAGACCGTTTTTTCTGGCTGTGACCTGCTGCGCCGTGCCGTCCATAGTCATAATGATCGTTTCTTGTGTGTCTCGGAATGGATGCGTTTCAGAATGAAAACGGACTTGACCGTTACCAAGAAATGGTTGAACCCCTGAAACGCTCAAAGGCAGGAATTCCTTCTGTTATGTCATGTCTGTCCACTTTTCCCAACTCAGACTTGAACGTAATTTGTTATCGGTTGGTATTGCGAAGCAGAGCACATACATTCTTCTGCGCTCCATAGACTGGTTTGGTCACCATCAGCTTTTTCCTGCCTGTCTCAGACGAAATGTTATCATCCATCTCATGCGGCCGCAGTTCGACTTAACATAGAAGTCGGTGCTGGTTCGATAGTCACTATTGCAGGGGGTCGATGAACCTGAGGGGTTTAAACGAATAGCGACTCCGAATTTGCATGGTGGGTGGGCCAAGGCTGTTTGTGAGTCTGTGAGTATGCATTCTATGTTAATATCGTTCACCGTGAGGTCATCTGGCAAAGTGAATCACTGTCACATAATTTGCTCTCTGCAGGATACCAAACATCAGCAATCGAGATTGCATGGCTAAAAGTTTCATCTCGCACTGCCTGCCCATCTTATGGATCCGATCTCAGTTATCAAGTTTCCAGCGTGACTCAGGAAGTGGAAACGGAAGACTACCCGTCCGGCAACTGAGCCACAACGCATCCATACATACATAGTAGAGTTTACGGCTCTGTTCTGATATGTCACAGCCTGAGTCGATAGTTTCGAATCTATCAACAGTTATTGCTCTACAGTTTGCCGTTACATCTGTAACGGGTCTCTGTGATGTTCTGAATCTGTGGATAGATACGACAGCTTGCCAATAGCGCCAATCATTGCCAGGCCACATGAGTCTGCGGCCTGCGTCGCACGGCCTCTATTCTGGTGAAGCGGAGATAACTTGTACCAATGGACACTTTGCTCTGGTATGAGTCGACACCAACGCACGTAGGCAGGTAAATGCACTGACTTCGGTGGCTCGTAGCACGTCAAGACATTTGGTGTGTGGAGAAACAAGTGAGACAAAAGACGATGTGGTACCTGAAAAGAGCGTAGCCTCAGCGTTCGATCTTCAATATCATGATGTTAGACTTGGATGCTGATGATGATCGTTGTCAGCACGGTAGAAGCCACGTGAATCAGGTACGGTACTGTACAATTTGACTTTGAAGACCCCTGATTTTTCCCCTGGAAGCTCTGGTGGAAGGTCCCTTAGATCCAGACGGCTTGAAGCACCAGAGACTTGGTTTGGTTTGATTTCCCATCCAAGGGGGCTCCGCTGAACGCCATCACGCAGATAGACGGTGCACTGACTGCGTAGTGGCACGGGACTGAAATAGAGCAAACCGGATAGGCACATCAATGATCCCTCAAGGAAAAGAGCTGAATCTGGCCAGGCTTTGCAGGCAGGCAAAAGCAGGCTCTCGCTACTGTTGTTAGCTTCGGGATGCAGAGCCAGCCGTGATTGAACCTTTCATGACGGTACCCAGCCAGGCGGGTTGCAAAATAACCCGCACACAATAAGGACTTGACAGAAAGACTAACCCTAGGACTTGACCAAATCGCATAGAGCTATCCTAAGTTTTTTTGTCATCCCTTATGCTTTAGAATCGCGGGAGGGTTAATGTGCGGGTTATTTCCTGAACCACCTGCCAGCCCAGAAGTTTGGATCGGCTTTGGTTGCTTGGGGCTAGGTGGCATGCGTTGTCGATGACCGAGTCAAGAAATTTGTGTTAGTAAGTGGAGTTGACCTGTCGAACCTATGAAAGGGTCAGCGTTCTCTTCCAGTTACGTACCGCATATTAATTACCTACTCCCGCCAGGTAGATGCTCTTAGAGCTTACAATTCCCCGAACATTTTCCCTGTCCCTCAACGGTTCATCTCATCGGTAAACTTCCCGTCCATCCATCTCACTGTGGCAGAGACCTGAAAACTGCAGAAAAAATCCCAGGTAGGAAACCAGGTATGTGCCTAGACATGAACTGAACTGGATCGAATTGCCGGGGGAGGCACCTGGGGGAGAGGAAGAGGAGGAGGAGGAGGCCCCCAGGGGACCGCTGCAACTTGACGTGAGTGCATGTGTGCGGTATTCGGCCTAGGCCTGTGAACGCAGCCCTGGCCTTGGGCCTGCCTGATCCTGGCTACTGGCTTCCGGGGGTCCCATGCAAAAGAAGCCCGGGCCTTTTTCATGAAGTTGGACAGGGGAAGCCCCCTGCAAGCTTAATGGAAGATCCACCCGGCCACCGCGAGAGACGTACCCTAGTCCCCGGAAGAAAGGGCAAGGGGTACAGATACAGAATGGAAGGAAGCGTAGCGTACCGGTTCAGTCAGTCCAGTGCAAGCCATCAAAGCGCCAAAGAGCAGGCCAACCTCTGAAAGGGAGGTCCTCCGCCTACTGCTGCTGCTGCCCGTCCTGTACTGCACTGTAAAGGAAGGAAGGTACCGTAGACCTGGATTCATTGGGATTGGTTGGGTGCCACTCAAGCCTCAAGGTTGATGGCCCGGTCGTACGGTGCAGGTGCGAACGAAATGAAACTACCATCCTCATATAGCCCACCACGCCCATATACTTCCTTCCGCTTTGGCTCTTGCTCTTGCTCTTGACGCTCTGGTAATTTCGTTTTTCTTTCTAGCTTCAACTCTTTTACCTCACCTTCCCAGGTTATCTTAACCTTACACTTCCTTCTCTTTCGCCTTCTCTCCTTTTTCTTCTCCTCCCCTCTCCCCCCCCTCACTTGGAAGGCGCTTTCTTCTGCAAAGCGGACTGTGGGATCGACCACTCTAATACCCGGAAAGAAAAAAGCAAAGAAGGAATTCTACCTATTAGAAAGCGAGCGCAAAATTGACGAGTCTTATCGCCTTCTTCCACGACATTCAATTTCTCCACCGGAATTCTTCATTTTACGACGCCCAGAAAAGGCAAAAGCAATTATATTCTTCAAAAGCTTTGTGGTGATACGATTGTGACATCTTCCTTCCTTGGTGGATTTCCTCAAAGTGAGTAACAATCCATGGTCAGCATAACATCGCACTTTGCTAAAAAAGCAACAAGCAGAAACATCAGCAGTCGACGTGTCGCATATCGCAAACGAATTCAAACAAACACAAGCCAATCTTTCCCAACCATTGGCACATAATATCTCTTCGCCCTTCTCCTTCAGCCAATCTTGTTTCCTCCTCCTTTTAATTGGCCCCAAGTTCAATCTCGCATCCGCCAACCGAAGCCAATCTGCAACTCGATTTATCGCTCTGAAACATTTCGAAATCGCATGGATCCCCCGCCAGCTACCTTTTAACTTCAGCCTGACTGTGTCCGGAGATTCCTAGCCGTTGATTCACTTGACACCGGTTACCAATAGTGCTCGTTTTGCACCAGTAATTACAAGACACCCTGCGGAAAAGGTGTCGCAATTAAATGTTTCGCCGGTTGCGCAAAAATCAGGACCACGATACTGCATCAGTGAAGACGCGGGACGAAGATAAGGCTATCGCCCAAAACCTTCGAGAACTTGGCTTGTCTGGCTCCCGCGCCTCCAGATCGAGCAGTCGAAGACCCCAAACTGGATCAGACTCTAGGCCGTTTACAGAAACACATTCTATCAACTCTAAATCCCTTCGTGGGCAAGACTCAATCTCCTCCACCGGCTCAGTAAAGTCGGGTCTTAGCAACAACTCGCGTCGAGTCGGCAGTATCGACAACAACGTCATGTCCTCAAACGCTGATAGAAGCCGTTCGAGGCGGGAACGCACCTTTGTGGGCAGCGAATGTGCAGTATGCGAAGAACCCCTTGAGCACACCTTGCGAGGCGAGCGAATCCTGCAATTCTCCTGCACACACGTCTCTCACGAGGCTTGCTTTTACGAGTTCATCCGCGAGTTCGAGTCACAATATTGCCCAACATGCGATGCACCCCTGCATTTGGACACCAGTAGAGGAGGAAATGTGATTGATATCGGTAGGCTGGCAATCTCTAAACAGTTGGACAGCACACTAATCACAAGTCAAGAAAAAATCAGTAACATGGTGCGATCAGTCGGTACAGACTCCAGGTCCGCCATGACACCGACACCTACAGCAACACCGTGGGAGTCGCAGACAGGCCGAGCACCTAGTGTTGAAAGCAACCAGAGGCGCCCCATGCAGCAACAGCAGCAGCATGCTGGTGGCCGTGATAGTGTAGCGCGAGGCAGCATGAGGGATAGCCGTGAGGCACCGCTCTCGGATCGATATGGACCTTCACGACATGCTCGCAGTGACAGTGAGGCTACCGGAGTGGCCTCATCCGGAGGCTACCCAGAGACAACTCAAAGCGGACCGGCCAGACGCCATGACTACGATGTCCAGGCCATGGAAACCACACCGACCAGCCCACGGGCAGTTACACGAAACCCGATACCCGCACCCATTGTTACCGTTCGCTCAGAATTTCCCACTCTTAACAGGTCACGCCAACAACAGACACTCACCTGTCTCGTGACTGTTGAGGTGCCCGATAACAAGTGGAGGCCAGACCCCGAAGACTTGGGAGCTCCGGCGCCTCAGCCTCCCGCCGGTAACCGGGCTGAAGAGTCATACGGCCGTCCACCTTCGCCCGCTCGCAGTGCGCCTCGCTTCTACCCCTACGAGTCCACAGATGCCCTGGAGGAGATGACAGACAGTCTCCGCAACCGGGTTGACAACTGGCATGGCTTGGACTTCAGCAGATTCGGAAAACTGAGACTATATGGTACCCTTAGAGTGGGCAAAGATAAAGTCTCATGGCAGGAGTTGGAGTGTTTCCTATTCGCCGAGATGCTTATTTGCGTCAAGGAAAAGAAGATCCCTCAATCGCAACAGTGGGACGAGAACGGTGCTCCTCGTAAGACAACCAGATGCACTCTCAAGGGTTCAATTCTTATCAAGAAGCACTTGAATGAGGTATCGGAGACCGGTAACATCGACGAGAACGTTCTCACACTCAGTCTCTCGGTTGCTGAACTACCCCAATTCCATCTCCGCTTCGAGAACCGAAACCAACTCAAGCTGTGGCAACAAGCTCTTCTTGATCTTAACGCCGTTGAGACGTCCCCTGTCCGCAGTCCTGAATATGATCGTGGCGAATCAGAGACAGATGAAGAACTCGACTGGCAGCGTTCTCGCCCCCAGAGAGTGTCTTCTGTGGCCTCGTCCTGGAACGGCGCAAGATCGACCACAACAGCCCCTACTGATTACACCAACTTCCCCCGAAGCCCCGCCATGTCCAAGTCTATTCATGTTCCTATCGATGTTGTCGTCGTTGTGCCAATTTCCTCCTCCATGCAGGGTGTTAAGATCAACCTGGTTCGGGACGCTCTCAAGTTCATGGTCAACACACTTGGCGAGCGCGACCGCATGGGCCTGGTTACGTTCGGCTCCGGTGGCGGTGGTGTGCCTATCGTTGGCATGACTACCAAGGCCTGGCCTGGCTGGAGCAACATCTTGTCCTCTATCAAGCCTGTTGGTCAAAAGAGCCACCGCGCCGATGTCGTTGAGGGTGCCAATGTCGCAATGGACCTTCTTATGCAAAGAAAGTACAACAACCCGATCGCATCCATCATGTTGATCAGCGACGCGTCCACCTCGGACGCTGACAGTGTTGACTTCGTCGTTTCTCGAGCGGAAGCTGCCAAGATCACCATCCACTCGTTTGGCTTGGGAATGACTCACAAACCCGATACCATGATTGAGCTGTCGACAAGAACCAAAGCATCTTATACCTATGTGAAGGACTGGATGATGCTTCGAGAATGTCTTGCTGGATGCCTGGGAAGCATGCAGACTTTGTCTCACCAGAATGTCAAGCTTAAGCTCAGACTTCCCGAGGGATCACCTGCCAAATTCCACAAGATTAGCGGTGCCCTGCAAATAACTAAGCGAGCTACGGGCAGAGATGCAGAGGCGTCTCTCGGCGATTTGCGGTTTGGGGATAAGCGGGATGTTCTTGTTCAACTGGTCATTTTGCCTGACAACACTTCTCAAGAGCAGCTTCCTCAAGATCCTTGGGACAACATCGTCTCGGGTCTTGAGGCACTGGGTGGCCCTATGGACAATGATAATGAGAGAACCCTTTCTGTCGAAGAGGTCCCTTTGATTCAAGCAGACCTTAGCTGGGGAGACATCCTGCGTGAGGGCACCGTTACTCATATGCCTCGACCATCCCTTCTGGCCATCACCATGCTTCCAGTCAGCGGGGGCTCCAAGAAGCCATGGCAGAATTCGCCTCCTATCCCCCCTCACCCCAGCATTGTGCAGAGACGTATGGAGCTACTCACTTCCGACATGCTCACCCGTGCTCTTACCTTGGTAAGCCGCGGCCAGCACGATCGTGCGCATACCCTCTTGAACGAAACCCGATCAATTCTGAAGGGTCTCGGCAAGGGTGGGCTTCCTCCCATTCCTCCTCCTGGCAAGTCCAACCCTTCAGCCCCCTCAACTCCTCATCCTGGAAATGAGGCTTCGCCAGGTCAATCAACTACTCCTGATCGCAAGCGAAGTCCTTCGCCTCCTGCTTCAGCAATCTCAGGCACGAACGGTCTCCCATCCTCGCAGCTGGGTCGCAGCCGCTCCACCGATGGCCTCGGTCTCGGTGCTGGAATTGATGCCAATACCGTGGCTGCCCTTGATGCTGAGCTCGAGAGCAGCCTTGAATGGATCAATCACCCTGCTGTATTTAGCCGCGACAGTCGCAAGGCTGTTCTACAGGCTATCGGTGTCATCAGCTCCCAGCGAGCCTTCACTTATCGCACGCCTATCGAGGGGCTATGGGCATGCCGCGTTAGCGGCGTAAAGAAACTCACAGAGAAGAGCAGAGAGTGGCGCGAAGATGGTGGTGGCGAGGGTGGAATCACCGAAGAGTCTTAATCTTCTCTGCTCCTTGCTCAATCTTTCTTACTCTTTCATACCATCACGACGAGAATGACCATTTGGTTTCTATTTTCATCTTCACTCATGACCCGTCACGATCCAAAACACCTACACATTTCCCACATTATTTGCAAATGCATTATACTTCCCTTCTTCAGTTGGTAAGAGATGCCAGCTTCGTCTCTTTCGACTTATCTCTGGAATTGTTCGATACCCCTTGAATCTACAAACTATCTGGCGCAAATCCTACTTTATACTATTTGTGTTTACTTGCTTTGCATTGCCTTGCGTTATTAGAGCCACCTTTGACTCATTAATATCGAGCAATCGCAGCTGTAACTATTTCTCAGCCATACTGCTTTGGCGATGTTTTCGTGGTGGTCTTATTGCTTTGGGGGGGGTCGGGACTGGAAAAACGGTCTAGGATATGTCGGTTACATTTCGGTAGGCCCACTTGTATGATTGAGTCTTGTTAGGGATGGTTTGCGCTGTCTTTATAAGGTACTTTGTTTTCGGGAATATAGGTACTAGCCGATGTACATAGTTGCACGCGCGAAAGAGTTTTACGAATCCAATGCATGAATCACTCAACCATCATATTTGACTTGATGCTTACATAAATGTGTGATGCCTTCGAGTTTATGTGCTTGTCTTCGTAGACAGGCAGTTGACTAAAGATACAAAAACCAACTCGTTGCCTCGTCATCATCAGTATGTTGACCAAGAAAAACTGTATTGCCTTAGATTGTAAGTGTGACTAAACGTCTTGTTGCACTTGAGCACATCGTTGTTTTGATACGGAGCAAGTATGATTTTCGATTGTGATATTATCCCCGAAAGGATTGTGATCTAGATAGGGGGAAGGGTATAATCTACCCAAGACTACCGGGCTCGCAAAATTATGTGCACAAGTTTTGACTCCTATCTGCGAGGATGTCTCTATAGTCATGACACCGTGTGGTCATCTCACATATCATACTCTTTGCCCACTTTATCCTTTTTGAACGTAGCATCATCCATTTAGTCCTCGTCCCAGTTCTGTGGTTATTGGTTAGATCATGTCTGTCATGACAGGAGGTAGAGAAACATACAGGGTTGGGTCCTGGGGGCTTTGGTCCACCGGCTTGTCGTGCCACGATGATCTGGTCAACGGACAGGACTGTACGGGCGGCCTCGGTGGCAAGCTTGATAGCCCATTGCTTGGAGATGAGAAGATCAAGGATACCCTCGTCCTTGGCGTCAAGGAGGCCAGTGTTATCGTCGTTCTAGTTCTGATGTTAGAAAGATTTTCAGAGATGATGACCTGGGTTAAACAAACCTCAATATCGACACCAATGTCCCACTGGTCACTGTTGGCATGAGCAGCATAAAGTCGGCTCAGAACCTCGGTAGCGTCAAGACCAGCACTCTCTGCAATAGTGCGAGGCACGACTTCGAAAGCCTCACCGTACTTCTTGATAGCATACTGGCTGAGACCAGGGGTCTTCTCACCATGAGCCTGTATCCTCTCAACAAGCTCAGTCTCTGTGGCACCAGCACCAGGGACCAATCGAGGGTCGCGGGTAATGGCCTTGACAACATTGACACCGTCGTCGACGGCACGCTCAATGTCGTCAAGATGGTTCTGAGTAGCACCTCGAAGGACTAGGGTGGCTGTTCGGGTAACCTCATCCTCCTGGCGGAAGACTGTAACTCGGTCACCACCAATCTCGAGGGTCTCGACAACGTCGATGCTGCCCATCTCATCGGGCATAGGGGCTCCCAATCGCGCCAAGGGGGTAGCGCCAACCACACGGCAGACTCTTCGAAGTTCGAATTTGCTGAGAATTCGGATGCACAGAATGCCAAAGCGGTTAAGGTAGTGCATGGCCAAGTCACCTACTCGCTCACCACAGATGACAACACGAAGGCCGGAGTCGTAAAGCTCCTTGATGGAGGTCTCCAATTGAGACTCCTCGCCCTTTGTGAAATCCATCATCTCCTTGGCGTTGTGCAGGAGAACAGTTCCCTTGGTCTCGGTCTGTCCAGCATCGATGGGGCAAGTGAAGACACCGACCTTGGCACGGGTGGCCTTCTTGACCGAACCATCAGGCTCCTTGGGGAAGACCATTCCCTTGACAACCTTGCTCTGCTCCAGGCTTCCACCCATAATCTTGACAACACGGATGTTGTCAACGTTGAAGTTGGCGGGGTTCTTGGGAAGGACGGTGAGAACAGCCTCGGCAACGAGATCAGCAAGGAAAGCCTCATTTCCATTTTGCTTGCTGGCAATGACGGTGCTGATGGCCTTGCTGAGCTCCTCCTGATCCCGCATATCCTCGACCTTATCGACGGCAAGCTCTTCGAGAGTCTCGAGGGCGAACTTCTGGGCCTTCTCGTAACCGATAACGATATCTGATGTCTTCAGACCCATGCGTAGCAAGTCCTCAGCTTTTCGGAGCAGCTCGCCAGCAAGGACGATAACAAGATTGGTAGCATCGCCCATCTCAGCTTCTTGTTGTTGACTGGCCATGACAAGCAGCTTGGCAGCGGGGTGGACGACTTCGAGTTCTCGGAGGATGGTAGCAGCGTCGGAGGTAAGAATCATCTTTTGCAGATGGTTGATAACAACCTTGTTGCGACCATAGGGGCCTAGTGAGGTCTGGACGGTGGACGCAATTGCCCTGCAGGCGTCGATGTTGCGGAGGACGGCGCCATCTTCAGAGTCGTAGCTATAGAGAGGAAGACATATTTGTTAGTTTGGATGTCGTCAAGAAGGTTGTAGTCATGAATGTGGGATACGGAGAGGGACACATAAAGAGGCGGGGAGCTGCCAGCACCAGAACCAGCAGAAGTAGAAGGACAAGGAGGGGAGCAAGACAGGGCAAGGCAAGACGACTCACTTATTATAACCCTGCTTAAAGAGGCCCGCGTTAGGGGCGTTGGGGATATTGAGCGACATGTTGTAAACCACAGCGCTCTCGAAACGTGGTTATATTCGAGTCGCAAGGAGTGGATGTCTTTGGTTGAAAGATCAGGTTGATGCTCCTGATAGAAGGTAGATTTCGCCCACTAGCTTCAGTGTCCCACCACAAAAACTTCCACGGGTGCCCGTGGTGGGAGGTCGGTGTAGTGGGTAGGTACGTACCTGCCTGCCTGGACAGCCTACTACTAGTACCTCGAATACCTCTAGAAAGTTATGCTACATCACTAAGAGTACCACTTCAAGCTTTTTTTTTTTTTTTGGAGCTTTGTTTCTATACTTGAGTAAAATTATCTTAAAGGTAAATCCAAATTCCAGTTTGAAACTTCTCTATGACAAAAGACATGTATGTGGTAGCCTTGCTTAATATTTTGAGGGGCATCTTCCTTCAGGGTCCATCTGCCCAATCAACCAAGAACGCCACAAACCCCTTACAGCCTTGCAGCCGTGGCTCGTGGCTGAGGATCTAACACGCCCAGGCAGGTGCGCTCCACGAAGCTTCGATTGGTGACACGCTGCGTACCAGTCCAGGTACCTATCGCTAGAGCCTCCCCCGAGCGACGGGACAGGCGCGGCTCCTGTCGCGATGGCTGATTAACGCGGGTTCTAACTCAAACATTGCATCTCATCCCATTTATCCAATTTCGACGCCTGCAGCCGACTGCGTGGCTCTGTTTGTTCTTGCGATACTTTTTATCTTGGCTTTTCCTACATTCAACTCTCTTATCTCCTCGACCTTATATGTAAATCAGCTCAACCGATTGATCAGTAGTCGCTACATCGAGGCACTTGGCGATTCAATTCAGTCAACCAATAATTGCGCCAACTTGGACATTGATCAATTGTCAGCTCTCTACTTCAAATTTCTCTTTGTTAGAAGGAGTCTACTGCGACACAACATCATCAAGTGTCCTTAGCATCAATCATGCCAGGTAAGTTTGTGGCTTTCAATCACAATGTCGATATCCAACGGATCGTGGTGGGTTCCTTCTGTTGGTATGGCTTGCTGCAGCTGCAACTTCAACGCCCACGATTAAGGCTCAAGCACATCCCTTGCACCACCACCAACACGCAATCCTCACACACTTTTCTCTTTTGTCGTGCACATCGCCTTCAACCCCAACCTCAACTCTTTCGTTACTACCACATCCACAACATCAACAGTTCAACATGACCATAACCATCAAACGCAAGGCACCCTCAGCTGACCCGCCTCCTCGCTCAATAGCAATTCCTTCAACTCTTCCTCCATCGGTTGAGGAAGCCTACCGACGAAAATGTGTCCAACTCAAGAATCGCACAAACGAGGTTGAGGAGGCCAATGATGCCGCTCGTCTTCGCCTCGCCCGCATAAAACGCCAGGTCGAAAAGATGCGAGTAGAGCGCGCCTTCTTGCTCGAACAGCTCGCAAAGCGCACGAGCGCAAATGTCGAAGACTCGGACGGCAGCCCTAGTCCTCCTCCTACAGTATGTATAACCCCCATCTTCTAAGCACATCTCCCCCTCCCTCTTCGCATGGCAATCCTTCTACCCCGGACTGCCGCGCCTCTCTTCTTCACGGCGCCCGGTTCAATGTTGATGCTTTTGCGCTTGGATTAGGACTACCAATTCAGTACACCCAGTGAGTTAGCTGCTAACCACCAGAAGCCAAAAGATAAGCCTTTGCGTACGAAGCGAGGTCACCGCAAGTCCATGATGCCCGATGCCGATGCTAAGACACCGGCCGGTGCATCGTTTGTCAACGCTGCCGGCTCTCCCACATCCGATACCTTCTCGCACCCACCGGAAAGTCAGTCCAAGCCAGAACATGCCAATGGCGTATCCGCGGATGATGCCAAGAAGCCTTCCAGTCCATTCGAGCTATTCTGCATGGACAGGCGACCCGACCTTGAAGATAAGGACAAAGACGGTGACGGAAACATGAACATTGATGACGAGTTGGCTCAGCTGTGGAAAGATCTTCCTGAAAGCGAAAAGGAAGAGTTTGAAGCAAGATATGAAGAGATTAAGAGCGCCGAGGCCAAGAAGACGCCCGTACCGGACAAGAAGGAAGACAAGTCTAACGAATCCAAGCCTACAGCTCTCGACGAGGATGTCGAGATGGGTGACGATACTGAGGATCAGGATACCCAGACTGGCGAGAAGGCAGAAGAGTGAACAGCACGAAATGTATTTGTCTAAGGGGGCGTTTTGGCGGGTATACGATTTTCACGGTCGCGACAAGGGCCATCATAATGTACTAGTTTCGGGGTTGTCTTTTCCACATCAAAAGAAAGATAACCAGTTCTGAGAAAGGATTAACAGCATAGATTGAAGTAAGAAGCAATTTCTTCGCGCACGCGTCATTGAATCTTGCTGCGAAGCCCATCTATCTAATACTTTGAACGTTTTGCACCGGTACTCCCAATCCCTTGCGTTTTTGCCTGGGTCTAAATTCCCACACCCAACTGAAATACAGAAGCTCAACATTGCCAAACTACGCTGGAATTAAAGTAGAAAATCGAAAGAAATAGTTTGGTCAGGTATTCACTCATTCACCGACGTATAGATCCACCACAATGTTGACCGCCGCAACGAGAATTTCAGCTGCGATAAGAACGATTACTAAGGGGTGGTTAGCTGGTTTGAATTGGTGATAGGGACACTGAAAACGTACCGATCCATTCCAGTTTCTCGTCGTGACCATGGCTGAGCTCTCCCTTGAGCACAGCTAATAGATCTGCTATGACATCAAGACGTTCTGTCAAGAGTCCGACACGTTGGTCCATCTCAAGATAGCTTCTGACAGCTTGGTAGACAGGCTCAAGCTGCGGCTCAACCCAGAAGAGCTCAGGTGTGTCGAGAACTGAGCCGTTAAGATGGATGTTGATACGCAGGATAAACAACTCTCCGATTTGCATGTTAATCTGCGACCTTCTGAGAGCGATCTTTCCTGTCGTGGCTATTTGTGTGGGGATATCCTTGCAGGTATCTACTGTTGACGCGATCAATTCCTCGAAGAGTGATGTCTGATATGGTTAGTATGGCCTTTTAGTGGACTACAGATACGCGGCTTCACTTACCTTGACACTCTGTGCTAAAGCATGAGAAATGGCCAGCTTTGTCATGTAGTTGTTCTTATCGCGAAGAGTGATGAAATCGTTGTAGATACGAGCTTGGTAATCTTTGGTGTAGTAGAAATTGAACAACTCCGTCTCGACATCGTCAGGAGCAAGCTTCTCAGTTTCGAACTTGGCAATCTCTTTGAGGAATCGAGCCTCTTGGGCCTCAGTCATTCCCCAGATAACCACCACACCGTAATCGAACAAGAACACTTCAGGCGTATGCACCTGTGTATCGAAGTCGGGGTTGGTCTCACTTATCGAGTCGTGATCCTCTACCGCAGAACCTACCAAGTCCGCGCTCTCGATACGGGAGCCATTACCGTTACCATTAGCACTGTCGTGCATATGCGCGTGGCCGTTATGTCCATGAGCTTCTGAGCCGGCCTCTTCCGACTGTATGTCAGCTCTTTGTTGTGCGACTTCGATAGCGTCGCCGCCAGTTGAGTGCCGTCGCTCATAATTTTGAACTGGGTCGCGACTGCGCGCGTTCTTGGAGGTGTAGTTATACGGTGTGTATATGCATTCGTCAATAAGTTTCGGGTTGGCGCCTCGGGTTTTGCCGCGTCCTTTCAGGAACCTCATAAGAGCCTCCATCTCGTATCTGTTTGCGGTACAATATGCGGTGACACGCGGCAACCGGTCACGGTCCGCTTTGCCCAGTTTCGCAGCATCCCTACGCGCTGCTGGGTCTTTGATGCGTGTATACTGTGAGTAAACATCTCTGCCGCTCTCCTCGTCTTCGGGGTCGTCTAGATCAGGATTGGGAAGCAGCTTAAGCTTTTCCGTCTTCTTCGTACTGCGCTGAGGGCCAATCTTGGGTCCAAAAGCTAGATGGGCGACCGCAGGTACTGAGCCCTGGCTGTTTCGTCTTCTCAGCTTGTTGTTGAGAGCTGCAAGCATGGGAGGGTTGCCAGCAGCGCCGCTAGCAGAACCAACGGCATGATGGCCAGGAGCTCGTTGAAATTGTTGTTGTCGACCGGGTTCAAAGGTTTTTGTGACAGGATTGTCGCTAAAAGTGACAGATCGAGTTCCTTTGGGGCGATTCTCGGTAATTGGAAGTAAAGGCGACGACTCGTTGGGGGTAGCGTCTGATGAAGTAGTATGGGAGTCCATTTCGGTTTAAGTCGGCGAAGCTTGGAGTGATGAGGTCAGGAAGATCAGTCGAGACAATTAAACCGTGTACAATGTAGTTCAAGCTGAACGCATCACTCTTTTATAGAGTCTGGGGTCTCAAATTAGGAACAATGCCTCAATCGCGGTCGAGATGGGCGATCAAAGGTTAATTACTGTTGTGGTGTTGAGGTGAAGAACCTTTCTGGAATTGTAGTCTAGGTAAGTTGGATCAATGGAAAGTCTACCAATGATGTCAGGCTCAAATTCATTTCCGCGACGACAGTAACGGTCCACTTTCATGGGTCGCACGAGCTTCTGGCGGGGGTGTGGATGCATTAGTAGGTAGTCAGCCGCTAAAACCGCCTAGAACCTCCTGCAAGCAACGAACATGCCTGAAAGATGCACTTTGACAGGGCTTGTAGTACATACATACACATAAATCATGAGGCTTCGATCGTCGATGCATAATATCAATTGTATTGTAAGTAAACATTGGACGTGAACAGTAACCCTTATCTATATTTCCCTTTTATATGTGTAGTCTGAAGCAACACAACCAAATGGGATGGGTAGCAGCTAAGATCGTGTAACTTTCGTTGCATCATCACATCATCTGTAAATAAATGGCCGAATCCTTCACCTCACAAACTTAAACGTCGATGATCTTAACATCCAACTTGAGACCCGACTTGTCCAGACGGTCAATCAGACCCTGGCCCAAGCAGGCAGGCGTGTAAGATCCTCCATCAAGTTCAACCTCATCTTCGAGAATTGTAGCAGCAATCTCACCCAGAAGGATAGCAGTCACTACAAATGAACATATTAGCAACATCCCAGAAAACTCTCAAACGACAGATCCAACTCACATAAGTACATGCCACCATGGTGCCACATTCTACTGAACGCCGCTTTACCGGCCAATTTCTCAGAGTCGGGATGCGCGATGCCACGATATTCCACTGAATCCTTCGCAGTATCCTCACTGGTGGCGCCCTGTCCAGGCTGCGTGACACGCTTCTTGAGAAACTCTCTCAATGGGGCAGCTGATACAAGCAGGATGCCTCCAACAATCAGAAGCCAGTGGAGGAATATTCCATGGAGCCAGTTGCGTGCTTTCATGCGCTCTTGCCAGACGAAATTGGGGCCATAGAACTCTTCTTTGCGGGATGGTGTCTCAGACAACAAACCCCAGGTACGCTCAACGACTGCGACATCGGTTGTGCCCGCTATGGATGTGGTCAAGAGACCCAGGTTTGGTACACTCCGAACACCAAATATCATCTCAAGGAGGGTGCTCTTGGGTCTTTTTGGTTCCTTATGCGGAATAGGCGACTGGGCGTAGGGGCTGCTTGCCTCTTTGATCTCGTTGAGTGTGAAGACATCCCAGATGCTCAGAGCAGTAGCAAGGGTGCCGCCAGATGGTGCTGACCTGCTATTCGATTAGCTGTGCCAGGCAGAGGTCATTGAAAGCGGACGAACTTGACTTCGTGGAGAGATATTGTCACATCTTTTGTCTGAGCACCCAACTCAGTACGAATGGCCTTTGCCAATGCCCACGTACTAAGATCAGCAGGAGCTGACTCAATTCCGGCTTGTGGGATGAGTATGGCGCCTGTCCTCTTGGCCGTTGCTTCATACTTCTTGATCATCTTGTGAACCCAAGCAGCTTCACCAGTGACGTCGACGTAGTGAGTGCCCGCCTCGGCACAAGCCTTGTAAGCATGCTCACCATGGAGGCAATATGGCCCAACAGTAGTGAGTAGAACACAAGTCTTCTTTGCAAGGGCACTTAAATCCTCGTCGTTTAGACTCGCAATCTCGACGGCTATGTAATGCTAGCTGTCAGTTCATGATCACATCAAGGCAGACAGAATATATTCCTACCAGGTGAAATTCGATCAGAGTTGAGTTTCTTGCAACCTTCAACTACGGCTTTCAATTTAGATTCATTGCGACCTGCGACCGCCCATTTGAGGTCGGTTGGCAGGTGTGCCGTGATGTACTCAGCCGTGAGCTTTCCAGTATAACCTTTTGGACAGAGAGTCAGTAAAATTTGTACACTTTAGTCTGGCTTCAAACCCTGTCTCAGGACTTACCAGTGGCTCCAAAGACGACAATGTCGTACTGACGGTCGTGGTCTTTGATGAATGGCATTTCGAGCTGGGTCTAGAGAAGTTCGAGAAGTGGAACGGACAAGTTTTGAGCAAGAAATGTCGAATATTGGCTAGCCGAGGCAACTTGAGAGAGACCTATGAGAGGACTAAGAAGAGTTCGGCCAGTATTAAGTTTGAGAAGGTTACCTACTCTGTATTAATGTTGAGATTTCGTTTTTACATCATTGAAGTACCTATGTACGGTGTACAGTACCTCCTTCAACAGTTTCCCAATCAAGTCACCGGCGACTGGGCTACAGGGATCCTTGCATGCACATCTCGACGGTCCCTGCCATCAGCATCTTATTCAGGTAGGCATGTACAGGTAGGCATGTACAGGTAGGCATGTACAGATAGACCTCGGCACGAAAAGACATTTGACTGTTGGCAGTTTCATAGACAGCATGGACCAGTCGGATTTCGTGATTTCCATCAGTCTTCTTGGCATTTATTTGCTACACTCAACTCGGGTCTACAAATCTCAACATATATAAACTAACAGGCATAAACCCCTAATGTCACTTAATAGTAGGTAACCGCCTCTGTAGGAAAGTACCTCACTACCTACTTAAATAGGAGTCTTCCTTCACAACTGCAGTACGTTAATGAACAAATTGCCGTGAAAAGATTTGAAAAGAACGAGTGAGTACACTTTCAATGTGGAATTGTTGTCTGACCATATGGCTTGGGAAGTATGATACACTATGATACCGCTTTCAACGATCGCAATACCTTGATGCGTTACTGGTGGGTAGGTGTCTTATCACATGAATCGTGCAGAACAAAGATATACTCAATATTGCGAAACTACTCGAGTCGGAGCACTTGTTCAGTCGAAGGATTAGCCGGTGTTTATCCCGGAATCAAAATTCGGAAGGTGGGACCCACTCGCGAAAGTCGGGTGGGCTTGCCCTAAGGACCACAAGTCAGTCTTTCCATTGCAACATTTTCGGTGTCAGCCCTCCCAACCGCAGTCGAGCAACATTCACCTCCGCCCGACCATCTTCTCTCGTCTTCATCCCTCTAAGACGTCCCACACAATACCTTCAAGATGACCAAGCGAACAAAGAAGGTCGGTGTTACGTATGTATCGCCCTCTCGACGTGATAAATAAAGTGCATGAGCTAACAATGCCACAGCGGTAAATACGGTACCCGGTAAGTTACCACGACGAATTTCCATACCGGAGCATTTCGACGAACAAAAATCCCTCGGTTCAAATCTGTTACGACTTCTCTGCTGTCTGCGGCCCTGTTTCCTATTTCGACGACTGTTCAACGAGCAAGCGATGCACTATCAATTCGATCAATTCGACTAAAGGGCTGCAGAAGGGAATACACATAGCAGGCCACGGACAGCACGAGATAGACGAACAGAATCGATTTGCCCGCGGCTGGACAAACTCATCGGACCACGGAGACTAACATCTTGGCTGCTAGTTACGGTGCTTCCCTGCGAAAGCAGGTTAAGAAGATGGAAATCACCCAGCACGCCAAGTACACCTGCACCTTCTGCGGTAAGGTTACCGTCAAGCGACAGGCTACTGGTATCTGGGACTGCAAGTCTTGCAAGCGCACCGTCGCTGGTGGTGCTTACACCGTTGCGTGCGTCTTCCCATCTCTGCTCCGGAATACAAGACACGACAGAATACTGACTAAACTACAGCACCCCCGCTGCCGCCGCTATGCGATCAACTCTGCGACGACTCCGAGAGATTGCTGAGGTTTAAGGGTGGACTTTAGCGAAAGGGGAAAATGGCTTTGCTTTTCGGTATGGTGTACGGGGGGATATGATTTCGTGCCTACATTACGAGGTGACGATCTGGACGTCGACACCCGATCTTCGGTCACATAGAAGCCGATCGAATAGCAATGAACAAAAAAGAATTGCATGGTTTCGGATCCATCCAACGACTCGCCAGCTGCCACAGGGTGCAAGATTTAACCAGCTCGTGAGGTCATGGTCAGCCCCCATATTTACCATCCAATATGTGGACTCGGCACAATAAAATTATGCTTATACCTTTGTGGATTTGGATGCTACAGATGTCGAATCTACGAATTTTGTTCCTACTTACGTCACGAGTGCGGTTCGTGCTGATTCAGGGTAGCATCAATCAATGACATCTCTCGTTCTGGCTCTACATGGCCACGATAGACTATGATTAGGACAAAGTTTTAGGACAAAGTCGGGTTGTTTAAAATAAAAATAAAAAGAATACCAGGTCAAGAGTTGAGCCTTCGGTACAGCCGCTGACCATGACTGTCCTGCTCTGAACCATGAATCTGGTGGATCTGAAGCCCACCACGTACAAACTCACTCAAGACTGGTAGGAGCCATACATCTGTTGAGAACTCGTTATAGCTTCATAGGGCTAACTCGCACAATGTGATTGATTTATCTTGCTGGGGTAATATTTGTGTCGAAGAGCTTTGGTGACAATGAGCGGTTCAGCTTACAACTTGAGTGAGACTAAGACCCATCTAAAGTGGAGGTTGGTGTGAAGGCGAAGCCAGACCCGGGTGGTATATGTCACGAGGCGGTAACACACGACACGCCAGAGTCGGTTCAGGTCAAGCTGTTACCCCCGAATTGCATGTCACGTAAGTCTCGAGCATGCGTCCTCCGCGTTGGTAGATTGTAGGCACACTATGACATGCGCTCCGTTCATTTGTCTTTGTGATTGAGCTTGTCTTTTCACGGTGTAAGCGCTGGGACGGCCCAGCTAAACAAAGACAACGTATATGAGCAAAGAGTCACATATGAGTGATCCTAAGGTTGATGCGCGAGATTATGTTCACCAAAGTAATTGATCGAAATAAAGATGCATGGGTAGTCAACTAACTGGTCCCTGACCACTGGTCAGTGAATCTGCCGTCATTTGCCAGCAAGGTAAGTTCTTGTCGTACAACAAGGATTCCGGGTTAACTTTATTTGATAGATGTATCTTCCCCTTTGGCACTCGCGTTATCAAACCGCAGACGTTGCTGGGTCTTGGCAAGGTACTTGAGATAATTGGACATACACAGACATATAACCTTGAGAGTTAAGACACCATAGACGACTCAATGTGACTTATCGGTCTTAACGACTCTTCTGGAAGGTAGATCCTCGAGGGTATTAGCTCGATTTGTTCGCTTATTTTACTTAAGAACCCTTCTTTACTTGCAGTGCCTGTCTGACTGTGGATTTTCGCACTTGGTGTACTGTAAATAGAACAAGGGACGGCCAGTCGCGCCGCGAAGTTGCCCGCAATAATAAAATCGCCAGCTATGTTCCGAGATGAACGGGGGGTTGTAATTATCGACTCCGAGACTCGGGGAGCACATAGGAGTAAATGTGAATGTGAATGTGAGTGTGAGTGTGGATGTGGATGTGAGTTCTGTACTCTGTATACCCTACCAACTTTGATATACTCTCAACTCAAGCAGGCAGCTGTGAATTATCTTGCTGCCTCAGCTCCGTTCAAAGAGTGTGAGTGCAATACATAATCAACATAACCATGTCATCAAGATTTTCTTCTATTGCTCCATTCATAATTCTCACTCCATGTAATGCAAACCAAGCAAACCCGTAGGTAAGGACGTGGCGCTGAACCAAGACGGACAAGCGCTCATTGGCCCCCGGTCACGTCCAGTCCCTGGCAGTAGAAAAACATCCATTAATTAGCGTTAGAGCTGCAACTCTTTCCTCTTGTTTTCTTTGCAGCCCAGCTACTGTACCTACTGTACCTTGTTGCAGGGACTCTCGTCCACTAACGCATCACCACTCAGGTGTCAAGCCAGCCCAGCCCAGTGTTGTGCTTTGCCCCCCCATCCCGCCTAATCGAAACGAATCCCGTCTCCCATCCATTTTAACCACCATCATCACCGCCCTCTTTGAATCGAATTGACTCGACTCGACTCAACCCTACCCGACTCGATTTTATTCTATTTTACATGTTCTCATCTAAATACCGTCTCTGTTATCAAATCAGACATCATGGCTGAAGCGGAACAGTGCATCATATGCCTGGATCCTCTGCCTCGCCCCTCGGCTTCCCTCCAAGCTCCAGCTGCCCTCACTATAGCTGCGAGTGATGCTGCTGCTCCTGCTGGTGGTGTTTCTGCCGCATCCGCATCTGCATCCACATCCACCTTTACTTCTGAGCCAACGCCTATTCCTGCCACAACCACTACAGCCACAGAAGTTCTCGAGGATGATTCGAATTATTTGAATATTGTCGCTGAACTGGATGGATGTGATCACATTATTCATGATGCATGCATTCGTTCATGGGCCAAAAAGACAAATACATGTCCGATTTGCCGTTGTCCGTTTCATTCAGTTCGAGTATACAATGGTGTAGATGGTAAGCCCAACGTTTAACGATATTTACTTCCCCCATCACCTTCAACATTCGCTAACCACTATTACTGTTGCAGGAACCGCCATCTCGAAATACGACGTCCAAGATAAAAAACAAGTCGCCGAGTTCGATGTAAGACAGTGGCTTGGCGAAAACCCCGAAGAAGATGAAGAGGAACCAGGCAACCCTTGCCCCATTTGCAACTCCTCAGAAAGAGAAGATGTCCTACTATTGTGCGACAGCTGCGATGCCGCCTACCATACCCACTGTGTAGGTCTTGAGGCTATTCCTGACGGCGACTGGTATTGCATGGAATGTGCCCATCTTTTCCAACTCGTGGAAGAGCCAGAAGCTACTGAAGTTGGAGAGCGTTCACCTCGTCCTTCATACGTACGTCGCCCAAACCCTCGGAACGTGCGCGGTTACCATGTTCGAACTCGAGAACGATTAAGGCGAGCTCGCCGGCAAGCTCGAAACGTTGAGTGGCAAGGCGCATGGGGTCAGTTCTCTGGTCGATTTTACGAAATGAGCGACTTGGACTTGGACAATCACGATGAAGAGGACGAAGAGCTCGAGCAATACAGGCGATTTCAAGAAGTTGGGCGACGCGAACTTGAACGTTGGCAGCAACGAATGGACATCGCTCGTCGCTTGGGCGCTCGCGATGTCTTTGTGAACAACATTCCTCCGGCCATCAGCGAACGACTTCAACCAGCACCTGAACCAGTGCAAGAGACCGCAGACGAACGACGAGCCTGGGGCGCCTTGGAGCGTGCACGAGAAACTGAAGAGCCTAGCACCAATTCTCGCAAGCGCAAAGGACGGTCTGTAACTGCATCGCCCCGCGAGCCAGCCCAAGAACCTGAAAGGAAGCTCAAGCGTCCTCGAACTCGTCGCTTGCCTACCCAGAATGGCGAGGCCTCGAGCTCAGTGTCGTCTCCAGCACCTGGGCCATCAACAGCAAGGATCAACACCAACGGATCAACCTCCAGGAACGGTATTGCCGATCATGGCAGTATTGACCCCCCCTTGGTTTCCTCGCTGTTAAAAGAGCTTGAACCCAGTATCATGTCTGACGATGATACATCAATAACAAACAATGGGTGGCGGCACCCACCAGACGCCTCGTCCCCGGCTCTCTCTCCAGTCATGTCACCATCCCCATCGGCCTACGGCAGCCCCCGGGCCCTTTCTCTCACCCCCCCTCCTATGCTGAACTTCAATGCTCGGCCAGGTTCTCCGACACTCTCGCTCAGCAGCACTATTCAACCACGATATGCGCCCGCAAATTATTCACCTACACGTACAAATCACGAACGCGCAAACCATGATCACAGTGATTCAGAGACACGCTTAGCAAGGAATGCACCAATCAATTTTTCACCTACTCGTTCACGTCGTGAACGTCCGAGTCGTGAACAGGCAAGTCGTGACAACAGCGACTCCGAGACACGCCCAGCTAGACTCCCCGAAAGCCGCCCGTTGGAGCTACGACAACCCCGACCACGCCGCCCGGATGAGGTCCCGGCTCCAAGAAAAGAAGAACCTCCAACAGAACTCAATCTTACCCAAGAAGACAAAGTTAGCATAAACGAGATTGTCAAGGGTGCATTACGACCGCACTGGCGGTCTCGAAAGTTGACAACTGAACAGTACTCAGTTATCAACAGAGACATCTCAAGAAAGCTTTATGACGAAGTTAAGGGCGCAGCATCATTAAGTGATGAAGCCCGGCGGCAATGGGAAAACCGAGCGACCAAGGAGGTGGCTCAAGCAGTTGCAGAATTGTCTGCTTAGCTTTACGATAAGATGAACCAAGGCGGAAACATAGTTAAGCAGGCGTTCAGGCAAACATGATGAGGTGGGGATTCGGTTCCATGTGGTTTGATACCCAGCAATCAGCATTATTTGAAAGGCGGGCATGATTCTTTGCATTTTGATAGCGCGGTGTCACAACGGAGTTGAATCGGGCAATCCAATAAAGCAGAGTTCGTACAGGATATGTATGTATAGGTCATAGGTCATAGTTGCTTGCTTTGCTCCTGGCTTGTTTATGTAACTAGGTAGTCTCATGTTTTAATATCATCTTCTCATTGGCAACGGCCGGTGAGGTGTCGACTGGATCAACATTCAGATGAAAATTAATGAGCTGAGCTCACTCACAATGCTTGACTACCACTTCACACGTGCGCATGAACGAAGCTTTAGACGTCCAGTGACGTTCGCGTAGAATCTCGTGACAGCCCCTACCTAAATTTACGCACGAGGCAAGTTTACAGTTGTTCAAAGTCAAAATCAACACCTTGGTGTTGAAATGTCAGCAGTATCTATCTAACAGAACCCGGTAGGATAAGAATTTCTTGCAGGCCCCGCTAGCGAAAAAGACTGCGGAATCGCTCTGGGCACGCGTAAATGGTCGAGACGTTCTGGAGGTGGAACAGGTCTTGACGATAAGGAATGGTGCCTTGAGAGGGAAAAAAAAGAAAGAACAAGAGAAATTTCAAAGGCCGGGAAATATTTAAAGTCGTCCACTACTCTGCATGGTGGATTAACTCCACATTAAGGACTTATCATCACGTGCCTGATAAGAAACCACTTCACGAACTGCATCGCCAGGTACGTACCGAGCAGCTAGCGGGAAAAGTTCGAGAGTGAGAGGTTGAATATCATATCCCATCCCGCTTTGCTTCTCGTCACCCAATCGCAACGTCTGGGGTCAGCGAAGATAGCCAGAATGACAGCTTCAAGTCGGGGTGGACGGGCCGTTCAGGCTGTGCTATCCAGTAAGTCCATTTCGTCTCTTTACCAGGTTCAATTGGCGCTCTCATGAGTTCTCTTAAACCCTCGACAAGGCCGATATAAACTGACCATTGAACCACTATAGCTTCTCCCAACGTCTGCGCCCGATGCGCTTCCTCACCCTCCGCCCTGCCTAGAATCCCAGCACGGCTCTACTCTTCCATCGCTGCAGCTGTAGCCAAAACCCCCACCGATGCCACGCCTCCCTCTACCGCACCGAAGTCGCCGCCTTACGATGTCCGCTCCGGAGTGATTCTTACTCGACCACCACTGGTAACAAGGAAACTTCACCCTTTTGAGAACGCTTTCTTCTTCTACCAGAAGCGTCTCGAGGAGCGTCTCAACACCCCCTTCATCACGAGTATCTACTTCAAGCCCGATACGGCTCGCCGTCTAGATTGGAACATCAAGGTTCAGGAGCGTCAAGGCACAGTGGCCAAGGAGTTGGGTGTCTACAACGGCAAGAGTTCTAAGGCTTGGGATGATGAGCTCAAGGTTGGCGATGAGCTGAGCAACCAGGAGACTATTGTCAAGTCTCTGCTGAAGGATGCTGAGTCGCGTGTCAGTGACGATGCTGAGGTTATCGCTGCTGAGGACGTTGTTCCTGTTGAGCCTCCTGCGGATCGTGTCACCGAGGCTGACCGCAAGGGTGATGTTCAAAGGCTGGATCGTCAACTCGACCGAACTCTGTATCTTGTGGTCAAGGGCAAGGATGGATGGGGCTTTCCCGCGGATGTGATTCCCAAAGAGGAGAACCTCCACGAGGTAAGACGAACAAATAAGTCAAAATTCTGAATAATTGCTAACTCCACAAAAGTCCGCCAAGCGAGTTCTTGACCAGGCTGCTGGTGTCAACATGAACACCTGGATCGTGAGCCGCA
The DNA here is from genome assembly GCA_014898915.1 of Fusarium chlamydosporum. NCBI lineage: Eukaryota > Fungi > Ascomycota > Sordariomycetes > Hypocreales > Nectriaceae > Fusarium > Fusarium chlamydosporum. Next base: position 53,536 of record JAAVUD010000022.1, on the reverse strand, counting down.
TACCAGTCGCCCATGTCGTCTCTCGACCCAAGCTCAGCAAGGAGGGTGTCGTTGAGAAGAAGGGCGAGAAGACCTTCTTTATCAAGGGCAGAATAATGGCGGGTCAAGCCGATCTGAAGGATAACCCCTTCGGCTACACTGAATTCAAGTGGTTGACTCGCGAAGAGTTGGAAAAGGAGTTGCCAAAGGCTTACTTCAAGGGCGTGCGCAACATGATGACTGATAGGTAAACTTGAGGGTTGGGTAGATATTGGCAGTATGGATAGCTACTGCGTGTATAATTACCATGTATACTTGCTGTACAGAACAATGAAGACGTCAAATGTATCGTTTTTGTGTTTTGCGCATCATGTTGAAATAAGCTGCGATCGCCGAGTTTTACAACAATTGGACGAAGAAAATAATGCCATGGGATTCATAATGTCAATACCTGCATGTGCAGGGAACAGATGCCTATTTTCAACGCCTCACAAGGCCGCTCAAAGTACAATATTCGAAGTTCCGTCTCGTCAAAGTGAACGACAGCATACAAAGTAACCACTTAAGAAAGCTGATCGTAATCGCATAAGGGATTGGTATTAAACAACCCAACGCCAGCCCATCATCCCCATGCACACAGTTTTACATATAACCCAAAAAGCTACATTGCCGTCCCTTTATTCCGCCTAAGTAGGCTTTGCTTGGCCCTCGACAAAGTCAAGGGCTTGCTCTGTACTGACGCAGTCGATTGAACTGGTCTTGTTGCGGAATGTCACACCGTAACATCTGTCCGCAACGTGTACAATCTCCGGTCGGAAAGTGGTGCAGATGAATTGAGTACCGATCTCGTTGGAGATAGAGTCGAGAAGAGCGGCAACTGCTGTTCGGTATTGGGCGTCCAGATTGGCGTCCACCTCGTCGAAGATGACCATAGGACTGCTCTCAGTTGCTTGAAGGGCGAAGATGAGGCATAGAGCACACAAACCTGCTTTTGTTAATTACTAGGTCCTCGATAGGGGTGCGAGACGACTTACTCTTCTGGCCACCACTAAGCTGTTGAATCTTCTGTTGCTCGTCCAGGTGCTTAGAGTTGAATGACACACTGATTCCGACACCTGTGTAGTTTTCAACAGCACCTCGAGCCTCTCCATCAGATTCATCAGTGGGTTCTTGACGGCGGTCCGCCCGTCGCTGGATTAGCAAGCGACCGTGACCAGCAGGCACAAGCTTGCCAAAGATGGTTGTAAACTCCCTTGAGACTTGCTTGAATGTTCGTTCAATGGCTTCGTCCTTTCGGCGATCAAGATGCTCAACGAGTTCCTCGATAGATTCCTGAGACTCGTCTAATTCTTTACGTCGTTTCATCAACTGGTCTTGCTGTGTTGTGAAGTTGTTGTACTGCTCGAAAGCCTTCTTGTTGACGTGCTTGTACTTTTTCAAGGCATCGTTCACCCGCTTAATCTTGGATGAAACCTGACGAGATGTTAGTGATCGCTTTTATCGGCTCCAACAGGAACGACTTACAGTCTTGGGGTCCATATTCTCGTACTTGTCGAAGGCCTCTTCGGGGAGCACACCCAGGTCACGAATGGTCTGAGCACACTCAGCAGCTTGCGTTGTCAGAACAGCTTTCCTTCGAAGACTCTTGTCCATCCTCTTCTGCTGCTTCTCAATCCTTGCGGAAATCTCTTGCTGGGCTTGCTCGCGCTGAACTCTCTCATTGTCCAGTTGCTCTAATCGAGCTTGATAGTTGTCGAGCTTAGATTCTACTTCCTGGAGACTGGTCTCGATGGCTTTTTGTGCTTTTTGTGCCTTCTTGAGTTCCCTCTGGGCCTCTTTCAATCCACCAGCGGCAGATCCAGAGGTAGAATTCTCGAATGCCTGGCTGTTGAGCTGGTCAAGCTTCATTTGCAGGTTTTGGCGGAGGTCAACCTCAATGAGCTGCTTCTGTCGTTCCAGATCACGCCGGGCCCTGCTCAGCTCGTTCCACTGCTTCTGGAGGTCTTGAATATTGCTGCTGAGTTCTTCCAGTTGGCGTTCTTCCGCAGAGGTCAGATTCTTCTTAAAATCCGACTTAAGCTCTGTCTCATGGCCAGCAAGGTCTTCCAAGAAGCTATTCATGTTACTTTCAACTGCATCTCGACGTTTCATAGCCGCGTCAAGATGACTTCGCTCGTTCTCGAGGTACGTCGATTTATTCATCAACTCATGCCTGAGTGGCTCAAACCCGTCAACAGCTTGTCGTAGTCTCTCCCTGGCCTTCTGAAGTTCTGACATGGCTGCCGTGATCTCTTGGTCCTTCAGCTCTGTCTGTTGTCGGATTTCCCGGGACTGTGCCAACAGTCGCTCGTATTCGCCCCGCCACTTGTTTACGGCTTGAACGGCTTGCAAGCGTGACTTTCTAGGATCAATATATCCACCAGTCATGGCACCCCTCTTGTTAGTTGTGTCACCTTCAGCAGTGATACCGTCCACGCCGTGGCTTCGTGCGTATTGGCTTGCTACGGTCAGGTTGGGGCAGACAACAACCTTGCCAAATACTTGCTGGAAAGCCTTCTCGTACTGGTTGTCGTATGAGATTTTACTAAGAAGAGGTACTGCATCATTAGATCTGGGGAGGTTGATCTGCTTAGGTCGCAGTTGAGCAAGAGGCATGAACGTAACTCGACCTCCCTGTTGTCTATACAGAGTATCTGCGAGGTAGGTGGCAGTATCTGCGTTGTCAACAACGTAATGGAATAGACTTGCGCCCGCGATCTGCTCTACGGGCAGCCTGTAGGCGTCGCTAACTTCAAGCAGCTCGGCCAAAGTCCCATAGGCGCCAGGAATATCACGCTCCTGCTTCAACCGTCGGATTGTTGCTAGACCACGTGCAGTTGCTCCATCCATAGTATGTGACAACTCACGTTCGGCTGCCTCTTTCTCCTGACGAGCATTGGCTATGACTGAATTGAGCTTGTCGTCTTCACGTCTGACGAGTTTCCGTTCGTCGTTTAGCTTATCAATGACGTCGCCCGCCTTCGTCGCCTCCTCTTCGAGGGCTGCTCTCTCAGCGCTGAAGTTAGCGAGGCGATTTCGCAGCTCAGCAACCTCTTGCTCAGCTTGCGTAATTGATTCTTGGACTCTTTGAACTTCCTCATCTGCGTCGATCTTGTTGGCCTTTTGTGTGCTGATGTTGAGTTCAAGTTCTTGGATTTCTTTCCTCAGCCAAGCGTCACGTTCTGACTTGTTTCTGAACTGAGAACCGCGGCTCTGCTTAGCGAATAAACGGTTGCGTGTAGCCTCAGCATGATCGAGTTGTCGTCGGACATTATCCTCCTCCTGTTTCTTCTGGTTGTATGCTGGCACAATGGTGGAAAGCTGCTGCTCTTTAGATGCTATCTCATTCTGGACAGACTCAAAATCAGCAGCATGCTGAGCTCGGGCTTGTTCCTGAGCAGATTGACCTTCCTTCAAGTTTTTGGCTTTCATCTCAGCCTTAGCCATGACCTTGGCACTGTCACGTCTATCTTCCTCTAGCTGTCGGCGGTCGATTTGCAGAAGCTCCATCTCCCTCTGCAACTTGTGGATTTCTGAATCAAGCCTGGAAAGCGTCTTCTCCCCCTCAGAGAACTCTGCTCGGTTGGTGTCGGAGCTATCGATGCCATCTTGTCGAGCATTGTCGAGCTCCTCGAGAGCCGATTGGACGTTGAGCTGTATGTTGTGGTAGTATGCGTATTCGAGGCATCGTCTCTCCCTGTCCTTGTCCTGAAAGCCCCGGAGCTCTTCCTTTTCTTCCTCCAACTCGTTGAGTCGCTCTTTGATGTAAACCAGAAGCTCGTCGATTTTTTCTCTTTTGTTGTTTGTCTCGTTCATAATTTTCAGTGACTCTGCACGACGTGTTTCGTACACTTGTGTTCCCGCTACCTCCTTCAATAAATTGAGTCTGTCAGACTCCTTCATATTTGTCAGGGCGGTAACTCGTCCCTGTGGCACGATGTAGTACGGATTCGACCGCGAGAATCCTGCGGCTTCAAGTAGGTTCATGACATCGACCTTGGTGACCACCTTGCGATCCACCGAGTATTCGTCTTTTTTAAGGCCGATAGTGCGACGCAGGATGACCTCCTTGTTTCCGGTCGGGAATCGGTCGTCGCTGTTGTCGAATATGATCTCAACATATGCTGACATGACGGCAGAGCCTGAGCCTTCATGGAGAAGCCCCTGCCGCTCTTCGCGGCTCATCTGCGTGTAGGCATCGCTGAGGACAAAGCGGATGGCTGCGAAGAAATTGCTTTTTCCCGAACCATTGCGACCGACGATAACATTGGTCTTTGATGAGAAGGGTTCGATAACGGTTTGGTCCTTGTAGCTGTCCAGATGTTAGCATTGGATATTCGGAGTGGAGGGGAAGCCCAATACTACAATAACGCTTGAGAACGTACCTTTTAAAGCCCTGAATGATAATTTGCTTGATATACATAATGGGCTGCGCCGGCGCTCCTGCGCAACATGCGAGGAGTAATAATTATTAGACTGCAAGTGGTTGCGCAATCTCGAGAAAGTTTGCGAGGTTGACCTACGTGATGCGACTGGATGCGCGTCTTTGGGTACCGCGATCAGTGGCTGTCTTGGCGCGTCCTGTCGCGGGTTGTGATAGCCGGAACATCATGTCTTCCGACAGGATCACACTATTGGTCCGTGCGCTTGCTCCTCCACAGGTACCCTGTCAATCATGATCCAGTCGTTGCTTCTTGGGAACATCGTTGCATTGGTAACTTGGAACCTTTTTATCTATTTGATCTGTTGACATGACTTCACCATTTGATTTTAGGGTGTAATCCGAAAGAGAGATTCCCCATATTACTCTCACTTTGTTAGTACCTTGTCGCCAGAATATTTGTCACTAAAGATGGACATTTATCAAGCTTTGTTAACAGAAGCAATATGCACACGGGACAAGTGAATGGCGGCTGTATGTTTCTTGTTTGCTCAAACCGGTACTTATCAGATGCAAGGGATCTTCAGGCACAGCACTTCATTGTTGTTTCATAATATTTATCTCCGATTACGTTGCCATAGTCTTGCATTTTCTGATACATGTCATAGTTACAACCTCGGAGCAGTTTCATATGTGGCCGAATTAGGCTTTGTCTTTCAGGGCGGAATGGGACACGTTTTATTGCATCTGATAATAAGGACGGTAATTGTGTATTAGCTTCATAGTAAGCTTGGGGTATTCTGCGCTAGTCAAAGAGGCATAGACTATTAGACACACCAACAATATTTTGTGAGTAGACGCAGACATCGCGAACAAAGACCAGGGACGAGACGCTTCTCATACGTATGGATGATACAGGGTAAGGATGGTAGAGCTAACCCACCAATCAATCGATGCCAGAATGTCCAATCGTCGCGGATCATCTTTAGACCGTACACTAGAATCTGGATGACTTACCAATGCTCAGCGAAGATCTTCGCGGCTTGACCACACCTAAAGTGGGCCTGATGGTCTACTCGAGCTCAAAGTGGATAAGCCTTGCTGCAGCTGACCAAAGGTAAGCCCGGGAGAAAAAGAACAGGGCCATACGTAACGCTAAAAGGCAACAGGGAAATTAAGCGAGCGTAAGGAAAGAAACCGTTGGCCGTGCTTCCCCAAGCCGCGCCGCGTTTATAAATACAAGCACTCACTTATAGAAGACCCGGCCTGCCCTCCACCCCGATTTTCCCAGTTGGCCACCGGGAAGCAGCACTGCAGTACTGTACCAGCACCAGCACCAACAGCTTGCGCAAGCGGAAACAGCCAGCAACCAAGCAAAAATCACCACCCACCACAACTTACCTACCTACCCATACAGGCAAGAGCAAGCCTTCATTAAAAAATACGGATACAACAAACAAACCTCAGCTGAATCCACTTTTATTCACATTTCACTTTTTTATCCCCGGTCACTCCCCCCCATCGTCGCTGGGTATAATACGGCAGCAAACGGACACTTGGCCGTCCAATCCAACCATCTACAGTATTGAGCAACCCGACCCGACGCCAGCCCCAGCCTTTCCCCTAAGCTCCTGCAACCCGGCCAACCGGAGCCTTGTAAGAAACCAAAACCGCCGACCATCGTTACGACTGATCGGCTACGTCTCATTGCAGCGTATATCTCTGCATATCATCCACCTCATCATTCCACCCTAACTTGACTCTAAGTGCCGATGCTGCATGCGCTCTAGACAGGGGGATCTCTGATACTGGATCGTTTTAGACCGGGAGCTTCGGCAAATAACATTTGCAGTTGACAGCTTTGCTAAGCCTTGCATTGCAAACTCAACATCAGGTGTGTGCTCTTTGGCTCTAAGGCTTGACGCCGCTTTTATTATTATCACAAACTCACAGTAAGTAATTCAACAACTTGTTTGCACTATACCCCGGCACCTTTTCTTTTGTTCCCGCCTCTCCCCCTATCACATCTGATGATCCCTTGATATGGGTTCCCCCACACTTGATTAGGCTGCGTCATGCATGATTCGCTGCCTTTCTTTAATTTGTTTCTTAAAATGTCGGCATTTCTCAATATTTCCTATCATCCTTTTCAATCTTCCCTATTACAGTACTCCAACATCTGCCCGAGAGGCGCTTGCTGAACAAGCTTGCCCGTACCTGTGTCTACGGTCTTGTATTCCGGATGCATGCATCTTCACTCCCGACGACCCACTACATCCCGTCACGTCGCGCTACACGGTCCCGTCGCGCTGGATAGCACGTTAACACAGCTTTCATGTTACCAACTCCAGTTGATGACATGATACAAAATTTCACACACTTCAACTGAGCCTCAAAACTGATATTTGCCTCGCAGCGAGCGAGATGTCCTGATACGCGCTTATAATATTAACTCCAACTAATACTCACAATGGCTTCGAGGTGAGTTTCCCCACATCCTGAACCGTAATGTTGTGGTATACTAATTTCTTTATAGACTCGACAGATTAGTCACGTAAGTACACTCGACATCATGGTACTCATGGTTAATGAGCGCAACGTTATGGATGTATCCAAAAATAGCCTTTTGGTGCTCATTCCAATGTTACCATATCTATGCAGATGAGAATATGACTGACAGCTTTTTAGTATCCTCGAAACAGGGAGCACGAGGTTAATTCGTGATACTGCAGTCAATCAGCTTGCCGACTGGCAAAAACAACACCCTGATGAACTTTTCAACCTTCTCTCTCGTGTTGTACCCTACCTAAGACATAAGGATTGGGAGACACGGAGAACTGCTGCTTCTGCCATCGGCAAGATCGCAGAGCATGCCCCCATTTATGATCCAAACAGTGGAGACGAACCTGCAGAGCCCAAGAAGGAGGAGCATGCCCCTGAAAATGGACACATTAAGAAGGAGGAAGAGGATGAGACGAAAGCGATACCTCACGATGATGGTCTCTTCAAACTGGAATCTCTTGATGTTGAGATGATTCTCAAGTATGGCAGGGAACTGCTGCGTGGTGGTGGTATCGAGTATGGACTAGCAGCGCTTGACCCCCAAGCACGATTAGCACACCAGAAGAAGACCCTCGTCGGGCGGCTAGGTCTGCTGGGAAGGAAGTACGAAGACGAGGAGATTGCTTATACAGGCGGCGATAATGTGGCCGCGCCTGGGACTCCAATGGACACCACGAACGGTCATGGACACAACCGTAACGACGGGGTCGGCGCGCAAGTCCATGTACCAGAAGAGTCTCAATTGAGTTCCCGCCAACTCAATGTGCTGAAACGAAAACGCAAGAGAGAAGCAATGAAGGCATCTCAGGGCAAAGGGGGATTTGGAGACCTGTCTGTCAGACGCTCAATGACATCAGGTTCCGAGAACATAGGAGATGACTCGCCAATGCCTGACGGAGAACCAAAGAAGAACAGCAAAGTGAACGAATACTTTAACCTCGAACGCCCCGCCGATGTCGACGAGGACACCAAAGTCGTGAGCGAATTCAAAGGACCTGTCATCCCCATCAAGTCCGAACTTGAAGCAGAAGAGACCATGGAAGGTGCCGAGTGGCCATACGACCGACTGTGTGACTTCTTAAAGGTTGATCTATTCGACTCTTCCTGGGAAACACGACATGGAGCTGCGATGGGTCTCCGCGAAGTTATTCGAGTACACGGCGGAGGTGCCGGAAGACTGCGCAACAAATCAAGAGAGGAGAATGATGCACTCAATCGAAAATGGCTCGATGATATGGCATGCCGTTTGTGTTGCGTACTAATGCTAGATCGCTTTACCGATTACAGCTCTGATACCTCTGTGGCACCAATTCGAGAGACGATTGGCCAGTCTCTTGGATCCGTCTTGAAACATCTCCCTTCATCATCTGTTTACAGCACCTTTAAAATCTTGTACAGAATGGTGATGCAGGAAGATCTCAAACTCGAGCGTCCAGTTTGGTCTGTGTGCCATGGTGGTATGATTGGTCTCAGATACGTTGTCGCCGTCAGAAAAGACCTTCTTCTTCAAGACAGTGACATGATCGACGGCATCATCAAGACTGTCATGAAAGGACTGGGAGATATGGATGATGACGTCCGTTCCGTCAGCGCTGCCACTTTGATTCCCATGGCCAAAGAATTCGTTACTTTACGACCCGCACAACTCGACGGTCTTGTAAACATAATATGGGAGAGTCTGTCAAATCTTGGCGATGACCTTAGTGCCAGTACCGGTCGTATCATGGACCTCCTTGCTACGCTCTGTGGGTTCCCTGAAGTACTCGAAGCTATGAAAGCATCAGCAGCACAAGACGAGGAACGATCCTTCACCCTGCTCGTCCCTAGGCTTTACCCCTTCTTACGCCATACCATTACATCAGTGCGCGTGGCTGTTCTGAAAGCCCTGTCGACCTTTGCCAAACTTGATGCAGAAACTTCGCAGGGTTGGCTTAATGGAAGAATACTACGATTGATCTTTCAGAATATCATCGTAGAAAGGGACAGGGAGGCACTCAACATGTCCCTGGATTTGTGGATGTCTCTTGTTGAAAGCCTGGCCACCAAACCTGCCGTCCTGGCAGACGAGTTCGCCGCTCACATTGATCCCATGATGCAGTTGACTCTGCACCCTATTGGCGTCTCGAGAAATCCAATCCCCATGAATGCCAGCTTATTCCAAAAACCCTCAGGCGGCACTTATACTATGCCTGGTGCCATTCAGCACACGCCAAGGAAACCGTCATCACCCGATGCTTCTGATCGTGCTCCTAAACGCCGTCGAAAGTCGACCAAGGTTGACGAGGCCCCTACAACCAGCCTGACACACGATGTCGACGGCCATATGATGCAAGGCGACGTTGATCTTGTTGGTATGGATGTACTGATTCGCTCTCGTGTTTCGGCTGCCAAGGCTATGGGTTTCATTATGTCCCGAGTGCCTGCGGCTAGCTTGGACGACTACGATGCACTGTTGATTCCTGGTCTGGGTTCTGCATTCTCTTCCAGCCAGATGACTGCATGCGTGATTATCGACGAGTATGCCTGCAATAGCCGAACTCTCGGCGATCCTCCTCGTTACCTTGAAAACCTTCAACGCATCATTGATACCGAGCGACCAGCGGCTTACAGAGATCTTGTCAACTTTATCCAGCGAGTTCGAACGCAATGCCAGCAACTGATTCATCTCTTCCGTGATCATGGCAAAGTCTCACACAGCAAACTTCCCACACTGCCTGTTGTGGTTCAAGGAGAAGCTGAGGCCGGTCCCAATGCATTTTCCATTGCTATAGCAGAGAAGTGCATTGGCGAAGATTATGAGAAGTTGAACAAGGCAATGCCACCAGGTCAGCGCATGATTGCCAGTCAACAACTGTCTGAGGCTCGCGGTGTAACTTTGTTGGCTATCGAAGAAGCCAAGGCTGCCAAGGCGGCTCGTGATATTCGTGTCAAGGCTGCGGCAGCATGCGCTATCGTTGGTATGAAGGTGCTCCCCAAGAAGCCCAGCCCACTCATCAAGGGTATCATGGACTCCGTCAAGACAGAGGAGAACCAGCAACTCCAAGTTCGCTCAGCTGACACAATCGCAAGGCTTGTGCAGTTGTTTACTGAGAAGGGCCGGAAGGGACCAGCTGATAAGGTGGTGTCCAATCTGGTCAAGTTCTCTTGCGTCGAAGTTGCAGAAACACCCGAATTCCCTGTTCATGCCCGCAAGACCGATTGCGTATTATCAATGCAAAAGGAAGAAGACCGTGTCGACCACCCGGATGCTGCTAAATGGGCACGCGAAGCAAAGGCTGCTCGTATCACCAGACGAGGTGCAAAGGAAGCTTTGGAGATCCTTTCCAGAACTTATGGCGCCAACCTACTCGAAACTGTGCCCAGCCTTCGTACATTCATGGAGGAGCCTCTGGTCAGAGCCTTTTCCGATGTCTTGCCAGCAGAAGCGAAGGATCCTGAACAGACTTTCGGACAAGAAATTGTCGATGCCATGTCTGTTATCCGTACAATGACCCCGACGCTCGATAAGGCATTGCAACCCTTCATCATGCAAATGATGCCTCTGGTCATCAAAGCTCTTCACTCAGAACTCTCAGTCTTCCGATACATGGCCGCCAAATGCATGGCTACAATTTGCAGCGTCATGACCGTCGAAGGTATGACTGCACTTGTTGAGAAAGTTCTGCCATCAATCAACAACCCTGTCGACCTCAACTTCCGACAAGGTGCGATCGAAGCCATCTACCACTTGATTGCTGTGATGGGAGATGCTATTCTGCCATATGTAATCTTCCTAATCGTGCCTGTTTTGGGACGAATGAGCGACTCGGACAACGAGATTCGTCTTATTGCAACAACCTCATTTGCCACTCTTGTCAAACTGGTTCCTCTTGAGGCTGGAATTCCGGACCCGCCAGGCCTATCGGAGGAGCTACTGAAGGGAAGAGACCGCGAGAGAACGTTCATCGCACAGCTACTGGATCCGAAGAAGGTGGAGCAATTCCAAATTCCTGTTGCCATCAAGGCTGAGCTACGATCTTACCAACAGGAAGGTGTCAACTGGCTCAATTTTCTCAACAAGTACCATCTCCACGGTATTCTGTGTGATGATATGGGTCTAGGCAAAACGTTGCAGACACTTTGCATCGTAGCAAGCGACCACCACCAGCGTGCTGAGAAATTTGCAAAGACCCAAGCACCCGACGTTCGAAGATTGCCGTCTCTTATTGTTTGCCCGCCCACGCTTTCGGGGCATTGGCAACAAGAAATCAAGACATATGCACCGTTCTTGAGCGTTACTGCATATGTTGGGCCGCCTGCGGAGAGAAAAGCTCTGAAAGACCGACTCGGCGAGACTGATATCGTGGTCACGTCGTATGATGTCTGCCGTAACGATTCGGAAATTCTCGATAAGCACAGCTGGAATTACGTCGTGTTGGATGAGGGTCATTTGATCAAGAACCCCAAGGCCAAGATCACGCAGGCTGTCAAGAGGCTGGCTAGTAACCACCGCCTTATTCTTACAGGTACTCCTATACAGAACAATGTTTTGGAATTGTGGTCTTTGTTTGACTTTCTGATGCCTGGCTTCTTGGGTGCTGAAAAAGTCTTTCTGGATCGCTTTGCAAAGCCTATTGCTGCGAGTCGTTTTAGTAAGGCCTCGTCCAAGGAACAGGAAGCAGGCGCACTGGCTATCGAGGCACTTCATAAACAAGTCCTGCCATTCTTGCTGCGACGTCTCAAGGAAGAGGTCTTGAACGATCTCCCTCCCAAGATCTTGCAGAATTACTACTGCGACCTGAGTGACCTGCAACAGAAACTCTTTGAAGACTTCACGAAGAAACAAGGCAAGAAGATTCAGGCGGAGGCGGGTAGAGAAGACAAAGAAGCCAAACAGCACATCTTCCAAGCGCTGCAGTATATGCGAAAGTTATGCAACTCCCCGGCAATGGTCATGAAACCAGGCAGCAGCCTCTACGACGATACACAAAAGATTCTTGCCAAGCAGGGAACTTCAATTGAGGATGCACAGCACGCGCCCAAGCTAACCGCATTGCGGGATCTTTTGGTGGACTGCGGCATTGGTGTCGAAGGCAACGATTCAAATGATCCTCTTTACCAGCCAATCAAGCCTCACCGCGCACTCATCTTCTGTCAAATGAAGGAAATGCTTGACATGGTGCAGAACAAGGTCCTCAAAGAGTTGCTGCCGTCAGTGTCACATCTTCGCCTCGACGGCTCTGTTGAGGCCAACAAGAGACAAGACATCGTCAACAAGTTCAACAGCGACCCGTCGTACGATGTGCTCTTGCTGACAACCAGCGTGGGAGGTCTCGGTTTGAACTTGACAGGTGCTGACACAGTCATCTTTGTCGAACATGATTGGAACCCTCAGAAGGATCTACAAGCCATGGATCGAGCTCATCGTATCGGCCAGAAGAAGGTGGTCAACGTGTATCGTCTTATCACTCGTGGAACTCTGGAGGAGAAGATTCTGAACCTCCAGCGTTTCAAGATTGATGTCGCATCGACTGTCGTGAATCAACAGAACGCTGGTTTGTCAACAATGGACACAGATCAGATTCTGGATCTATTCAATGTTGGGGATGCCGCGCCTAATCTTTTGGCCGACAAGGAGAAGAACAACATTGAGGGAAGAGAAGAAGACATGGTCGACATTGAAACGGGTGACGTGCGTGCACCAGGAAAGAAGGCATGGCTGGATGATTTGGGAGAACTATGGGACAACAAGCAATACGAGGAGAGTTTCGACCTGGACGACTTCATGAAAACGATGTCGTAAACAGGGAGGACGAGCACTTCCTGAAAGGATATGGGGGGTAAGGAATGATGAATTTTGGACGACACAGTGGAATGGGCTAGAATATGGTGTTTTGGAACCTCGTCGTTAACTTTGTGTACAACAGCCTAGATCGTACATTTAGCGAAGGCGTACTTTTGCTTATGGAATAACTATGAAGAACCCTAAGGGTAAAATCTCGAATCCCAATGCCCCCCTTACTACGATGTTTTTTAGTGATGATTCTGCTCGAGTGTTCAGTTTTGGGTTCATGTAGTTCGTTACAAGAGAACCGTGATGGTATGTCTCGTGTGGAAGGCCTTGCTGTGTATTGAACATTCAAGATGATGTCTTATAGACCCTTTCATGCTCTCGAGTTTGCCATCAATATAGGACCCAAACTGAGCTTTGACACCACAAGCGAGTTCGCAATGAACTCAGCATCACCGCGTAATTGGTTTAGTGGTAAAATTCTCCGTTGCCATCGGGGAGCCCTGGGTTCGATTCCCAGATTACGCAATTGATCTGATCTTTTTGTCGCTTTCGTCTACTATCAAATGCCATCCTTTCATGGACCGATCTTTCTCATGATGTGTGTTTGTAGCTGTCCGATCACCAAGTCGTTGCGTGGCTACCCTGGAGTGATGCCTGTTGACATCTTATCAGACATCACTACATTCAATTTTAGAAGAAAAAAAACATGAAAACCTAATGCTTTGCATAAGAGCCTAAAGCTCACTTAGAAGAAAGATATTTACGTATTATCGAAGTTCGCGTTTTCTTATTCGGTCGTGTTCTGCTTTAGTTGATTAGAACTTATCATCAGATGTCATTGTGCACTCACACTGCATTGAATTGCCTCTTGGGAACTAGCATATGGCAGCTCAACCGTAAGAGAAACATTCAGCCAAGAGTAGGTCAATATAATCCAGGTTCATTTGCTCAGACTAAGATAATTCCAATTGAGTGGAGTTTCTCCCAGTTGCATCTTAGGTTGGGGGCATCTATTACTATCTCCAAACACCACACGAGACCATTGCACACAATGTAAACAGCATATATTTCCAAGTATACGCCAGTTTAGCAAACATGATATAGTAACAGAAAACTGCCTGAACGATGATATAACATTTCAATAGCCCAAATTCAAGCATGAATTTTCAACTGGGTATCTTCCTACAGAGATCTATAGTGGTCCGCATACGACCAAGAGAACATCTACCAAGTATACAAAAGCATCCGCCTTCTCTTACACTCGAGTCTATATCCGAACTTTTCCAAGCCCCTAGGTATGATATACAACAAGATCCCTTTCGGTCTAAAATATCCACATTTGTATAATATACATCTCAACTCCTTTACAGCTTGCCCTTGATCAAGTTGTTGATCATCTCGCGGCCGGTGATGCGAGTGGTGTCCCAGAGAGTAGGGAAGTCGAGGGTGCTGGAAAGACCGTCGGCGAAGCCAAAGAAGAGCATGGGAGGGATCCAGCCACGAGCGTACTCGAGAGCGAAGCAACCCTCGGGCATCTTGTACTGCTTGACATCGCCGCGGCGAAGGTGGTGAATGCTTCCAGCGGGGTAGACCTCGGGTTTGTACTCGCCAGGGACGTAAGCCAGCTGAGTTCCGGAGAGGATGTGGAAGTAGTCGTCGGCGGTGTGGCGACCAGTGTGGCCCTCGGTGCCGATGGCAGTGCCTATAACATTATTAGTCGACTGGATTCGAAAGTGAAGGCATACAAAACATACCAAAGATGATGAGGTACTCGGTAACACTGGCGTGGATAATGTACATGGCACCCATGGCGCCACCAGCGTTGTTAAAGACCCATTCCTCCTTGACGTTGATGTGCTCGGGGTTCTTCTCGCTAAGCTCATCCACAATGTGCTTGACGACAGCCCTGGTATCCTCTCCGTGCTTGGCGAGCGCTCGCTTAGACAGATCGTCGAGGTGCTTGAGGTCGAAGATGTAGAACTGCTCGAGGTTCTGCTCGACAAAGTAGACGACGGAGCTCAGGAGCGCGGTAAGGAGGCCGAGAACCAGGAGGAGCTTGCTGAGGGCGCCGCCCGGCGACTTTGAACCCGAAGAGGGCTTGCTGGACTTGGACTTGCTCTTTGCCATTATTGCGACTCTCTCCCAGGTTTGAACAAAGTAACAAGCAAGTTCAATGGTCGTGTGATGGAGAAAAGGGAAGAAGTAAATTAACGGTCACCTCAATTTCTGTTGAGCCCCGGAAATTAACTTAATCAGCCAGACGGAGCTGGACCCTGGAGCTTCGCGGACCACCCGGTAGTTACGGGGGGAAATCAGGCCGGGTTTTTTTTCCCCTTCACCGCGTTCCGCTAAGTCAATGAAAATCAATTCAATCTCCAGCGGCCACTAGGTAGGCCAATTATTCCTCCCCCCTTGGCGGCATGTGAAACCCCATAACTTACGGAGTACCCAGTACTAGGTAGGTAAGTTACGTGACACTTCATACATACATTCGTTTTCGTATTTGTATTCGCTCAAACAGTAAAAGTAAGTAAACGTAAACAACTCTAAGTTTCAGTCTTACCAATCGTCTTATTCTATTGGCTGTAAACACGAACTATCTATGTAAGAAAAAGCAACTGCTTTTTCTAGTTGTCCATCCCTCACCGCATCACCTAGATAGACTATGGTATGGGTGCTTCTTTAAACGCCATACAAATTATACCCATCGAAACGAAACCCACGGCAAAACGTTTGTGCACGACACGACAAGCCAACTCCAATGTCCCTAAGCCCAGCCGCGATAGCTCCTGTGAATCGCTAACCATTCGTTTCCTTTTCCATAGAGTTACACTGCCAATTTCGCTCATATGGCATTATTCTCTTGCTCTAGCCGACTCTTGTCGCCTAGTCAATATCGGAGTCTCCCATTACCTCTGTCCGGTCTGCATCATCCACATCGTCGTCGTCGTGTAGGACCGTTTGGTCTTCAGCTTCGGCATCGTCCATCGTAACGTCGCCCATGGTCATGTCTCCGGCTGTCATATCTCCTACTGTGACATCCCCAAGTGTAACATCTCCGAGTGTGACGTCAGCGTTGAAGTCGCCGTTTTGTTTGTCCCCGTCGAGATCATCGTCCAAGTCCAGATCCCCATCGTCGTCTTCAGCCTTCTTTGGCCGGGGTCGCTTGACGGGAGGAACGACACCGAGCTCATGAGCTCGCGGTCCCCAACGAGCCAGACGTCTTGTTGCCCTTCTCAAAGCAGCAGCATAAGCGCTGACTTCCTCACCAAAGTCATCCTTCTCCTTTGTCAAGAGGCAAAGTCCGCCCACACCCTTCTCACGGAATGGTCCTGGAGTCTTATCCCCAAAAGTTAGGTTTCGAGGCAGAGAGTTCTCATCATCACTGTCCTCAAACGGATCCTCTTGAGCTTTGACCCGTTGATAGGCTCTGAAAATGGCACCGTCCTGTCTTCTGAGTTTTCGACTCTTATGATGTTGGCGGCGCAGACCCCGGTCAAGAATGTACTCCACTCTCTGGCTTCTGTTCCTCTCAACAGCTAGTTGGTGTGCTGTGGGAGGTCGAGGTTTTCTGGCCACGACGCCTTCGTTGACGTGATGTGCTGGTGATGAACCCTCGAAAATCTGATATTTGAGAGGAGCACCTCTGCGACTCGAGTTAAGACCACGACCACCAAGCGCCCTAGGTGGTGGGGTCGATCGGGTGCTGTCCATATCAGACTCGTGTTTGGATGGTCGTATACGCGGAAGAATTGCAGGGCCTTCGTCGGCCGCGAATGATGGCCGCATTTTGCCTCTCTTGGTATCTCTCTCGTTCAGGTAGGCTTGATCCATTTCTAGAATCTTGGCTCGCATCTTCTGCTTGGTGCGACCAAACTCAACCTCTTCCTCGGTGTCCACGTTCTCCTTGGCCTGTTCTTCTAGGGTCATCTCCACGAGCTTGGGTACTCCTTGGTTTGCTACATCTAGCCCGTAATCGACGCCAGGACCGAAAGGATTCTCTTCGCAACCTTCTTCTGTGAAGTCGGACTCAAGGTAAAACCACATGAGCCATAGGAATGCATTGGCTCGGGACTGACTCGTATACTCAGTCTTCATGATCAGATCGTGGAGTTCACGGTGGCGAGGGAAATGAAGCTCTGCGATCTTCTGAGCTGCATTGCACATGACAAAAATGAGATTAACAGGATTCGTGCGGGGGGTGTTCAACGACTTTATCTTGTCGAGTGAGTTGGGCTCTTCTCGATCATCGGCACCGCCTTTCAGAATAGATTTGAGGCGAGGTGCATCTTGGAGCTGCTTATAAGCATGAGGATCCTGGCGAGCTTGTAGTGATGGAATGGCGTGATATGTACGGAGCTGAGCCCTCATCTCGGGAAAAACTAACCACATTAGCAGAGGCGACTCAGAAGTAATGTTATCAACTTACAGTTAAGAGTAGTGTTCATGCGACCCATATTGACAAGAAGACACACCATTGCCATGCCCTTGGCAGCCTCTCTGTCACTGAGGAGCTTGTCTCTAAGTACTTTACTGGTTTTCGAGCTGCGAGACATGGTGTCGATGTAAAGATCGGCAAAGCATTGTCGTTGGAGTCGCTTGGGCTCGTAAGAGTTGGTGAAGACAGACTGTTCATTGTCGAAAACAGCCTTGAGAAAGTCGTATTGAATGTCTACCCTCCAAAGGGGCTCGCCGTCCTCCTTTTTCAGATGGCGTATCTTGCCAATCGTTGATTGATTCGCTGCATCCTTGTCTTTGTCCTTGTCCTTGTTTTGTGACGTCTTGCTTTTCGCACGAGACGACTTTTCTTGAGGATCAGGGGTTGCATTGCCCATCTGAGTATCGTCATCTTCTGTCATGGCTCGAGAGACAAATGATTTGGCTTCGGGCTGACCGGGAGAGCTTGGAGGATCGACCTCGGAGGTCGCGGCGAGCGAGGCAGGAGACGCCATGGTAGTCGACTGTGGGTTTTCCGTTGCCAGAAAATGAAGCTATTCGCGATCTATCGCAGATGATTGAAATTGGGAATTAATCGTGAGATGGATCAATGGCGCATCGCGAATAAATATTTCGTTGAGATAGGAAAGTTCGCCAGGGAGACGTAGAAATTTGGTGGGGATTGGTTAATGATGATTTAATACCAGATTGCGCGTGCGCAGATTGTTTGCGAATGCGATGGTGATAATGGAACCGATGGAGTTCGTTTGGGGTAGGATAGCAAATAGGTAGAAAAAGGAAATAGAAAGAGAAGAAAGAAAAAAGGTCGAGTCAAGTT
The DNA here is from genome assembly GCA_014898915.1 of Fusarium chlamydosporum. Lineage (NCBI taxonomy): Eukaryota > Fungi > Ascomycota > Sordariomycetes > Hypocreales > Nectriaceae > Fusarium > Fusarium chlamydosporum. The sequence continues at coordinate 35,527 of JAAVUD010000022.1, read as the reverse complement.
TCGCAGCTCGATTGATGAATGGGAAGGAGCGATGGTGAGTTTAGTTTGAGAAGCGAAGTTGACAACTGCGCTGCTTCTCCTACGCCTTTGCCTTGTCTTGCGTTAGTTTGCCTGGGGCAGCAGACGGGATGCGCCCACGAGCCGGGAAGTTGCTGAGGCGCGTCACGGTAACTGCAGGAGCACTCAGCATTTCACGACTACCTGACTAAGGCTAAGCCAAAGCTGCCAAGGTACCTAGGGAGGTGGTACAGTGGAGACAGCCTTGACATACCTAGGTAGGTAGTAGGTAGTAATAACAGTCAAACTGCTCTGTAGAGGCTGTAGAGTACTGTGGTAGTGTGGCTTGAAAATGGCGAGGTGTGGCGTAGTTTATGCACCTCCAAGGTCAGGTCCGTGCTGGTCGCGCTGCAACAGACAGAGCTAAAGCTACAGCAGAGCCTAGGCTCAGGTTGTGTTTTCCTAGCAGGGGAGTTGCTACTCCCTCATCTCTCTGATCGCAACATCAACAAATCTCATAACCAAGGGAGCAACCGAGCTCACCACGGCTTCGGCCAGGACGATACACATACTAACCAATAGGGACACTATAGCTGGAGATTGTTTTGTCTTATTCGAGTTTGAGCGGAAACTTGAAGAGACTTTGGCACATATCTTGCAGAACATTCAAGAGCTCAACGCCATTCGACAGGCAACGCATAAAGAACCAATATCAGACGGTCTCACTTAACACCTTCACATTCTTCACACTCCAGACACCCGCAATGGCTACTCCCGTTCGGACGACTACCATTGACGGCCCTGCAGTGACTGATAGTCCTGGTACTTGGCGTCACCCGCGACTCGACGAGATTACTAGACGTCGTAATGCGACGACCTTCTCCGAGAAGAATGTGCGCCAAATCGCCTACAATGTTATTGCGTTACTAGGATTCTGGTCTACGCAGCTCCTAGCTAAACTGAACATTGGCTCTCAAGCGTGGGTTGACCGTCTGTTGCCTTTGCGACTCGCCATAGCTAACTTCGTCATTTAGTGTTCCTGGTACTTTTAGAGTATACTTGAGCTGGGCATGGTTCATTCTCCAGCTCATTCCCTTCATCAACATCGGCATCGCCTGTCTGCCTTTGATACGACCGAAAGACGATTTGTCCGATATCCCTCTTACACCTGCCCAGCGCCAGTTGCTCGGTCTGGACCCCTCGTCGGCCGCGCCAACCCCCGATGCCAAGTTCAGCACGCCTCCGCGATACTCTCGTACACCTTCTATCGGCGGCTCTGTCGGAAGTCGTGGAAGCTACAACAGCTCGCCCCTCTCCGGTCGAGGTAGCCCTCTTGTGCAGGGGTCCACTGGCTCTCCAATCGGCAGTCCTCTTTTCCAGAAGAGCACCAACAGCTTTGGCAACAGTTTCGGCAATAGCTTTGGCAACAGCTTCAACGGCAGGAGATCTTCTTTTGGATCAACAAGCCCTTTCGCTGCTAGCTCTTCCTCCAATGTCTTCTCCGACCCTGCTTCCCCTGGCACACCTGGTGGCAAGCGAACAAGTGTTGGACTGAACAGCAAGTGGCTGTACGAGAAGGGACGACGGCCCTCTGGTAGCGCCTGGGGCAAATAAGCGGTGGTTTTAATGACATAGGGTGTTTGGACCATTATATTTGCAAAGCAGCGTTGAATGCAACAAGGTCTAGTAGACAGAGGACTTAGTCTTTTGTGCATGTACAAGATTTAACTGAGTTCAATGAATGACCCGACGTAGATGTATTTGGCAGAGGATCGGGCTGGAGTATTGGAAATTTATAAATAAAAAAGTTAATGATCTATCTATTTATCGAGTAATTTAGAGAGTGAATGGCCACTCAAAAGGCTCGATATACTGAACAACGTTGTTATTTATCATGCTGTCCACATGTCAAAATCATGACTTCTGCGATAACAAGTTAACACAACCCATGCCCAGAACATATCCTTATTTCCATTACTTCACGCCAGACCAGCCCATATTTCTCTGCTCGTTCACTTTCCTTCGATATTGACGACTGGACGGCCGACCAAGGCACGGGCTTGGGACTTTGCAATGATATCCTCTGCCTCCCCCATCGTAAGTAAGCTTAGGTGGCTTCGAATTCCGTGCTCAACTACAAACTCCATCATTTCTCTGGTTTCCTCCATGCTGCAATGAACAATACCCTTGAATACAATCTCTCTTAATACAAGATTCATTGGATCAAACTTGAGTCCGTTTTCTGGGAAGCCGGCTGCGACCAAGGTACCTCTTGGTTGTAGTCGGTGGGCGGCCCAATCGTTGGCGTCATCATCACCAGTACATACAACAGCAGCCTTAAGACCAATCTCATCAGTAAAACCAGAGATCTTCTGAATCGTTTGTGGATCGTCGTAGTTGAGTATAAGATTTGGTTTGAGATGGGAGGGCACCTCTGAGGCGAGCTTCAGTCCAGTTTCATGGTTGTCGATGGCTACAACTCGATAGCCTCGAGCTTTTGCAAATTGGATACCCAAGACTCCAAGACCACCTATCCCGACGATGGCTATAGTCTGTCCCACTTGCACCTCTGCTTGATTGATGGCGTGCCACACAGTTGCCTAATAGCTGCCATCAGTATACCCCGTTGTAGTTTCGGTTTTGTGTAAGACTTACTCCAGCACACATAAGAGGAGCTGCCTGTTCGAAGTTCATATCGTCGGGTAGAGGGACAAGAGCACCATGCCAAGAGGTCATGTACTCAGCAAATGCCCCATCGCGACGAAGGATACCACACATCGTTCTATTGTCACAGAATCTTGGATCAAGAGAACCAATCGTTTGAATTGCCCATTTGCATCCCTTACAAGCGTTGCAAGGGTCCATGAAGTTTGTAACTCCTACACGATCTCCTACATGCCACGGCCCTATTACTTCGGACCCGAGACTGACTATAGTACCGGCTGGTTCATGAGAACCGATGAATGGTAGCGGTACTTGTGTAAGACCGTGGTGTACCATGAGATCGGTGTGGCAGAAGCCAGCGGCGGCTACGCGGATAAGAACCTCATCTGGTTTCGGGGTTGGTACCGGGACATCATCGTAAAACTCGTAGCTCTTGTTGTACTGTGAAAATGTCAGGAGGCGACATGGAACCTCGCCTCTCACTCTTATGTAATTCCTACCTCGATTAATCTCAGCGCCTTCATCCTCTGAGGAATAGGAGGAGGCTTGTTCGACATTTTTGGGGGTATTTTTGATGACGATCTGTTGCCAAGAAAGAGGAGACTATCTACATATCCAGGCCTGTGTATTTGAAATGTGGTGATACTTCGGGATTATATCTCACCAGCAAACCTTATGTCATCGACCCGACAATCAATTAACCGTACGAACCAGACTTGATGAAACACAAGGTCGAGTCGGGGAAGGAATCTAAACCTTCCAAAGTGCTGACAGTAACGACGAATCATCATGCTAGTGCTCAATCTGACACGTCTTGGTTGGACGGAAGACGGGGTTAGGCGGCGCTGCCCAGTATTTCAACTAGGATGGGATATGGTTGCATTTTAACGCAAAGGAAATCCTCCATGGTTCATGGTATGCTGGTGATGCCTATGCGTGGGACATTTCCGCGCCAATGACTATACGAATGATATATATGTATATATATATCTATAAAACTGGAGCCTCTTACAGCTTCGTCATGAAACCGCTCTTCTCGTTCTCGAAAACGTTTGTGAGTGTTCCAATATGAGGCAGAATCTCAACTGCAAATTCGTCGCCGTGTCTCAGAGCGTCCTTGGGTGTTCTACCCATTCCAACACCCGCAGGGGTACCGGTAACAATAACAGTTCCAGGAGGAAGAGTGGTGCCTTGAGATAGCCAGCTAATAATCTTGGGGATGGAAAAGATAAGGTCACTTAGATATGGTCAGTACAGAAGCCCACATGCTTGGATTCAAGTCGCTTACTCAGTTCCGCTCTCCTGGTACACCTCGCCGTTCTTAAGACCTCGCATATGAAGCTTGGAAGGGTCTGGGATCAATGACTTCAGAGCGAGTGTAGGGCCTGAATTATCGTTAGCCAGGATTTGTCGGGCGTTCCAACAAACTTACCAAGGGGCAGAGATCCGTCAAAGCTCTTAGAGAAAGACCATTGAGACTGGTTCAGTTGCTGCGTGCGACTAGAGACATCGTTGGCGGCGGTGTAGCCGAGAACATAATCTAAAGCCTCAGCTTCAGTAACGTTCTTGGCTGTTTTGCCAATGACGACAGCCAGCTCTGCCTCGTAGTCGCCAGACTCGTCGACCTGACTCAGCTTGGGGACAATTCCTTTGGCAGGCCAAGGGTCCACGAGAGCTGTACTAGGCTTCCTGTTTTCAGGTCAGTTTAAGTCTAAGCGGAGCACAATGAGTGGATTTACATGAAGATGACAGGAATTGGTGGAGGCTCAAGTCCGCACTCGGCAGCATGCTTTCTGTACTGACATGAAGAGTTAGTCGATACTAATAAGAATGGAGGCGTATTATACGTACGTTCAAGCCGACACATCTCACAGTGCCAACCTCACTCTGCGAAAGAGGAGACAAGACGCGGTCAATAGTCTCGGTGGTGCCAGTTGATGATCCTGGGGACAAAACTGAAGAGCCGGACCAGACATGGACAGCGACCTCTTGACCCTTGCGCAAAGCAGCGCCAACATCAATGTTCTTGTCAGCTGGCTGGCCGATAAGAATCTTGGAAGGGCTGGATCTGGGGACGAAACGCACGAGGCCTGTTGATGATCATTAGTATGATGCTTTGATGACAAACAGTGAGATGAGCAACTTGCGTTGAAGAGTAGATGAAGCCATGTTATATGTTTTATTAGATGATCCACAGGTGATACTCTAGGAACAAAAACATGATAGAGACCAACGATAGGGGATAGTAAGCTCTTTATAATAATGGAGTTTAGGCTACTCGTTAAGGCCGGCTTCGGCATTCATGGATGGCATGTTTTGTACGGTACAGTAGCATCAATAACGTGCGGGAACTGGGGCCGAGTCGCGGATAGACTTGGCTGGTCCGTCGTGGGGCCGGCCGTTCTATCGGCTCGGGATTTCGGTCAAATAAATGCCTACCTAGTATTTCCTAACATAGGCAGTATATGTCCAACAGGAGGATGACCTTCACGAGTAGACACAAAAATATAGTACGAAATCATACCGGTTACTCTGTATTACTCAAGGATGTACTATATAATTCGTACACAAGGCTGATAGCTACCTATGCTATTTGGATAGAAAGGTAGTTCGCGTATCTATACTGTTACCAAAACCATCCCTCTCACTCCACATATCGAACAAGACATCGCAAAATGGAGCCAGCATATCCTTTGTCTTGTTCTATATGCTGAATTATGTTACAAAACTTAATCACAGAAAAAGAAATAATGCGCGATCCGGGAATCGAACCCGGGACACTCTTTATCAGTTATTATGCCACCACTTGGGGGAGGAGAGTTTTACCACTAAACTAATCGCGCTGCTGTTGCTGCCTATTTGCTTGGCGGTATGAATTGAATGCCCAAGTAAGACAGCGACAGCGAGGTTTCTCCTGGTGTAACGGGACATGTCTGAAGAGGCCCAAACGATGGGATGCTGAGCTTCTTATATCACGTCCAAGTTGATAGGGCCCGCTTGGATGGATGACCTGCTGCTTCAAGGATCGTCATGTGGGGCTCAGAGACGAGCCTTACCACATTGGCTCTAAACTCTTTTTGCTGACTTACCTATGGCATCTGGCTTGTCTTTACTCTGTACCTTGACTTATATTAGCTGACAGCTTAATGGCTGGACTTTTATACAAATCTTATGAGTTATTGCGCGTGTGTAAGCTGGAGACAATACATCAGTCAGAGATCTGGCATAGGGAGTATGCTTTCGAATTGAATAATGTCCCGGGGGAGGACACGGCGGCACGGGACTCATGGGTGTTGGTATAAATCGATGGTGGAGTGACTGAAGACTGTACTACAGGAAAAAATCTCCCCATTGCCAAAGTAGAACTTGTTTTTGACATACAATTGATTGACTGAATGCAGAGTTGAGGTCTTTGGTAAGATGTTCTTAAGAGAATTTTGTGTCAGAGTTTCTAGACTCCCAAAAAGTGGAACTTCCAGCGGAGCTCCATCCAAGGTAAGCTTGGGTACGTAGTTCTTCTGGTCATGGAACCCGACCCCTCCAACACTTCACCCACCTGAGCTGCGACAACTTGCCTCTGTCTAAGATACCTATTCTACGTCACTCTCGTCCATCGCATCGCATCGCCAATACCTAAATCTCCTTTTACACCACCCCCAAGAGCTTTCCCAATGGCCAGCAAGGTCGACCGCATTGTAGCTCGGCTACAGGCCAAAATCGAAGAGGGCGACTACTACGAGGCTCAGCAACAGACCCGTGTCGCCGCATCCCGCTACATCAAGACCTCCAACTGGCCCGCCGCCATCGACATCCTTTCTAATGTCTCCCAAGCTTTGCTGCGTGCTGGACAGGGTGGCAGTGGAGGTGATCTCTGTGCCATGCTGGTCGATGTCTACAAGCAGGCAGAGCTCAAGCCTGATGCTGCGTCCAAGGGTAGGCTATTGACTTGCCTGCGATTATTTGAAGCTGGTGAACCTACAAGAAAGAAGTTTGTGGGCGAGATCATTGCGTAAGTAAAGTATCATCAAGTAAGGAGCGATCAAGTCTAACACAAAAAACAGATGGTCAGCCAAGTTTGGCGAGTACCCTGCCGGAGACCCAGAGCTTCACCACGTCGCCGGATCCCTCTACGCCGAAGAACACGACACATACGAGGCCGAGAAACATCTATTATTGGGTACCAAGGACTCGCCCGAGGTTTTGACAAAGATGGAATACACTTGGTACAAGGAAGGCGAACCTCATCAAGCCGCTCTCTTCGCTGGCCGCGCAGTACTCCCTTACCTCCTAGTCGGCAACGTACGAGCCGCCAACACTTGCTACCGCCTCTTCACCAGCTCTCTTTCTAGCGATAACCCCAACCTCGGCGTCCAAGATGTGTCAAGTCCCGCTGGTGATATTCGCATCTTCCCAAGCCTCCCTCTCCTCAACTTCCTCGGCTTCCTCCTCCTTGCCACCCAGCGTGGCGCACCCGAACTCTATCGTGCCCTGGTGTCCAAGTATGCGACACAAATCAACGAGGTTGGCACATGGGGCGAGGCCCTCGAGATGGTCGGAGAGATGTACTTCGGTCTTTCAAAGCCTCGGCAGAGCAACCCTCTGATGGACATGATGAGCGGATTCTTCGGCGGCGGCGGCGGTCAGCCAGAGAAGCCAAAGCGCAAACAGGTTACGCAAAGGCAAGATGCTCCCGCGGCAGAGGGTTTGGACTAGAAGAGACCCCGTCTCTAAGGTTGGGTGTTGGGTATACCGTATTGTCTTGAGAAGGATACATAGACAGCAGGCGTTGTAAGGTAAACAAAAAGGCTTAGTTAACCACGGTGTTGTTCTTCAGGCTCAAACATCCAGTTATCTTCACTGAGTGCTGCTACTTTAGCTCGTAGACTCGCCCTGACAGCTTCAAGTAGTTCTAAATTGTGTTAGTGTGTTATGCATATGATGCGATTGCAAGCCATACCTTCAGGTTGCTCGTGTATGGTATGGCGATTTATCTGATGATGCTTGACGGCTTCTGCAAGTCTTTGTCTCTCTTCTATCGGACATATAAGCGTTCTTGATCCTATATCTGAGACAAGGGCGGGCATCCCATACTCTCACACTCTTGGGCATTATCTAACGGCAACTCGTCCTCATCGTCCATCATCGGGGTCGGAGGATCTCCAAGCTCGATTTCGCCATGCTTATCGCGAACCACGATCTCAGATGTATCAGACAAGACATCTACGTCCAAATGCAGTGTCTCGGCAGACGTTGACGTAGAACCGGCGGTAGGTCGCCGGGTCAACTGGCTCTGGAACAGATTGCGACGGACGCCGGCAGAAGAAGCACCGTTACGGGTGCGCGATACGCCGTTTCCATTTGTAGTTGCACGGGAGCGATCGGCCATGATTTAGAAGTGAATCAAAGGATAAGTTGAGATGTGAAAGCAGTGCGTCTATCCAAAAATTGGCATTTACTTGCAATGGGCTATGCCGAGTCAGATGCGAAGCCAAGTCACCTACCCATTGTTGACTTTGTTTTGTGTGGGGATGCGCCGGGGTGTCTTCGTCTTAGTGATCTTAGCTACCAACTTACACATACCTGCTCCTCAGGGTCATTGAAAACTCGACTCTTCTGGGCAAGAGTCGAAATGATTTAGTCCTATTATGCGAGTTTAGACAAGTTCTAAGGCTATTTATTTCTGATATCCTAAGCTTTAGTCTTGAGTTTTTCTTCCACCCCTAGCTGCTTGACTGAACTCGCGGAGTCGCACCTACCTGCACACAACAATTCAATGGAAATGAAGTCAGTTTTAAAGGTCTTCTTATCTGAGGATCTTTACGCTTTAAAGAATCTTTGTCCTGTTATACATGGCTCGCATTCTCACATTGGGAACATGTTTGCAGATACTCTGGAAAATGTAAACATGATTGCACCCCAATAATAAAGCCTGCCTACTCCATCTTTAACGCTAATTCTAAGCCAATCCCAGATCCAAACCAAGACACAAACCGACTCCTCAAGATATCGAGTTTGTTGATGTATTCTTTAGTCAATGCTGGTTACCAAGCGTCGCTACACGTGGAACAACAGCATTGCAACTCATTCTCCCGTCAAGATGCTTTAGACTCCTGTTACTAATTATACATGCACCGTTTGTTTGCAAGAAACTGGCTCGCTCCGTCAATGCGCCCTAACTTTCCCTCGGCCTCTTTGCCGGCTTGCGTCGATTTATGTTGTTCACAGGGAAAGGTTGTAAGAGTATTCATCTTCCATATTCTGGCTGATCCAAAGAACAACGGAGCTATCGGGAGGGTTAGCAACATACGGATTGTCTTCATGGCAAACGGGAGTCCTACCTAACGCCCACCAAAGCGTTGCTGAGCACGTTCTCGATGCCCATACCCAGAGCAGGCATCGCGACACTTGGGACAATAAACTTGAGGACAAAGACGGTAACACCACCAGCCATTCCGCCAGCAAGGGCCGCGAAGCCCAGGAACAAGACGACGCGAGCCTTCCAGGCCACTCCATTTCCACTATAGCTGAAGGAATCGGCACTCAAGCGTTGCTTCTCGACCGAATTGATGATGAGCATGCCCAAGCTGGAGAAAATAAAGGGCAGCCAGTCAACAAACTTGACATGGATATCAGATCCGTTACGTGGAGATTTGGACCAGACGGCAGAGTCGAGCATGATATAAAAGGCGATGGAGAACTGAAGCAGACATAGTCAGTAGGGAACATACACGATCAAATGCTGGCGCATAGGTTCGCGCATAGTCATAGAGCGCTGACACGAACATGAAGTTGTGCCAAAGCTAGTTTGCGACATATCATGAGGCGGGACGTACAATAGCTCCTGCACCATAGACACCGGCATTGCGGGCCCAGACGGTGTTAAGCCACTCGGGCCGTCGAAACTTCCAGAGACGCTCTTCCTCCATGATTGTACTTAGATGGCGATTGCGAAGGGTTTAGGTGTCGAGTTGCGCAGGGAGCTAGCGTTGAGGATTCGGTTGTCGTTGATCGATGATGAACTTTGAAGCTGTCAATGCTTGGAATTGGAGGCTGACAATGACGAGGCTCGCGCATGGACGGGACCGGCCTTGCTGTCGCGCCGATGTGAAGTCACGTGATGTATACGTACCTACAGCTCTGGCGACTTCGCTAAAATGGGCATCTGTGGAGAACTTTCCTCGCGTGGCTGGGTACTCCGTACGATGCTGCAAAACACACGAAAACCCACACGCGGAGACGTGGAAGATCCCCGTCAAGGAAATCCATGGTACCATGTCACTTCGATTACCCCGCCGGTCGGTGCTAGGTTTCCTCCGCTCTCATACAGGACCCTGAAAACAACACATTCGGAGCGTGGAGAAGTAACAAGTATCACCGCGACTCCAGATCGGTATCATTGTATGCATAGGGTCACGTTAAGGCATATTGACTTTCTGGGATATTCAGGGCAGCTGTCAGGAACCAAAATCGCGGTCCTGTGGCGTTGATGAGCGCTGATGACAACCAAACTCTAATTTGCGAATATTCAATCATGGCCTATGAGCCATGGATGAGTTTACTTTATCTTGCATATAGTGATTGAAAACGTCGTCCAACGGCCTGACCGCTGCATATTTATCTGCAAGATACGTGACAAAAAGGGTAGCCACAGAAGCCACAGAAGCCACATGAAGCACATCTGAATGCTGTGAATCGACTGTCTGCCAGGCATCTGTCTATACATGTTCAATTGGCAACTTGAGCAGACAATTGACAATTCGAAAAGTAAACAGGTAATCAAGCAACGACTGATCGATTGCCTATCATGTATCAGCTTGCAACTACACCATCTTCTTGCGTGAGTGATCGTCAGCATTCCACAGCAACCAACCATTCGATCAGCAGAAGGAGCACGACACTAAAGCAACCGTCAATGTCGTTCAATATGATCAGCCAGTTGGGTCAAAAGGCTGACCACCAAGTAAACGTGGCGGTCGGTTGTGATGAGTTGCACCAGAGGATATGAAAATAGGCGCTCAAGACAAAACAATTAAAGCCATATCGCAGTAGCCCTTTGCTTTAAAAAAACACACACACACAGCGGCTGTCTCCTGAGCTTTGCAGCCCGTCCTGCGCGTTGCATTCAGCCAGGCACTATCGAATACGAGCGAATAAGATCCTCTAACAAACAAGAGTCTAGACCTATTCGATCTTAACCGTCGGTTTCTTCACTGGCCCGTCGGTGTACTATTCCCCTTTCTCTCTCGGTCCTGGTCCTAGACAAACGCCTGGCCCACGCACTGACAGGCAGGCATTAGGAAGGTGCATTTCACCCCAGTCCCTGCCCTTCGGTCGTGCGACCCCGTCTTTCTCTCAGTTCCTCCCCATCCCATCGCTTCAGCCCGATCTTGACTCTATCATACTTTACAATTAATTGCTAACGCAGTTTCTGGTAGTGCGTCTCATCCACTCGCTTGGGCACGCATACTCTCACTCGTTAGTCCATACCGTTGTTACATTCTTTCCGTTCCTCTCTTTTTGTATTCTTCCTTGGCGAAACCCGCATCAGGAATCAACACTATTGACCTAATTTAACAATCCCTCGCTTCCTGCCTTCACTCTCCGCGCCCCTTGTTAGGGCAATAGACGCGAAATATCTTTTCGAACGGATACGCAGTTGTCGAAACATATTCGACGTCGTATCACTCAAATATCGAGAAAGAAATCCTCCAGTCTTGCTGGATACCGTCTGTTCCACCACAAGGGCACGCCTGAGCTAAATCGCTACTCAAACCCCCTTCAGCATTCCGGAGCACCCTCGATATACGTAATTTATCTGGGTTGCCCTTAATCGTCAATCAGGGGATACTGTTAATTGATACTCGTCCTCAATAATTCCTGAGGTTCTTCGACTTCGCAACAAATTCTTTCGAGCAAGTGCTTGAGGAATACAAATTCGTTGCCCAGCATGCGGCCAGTCAACTACCTCCCACGACCAAACTTTTTGGTCTCGGCCTTTGCCTCGATCACGCTCTACGGTGCTGTCGCGATGGCTCAAGACAACAAGGACGATAACAAAGACGATGCTAAAGACAGCGACCCTTCTGCTGTGCCCGCTCCTGCAGCAACCGATGCGAAGAATAGTAATGCGGACAAGGCCACCGACGCCGCTGAGCCCTCCAAAGAAGCCAGTGATGAGAAGAAGCCCGAGCCTGCCAGCGAAACCAAAGACAACGCAAAGCCTGCATCGACGCAGGAGACTAAAAATGATGCGCCCAGCAAAACAGAGGAGAAGGACGAGGAACCCACGTCTGCTGAAGAGGAAGATAATGCTTCCACTATAGTTGCAGAGGGTCCAACAAAAACTGTTCAATCCAGTATCACAGCCATTGCTGCGACTGATGGCCCCAACGAAGCCATGCCTACGTTGACGAGGTATAAGCCAATTCCTACTTATCCAGCCCCCTCCGTCCCACCCACAAATAACGCACCCTTTATGCGACACTCGAGCGCCCCCGACGGGACCGTCTTTATTGCCGTCGGAGCCATCCTTGGCGCACTTGGCCTTGGAATTCTCCTCTGGCGGCTTATCGTTGGTATCCTCCTCCATCGATCCGTTGCGCGAGCTGCCAAGGCTCAGCATGATGAAACCGCAAAGACAGCTTTTCCTGCACCCCCTGCGCCTTTCTACAAGTATACAGATACTGGTTCTACTATGTCGCTATCCGCTGGACGTGGTGTACGCCGAACCAACAGAGGGCCTGTTCTCTCATCAACCCCCAGTGCCTCCAATTTGTTCTTCTCCCCAACAGCTGTGGCGTCGAATAACGGACCAGGCAACCGCGGCTCTTCCTTTTTGCCTTCCGGGTTTTATGCTGCAGGCACAAGCTCTCCTGGTGGCCAGCATGAGCACAGTATCAGCATGACTAACCTGCGTCCTGATTCTCGTGGCTACTTTGGAACACCTACACGTCCCAGTCCACCCGAGTCGCCATCATTCCACGGTCGAAGAGATATCAGCAACTCAACTCTCAACCTGCACCGGCCACCAAGTCAGCGTGCCCCTAGCGCATTCCTTGAAGACCTCCTTGCCGATGATCCTTCGAGTCTACCACCTCCTCATATGCCTGGTGCAGCTGCCAGACGCCAGTCACACGGCAGTGGCTCTCCCGGTGCACACGGCCGTGTCTAAATTTACATCCAACAATTATTTCATTAATGTCATAAACACATATGAGCGATACAATAATGGCCCATCCCCTGTCGTGGGAAGTCATTCAATTCATTTTCGATAGCGGCGTCAGGAGAGAGATGTTTATTACTGGGATGTGGCTTCTGGATAATCTGATATTATTTCATTAGATGATTCATGTAATATTTTGCTCTACACAGTCTTCATCAAGACATATGTTTGAGCTACGAGTGCGGTTTGTCCTATCATGCACAATTTAGACAAACATAGTCGATGCTCCCTGCCCCGATGTCATTCGTTTACGTCTTCAAGCATTTTACCCAGATAGCCAGGTGGAGTTTTGGGATTTTGTTTGTATTCCAGGGTTATTCTGGCTTTATCTGTACATAGTTACTTCATCATGACAAACTTATTGTCTACCACATCATTCGAGGGCCAAAATGATTGTGACTGGCAATATGATATTGACTGACCGAATACACGGGTGTAGCAAACGTACAAGCTGCAATACTTGGTTTTAGTCACCTGCCCTAAGTGTAACTGTAATATGCGCCTTGTTACCATGTAACGACCATGCTTGTACGTGCGCTACATAGAATGAGACAAAAATAGATGTTGTTGGACTAAGTCATGGTGGTAGTATCGATGTTGGGATGATGACCAGTAAGACAGGAAACCAGTCTATGCATATTAACGTATTGATTGAAACAGTCAAATTTACTACCACACGGACCAATATTTCAGTATGTGTTGTGTATAAAAAAACAGATAGCTCGCCCTTTGCTGTATCAATAAGCTCATGATTACTCCCTTTTTATTTCCTCCCTGTCCGACCAACGCCATTATACCATGTTTTATGCCCAATATCCAATGCGACCAACTCCACGCTCTGTAGCAATTGGCCCAAATCAGTATGCATCATCTTCATTACGCATTCATCCCTTGGGGTTCGTGCTTTGTATAATATTGAGAGGAGAAAAAAACGAGAGGAGGGTCCAACGATAGAACAACCCCTTATTTCTTTTGCGTATCGTCGTCCAATTGATCATGTTTGTTGTGGTTATCGATGGATCGTCTTTCTGAATCCTGGTCGGTAGATATGCTGTAGACAGAATCGCGGTCTTTGTGCTCTGATGATTGCACCTTCGATTGCTCTCTTTCCTTTCGTTCTTCTTCTTCTTGTTGCCTTTCTAGCGCCTCAATCTCTTTGACCGTCCTCTTGCTTGACTCGACATCTTCTTCTGCCTCAGCCAGCATCAGTCTCACCCGTTCGATCCGGGACATGGCACCTTCTAGTTTGTCCAACCGCCTTCGCTTCTCCATGTCTCGTCGTTCTAGCTCATCCACCCGTTGCTCTAGCTTAGCCCGTGCTCGTCTCTCCTCCGCGACCATTTTGTTCGCTTCCTCGAAAAGAGCAGCGCTGAGCTCCTCCACTTCCTGGCTTGTAGCGGCTACTTTGCCCTCGGCCTCCTTTCGAAGGGATTGCTCCCTGTTCAACGCTTGCAGAAGGTCCTCCGCTGAGGGAGATGGCGGTGGTTGGTTTTGTAGTTGTTGCTGTGGCCGATGAGACTGGCTGCTTATGGAGCGCAGATTGGGAGGTCGCGAGGGGTTGGTGTCGATAGGAGGGAGTTCGTGAGATTTGCGCGGAGAGAGAAATGAGGAGAGCCGGCTGGTGCCGCTCTGTAGAAATGACATGCGAGCATTTGTGGGCGTCGCTGGAGGTTGAGTGTTTTGTGCTGTGGTCGAGGAAGGGAGCCGAGCTCGTAAGTTGGAGATTTCATCCTCGTAGTCAGCCCATCGATCGACGGCGGCTGTAGCCTTTTCGTTGAGTAGCCGGACTTGATTCTCGAGATCTTCGATGCGGGCCTGAGCTTCAAGGAGTTGGACCTGGCTGTGGTCGAGAGGCAAAGAGTAGCCGCAGCCTGGGCAGCATGGCGTGGAATCGGCGGAGAGAGTCGGCGCTGCCATAGTCATGACCATTGTCGTTGACATGGCCGGCGCATAGAGGATAGGATGTACGGATGGATGTAAGCGCTTCAAGATGACTAAAGATGACGATGAGTCTTGTGATTTAGTCACGTAGGTACGTGTGTGGCTGTCTACTAGGTAGTATATGTTAGTAGACAAAGGAAAGATATAAACTGCAAGGTATATGGTAATAAAGCAAGAAAATCCCGATCAAGGGATAAATATAAATCCAAGAGCTATTTCCAAAAGAAAAAAAAAAAGGTTTCCGATCCATGGAGAACAATAACAAGGGTGGTCGGTCCAAGTGTCCCTATTTTTGTCGCTGAACCGAATGCGGGCAGTGGCTTTGACGCCTGCGCATGCGATGGCGGGGAGGCGCTTCGGCGGCTGAGCAGGCCTTCTCAGTGGCGCGTTCCTTGCCCGCTGATCAGGGTCCATTCAGTGGCAGGGTACATTAGAGTTGGAAACCAATAGCGTTTCTTGCTTGACCTCCGTAATTCTTCTTGAATCGGAGGCATTGATTCTATTCGTCTCTGCTGTATCACATATAGAGACCGGGGGGTTGGCTATTCCTTTTTGTTCACTTGTTTCAGTGACAAAGCTATGATTCAAGGAGTCAAAGGGTTAACGAGAAACACCAACTACTCCTTAACCATATCTTGTAACAGCTCCCTGCTGGAATGGATCGGGGTAGCCATCCATAGCCATCGCATTGGAGAAGCTTGCATCAAATGCAATGTATCATGGAATTCTTTTGCCAAATTTTTGATTATATTAGGTTTACTTTAGACTTCTAGGTTGACTCTGGCGCAATCCAACTTGAAACGAGGCAGTCTTTGGACTCGATTCTCGTCGTTGTGGATTCTTCCTAAACTATTTCATACCCCATTTAGTGTATCGGACTTGAGCGATGAACCCGACCAGGCGGATCTTGCTATCTTGGGCGTTCCTGGTGGAAGCGTCACGCCACGAGACTATCAACGAACGAACACAATTGGAACTTTGTGGCTGTAACAGTTCCATGACGCCTCGTTTCCTATAGAAACCTATTGTTCATGTGGATCATAACTGCTTCGTGGTGGGCAAGTCTGCCCGCTTATATTATGAAACAGGTGAGGTCGCGTGCCCTTGTTGCATTCCAAAGCATCAAGAAAAGGCTGCGTTCTAACATAGCAATAAGCTCAGCTAGGCTTTGCGACTTTTCGAGGCTCACTGATGCCTGTTTCGGGGTCCTTGTATTCTTTCCAGCTGACGGGAACCATGTCGTTGCCCGCCTCACTCGTGGCGAGGATAACACCCAATTCGTTGGATGCCGTTGATAGGTAATAGTTGGCCTGGTCACCGAGAGAGATCTGGCACATATTGTTAGTAACAGTATGGCATGACAGGATACAAGAAGCTTACCACTTGCGCTCGGACAATGTCACCAGGTTTGAAAGACTCGTAAATCTTGACCTTGTCCTTTTCTGTTGCTCTCACATCCTGCACTCGAATCACGCCCTGCCACTCAGTTTCGAGAACTGTGTCGCCCACTTGCTGAATCACCACAATGGCCTGCTTGGGCATAAGACGTAGCACACGCGCCAGGACAATGTTGTCGACGTCCGGAAGAATCTCGCGCTTACGACCATGGCGGGATACGGAGATAGTAGCAAGCTCTTCTGTGGTCGGCGCGGTGATCTTGTTAAGGCGCTTTTGAGGTCCTGGTCCCCTAGCCGGCGGTGTCACGGTGACCTGGCCTAGGAGAGAAGAGACAACATTTCCTTCGTAGACGTGTGTGCCGGCGCCAGGCGCAAACCTAGTAGTTGGACCCAAGACCTTGCCGGGCAAGGCAACGGAGGGGACGTCGTCGATGGCCATCGTAGGCGGAATTGGGTGGTGAGGTGAGCTTGATGACGAATTGGACCTTTTCGGACTCCGCGCGGATAAGTATAAAGTGCTTATCCAAGCAATACAAGCCAGTCGTCAGCTTGTTTGCTTACGAGACTTGGGATTGAATATTTTGGATGACGATTTTCAGCCTTGCAGTTCGGGCTGTTCTAGCTCCAGGATTCTTTTGCTTGAATTTCTTTCCAGATTCCGTCGGAGCGGATTTGAGATGTGGGGCCGACTTCCAGATCGATTTGAGTTATGTCAGCAAGAAATATGGGCTTAAGTCCCTGCCGCTAACTCCGGTTCTGTCCATCTTGTCTCTAGCCGAATCGGTACCGAGCTTTCAAGCTATCCCTCAATGATTCTATTGGATATTGTATTTCCTCTTCGCTTACACGATGCAATAGCATGCATGCAGTAGTTCAGCTGCTGGCAGATGCGAGAGCGGGGGATGCGCCTAGAGCTTTGGGGAAAAGACGATCAAATCGGATACATACCATCACACCCTCCGTCATGGATGGACAAGATGCTGAGTTACTATGACTCGACGTCTAACCTTGAATTCCAGGTCACCAGACTCAGAGAGCTACTGGTATTATGCATGACGAAAAAGGTTATGTTGAATCACCATTCAGAAAGCTTAACCCTGAGTTGGTAAGGGAAACGTGTAAAACGTCTCGCATACAGTAGCTTGGCCTGGAATTCAGCCATGAACTCGGATACGGTCACCAGCATTTGCTGCCCTGTTGTCAGCTTCAGCATACAAAGTCGGATGTTTTGGTCGACGGTCATTCGATATTATATACGAACATCAGTGATAGCAGGCTTGACTGATACGAGCATACCTTGCTCTCGAGATGGGCTGATAAGATGACCTATTTCGTTCATGATACCTCAGATCGGTCGCAACATTCACCGACACCGGCACTAATATCCATGACTAGTAGTCAGAGTGATGAAAAGGTCTATTACGCAGATATTTTGTGCCTGTTGGAGTTGATGGGAATGTCAGCAAGGGTGGGCTGCCAGCGGGATCTCCACACCCACACACACTTGACACAAACTGGCTAATGAGAAAGCCGTCGTTTTCGCTAGACCGTTCCCAAGGGGGAAGCTCTGCTGGTCAGAGCTTATCTGTCTGTTGTACGCGGATATTATTGCAATCTAGTTCATGGTATGGCCAGGAGTTTAGTTCAGCGCGAGGCCGAGCCGAACTGCCTACGGTACAGTCTCCATGATGTTATTATTAACGAACCGAGCCACTTTTCGGTTCATGATTTTGCTTCAGTTCCTCTTTTCCTTCGAGTGTTTTGGTTCTGATGAGTTCTCAGGGTTGATACTTTCGCTCAATTACTCGTCGTTACCACCTCATCATGAGCCTGTCATAACCGTCATCGACAACGATCCAAACTCCGACACTTCTCAGTATCCCTAGCGAGAAAAAGGTCCGACCCCCTGGTGCTTACTCCGCGTGGCAGGCAGCTATCTTGTTGCCGTAGTCCGAGCCTGCGGATTAATTAGGTCGTGGATGGCCTGGGTTTGTTTTACGCTGCTTTGTAATCCATTGGGTCCTTTGTTTGCCTTCACAGCAATCGACGATACATTACGGATAGATCAAGTCCGCTTTTGCTAATGCAACTACATACACTCAACCTCATTGGACGGAATCTTTTACGACTGTCATATTGACCTGGGTTCATTGCCGTACTTCCTTCTTCCTTGATCCCCTTTATCGGGTTTCTTCTTCTTTTCTTTAATTTCCCATCTTTTTCTCTATTCTTTCTTTCTGATCCATCTTTGCATCACGCCAAGATCTACCAGTGGGACCCGTGCGTCTATCCTTTTCATCCTTGGCAAACCCTTTCAAGGTTGTATCACGCCGTTAACACGAAAGTTCATTGTTTCCGGCTCAATCCCGTCGTTTTGGTATCATTGGTATCGTGACTATTCGGTAACAAAGTTGATATTACTTGTGAACTGAGACAAGATATCATTCGGTTCGAGGTTTAGAATTGTCGGCCTCGGGGCTCGGTTTGTTGTTTAACCTCAAGGAGTTTATAAGAGGTTGACACAACGCGAATATGTCAGACCCAGTGGATAAGGAACTTCAGCCATCTGATGCTCAAGCTGCTCCTCTCCCCCCAACCAATTTTGAAAGATCTGGTGACTCGGAAGATGACCAAATAAAAGAGTTCGGAAAGAAAAGTGGTGAAGGGAAAAAGACGTCTGGCGAGTTCAACGAGAAAAATGAATCACGACTTGCAGACCTTGAGGAAGTCAAAACTGGTGCATCAGAAGCTCCAACGATTTCACCAGCGACTTCGGGTCCAAAACCTCCCCAAAAGAAGTCATGGCACAAGAAACTGAATCCTCTTCGTTGGGGATCACCCCCTCCGGTCCCTGAAAAGCCAATAAAGAGTCGGGAACACGACGCAGGCTTCCTCAGCAAGCTGACATTCCAATGGATGGGCCCTTTGATGCATGTAAGTCAAATCTTCTGGTGTCGCAATTTGGATGACGATCTTATTGGATCTGCAAGCCACCGAAACCCAACCGACGGTGCGGCCCGTCTTACAACGCTTTATGCTGACGAGATATTCTTAGGCTGGTTATCGAAGACCCCTGGAAGCGAATGACATATGGACAGTCAACCCAGATAGATCTATCGAGCCTTTGACCTTCAAAATGAAGGAGTCGTTCCAGAGACGAGTCGAAAAGGGTGAAAATCACCCTCTATTTTGGGCTATGCATGAGACATTCAAAGGCGAGTTTTGGACTGGTGGTGCATGTGCACTCTACACCAGCATTATCCAAGTTATCAGTCCTTTCACTCTTCGATACCTGATTCAATTCGCCGCCGATGCTTATGTGGCGAATCAGACCGGGGGTCCTCCGCCCCATATTGGCAAAGGTGTTGGTCTCGCCGTCGGTATTACCCTGATGCAAATCACTCAGAGTTTAGGAACCAACCATTACATCTATCGAGGTATGACAGTGGGTGGTCAGAGTAGAGGAGTTCTGATTGGCCTCATTTATGAAAAGTCACTTGTCATCTCTGGCCGCGCCAAGGCCGAGGGTGCTTTGCAGAGCAACGTTCGTGGTGCAGAAGACGATGTTCAAAATGAGAAGAAGGCAAAGAAAGCAAAGAAGGCAAAGCCGGATGCTTCGGATGGTACTGGCTGGGGCAACGGTCGAATCACTGCCCTGCAGAGTGTCGATACCTATCGTGTTGACCAGGCTTCTGCCCTTTTCCACATGGTGTGGACATCTCCAATTCTGTGTCTACTCACGCTGGCACTTCTCCTTGTCAACATCACTTATAGTGCCCTGGCTGGTTATGGACTTCTTGTTGTCGGCATGCCTTTCCTGACAAAAGCGATTCGAAGTCTGTTCCATCGACGACGAGCCATCAACCAAATCACCGATCAACGTGTTTCCCTCACGCAGGAAATCTTGCAATCTGTTCGTTTCGTTAAGTATTTCGGCTGGGAAAAGGCTTTCTTGGAACGTCTCGGAGATTTCAGAAACAAGGAGATCCACGCCATTCAGATCTTGCTTGCCATCCGAAACGCCCTTAACGCTGTCAGCATGTCACTGCCCATCTTCGCCTCCATGCTTTCTTTCATCTGCTACTCTTTGACGCACAGTGGGCTTACAGCTGCCGAAGTGTTCTCTTCGCTTGCTTTATTCAATGGTCTTAGAATCCCTTTGAACCTTTTGCCGTTGGTTTTGAGTCAGGTAATTGACGCTTGGGGGTCCCTTCAGCGAATCCAGGAATTCTTGCTTCAGGAAGAAACAGTTGAGGACATGATAGTCGACACCACGGGACCTGATGCGATTCGACTTGAGGATGCTTCGTTCACTTGGGAGAAGTCTCATAAAGAGGAGACAGGAAAGGATGAGAAGAGTAAGAAAGATAAGGACAGCCATGCTCGTACTCCACAGGCCGAGTCCTCTGGTGATGATACGAGCACTCTTGTTGAGGAGCGAGAGCCTTTCAAGCTTCAGGATATCAATTTCGACGTGAAAAGGAACGAACTTGTTGCTGTCATTGGTTCAGTCGGTAGCGGAAAAAGTTCTCTGCTATCTGCCCTAGCCGGAGATATGCGAAAGACAAACGGTCAAGTCACATTCGGCGCATCTAGAGCATTTTGCCCTCAATATGCCTGGATTCAAAACACCACCCTGAAGAACAACATTGTGTTTGGCAAGAACATGGACAAGGACTGGTATAATAAAGTCATTCAAGCGTAAGTTCAACAACACTCAGGGAAACCCTCGTATTCCAGATATAACTGACACCTCTCTGTAGCTGTGCTCTTCAAGCAGATATTGATATGCTTCCCAACGGCGACATGACAGAAATTGGCGAGCGTGGTATCACTATCTCTGGTGGTCAAAAGCAGCGTCTCAACATTGCTCGAGCCATTTATTTTGACGCTGACATTGTGCTTATGGATGATCCTCTCAGCGCCGTTGACGCTCATGTCGGACGTCATATCTTCGACAATGCCATTCTCGGCCTTCTCAAGGATAAATGCCGTATCTTGGCTACTCATCAACTTTGGGTCCTCAGTCGATGCGACCGTATTATCTGGATGGAGAACGGTAAAATCCAAGCCATCGACACATTCGAGAAGCTCATGAAGGACCACAAGGGATTCCAAGCATTAATGGAGACTACCGCCGTTGAGGAGAAGCAGGAAGAGGCCGAGAAGCCTGACGATGGTGAGGAACCTACTGCAGATGAGAAGAAAAAGAAAAAGAAGAAGGGTGCTGCTCTGATGACTCAAGAAGAAAGGGCCAGTGCTAGTGTTTCGTGGTCCGTTTACGCTGCATACATCAGGGCATCTGGATCAATTTTCAACGCCCCGCTGGTAGTGTTCTTCCTCATCATATCCCAAGGAGCCAACATCGTTACGAGTTTATGGCTGTCGTACTGGACTTCGGATAAGTTCGGTTTGTCAACAGGTATATACATCGCCATTTACGCATCACTCGGTGTTGTGCAGGCTATCCTGATGTTTGTCTTTTCTGTCACCTTGTCCATTCTGGGCACCAAGTCGAGTAAGGTCATGCTTCGAATAGCCGTGACTCGTGTTTTGCGAGCACCTATGTCTTTCTTCGACACGACGCCTCTTGGACGTATCACGAACCGTTTCTCCAGAGATGTTGATGTCATGGATAACAACCTATCGGATGCGCTCCGTATGTTCTTGCTTACTATGGGTATGATTACGTCGGTTTTCATTCTCATTATCGCCTACTACTACTATTTTGTTATTGCTCTGGTTCCTCTCTACGTTGCATTCGTTATCGCAGCTATCTACTACCGTGCGTCGGCCCGAGAAGTCAAGCGTTTCGAGTCTGTTCTTCGATCGCATGTCTTTGCCAAGTTCGGCGAGGGCCTCAGTGGTGTAGCATCTATTCGAGCTTATGGGCTCCAGGATCGCTTCATCGGCGAGTTGCGCGAGTCTATCGATAACATGAACGGTGCATACTACATCACTTTCGCCAACCAGCGATGGTTGTCCATGCGTATTGATCTCATTGGTGTGCTGCTTGTCTTCGTAACAGCCATTCTGGTTGTCACTTCACGTTTCGCCATCAACCCTTCTATTGGTGGTCTCGTCTTGAGCTACATCTTGTCAATTGTGGGCATGATGCAGTTCTCTGTTCGTCAGCTTGCCGAAGTTGAGAATGCCATGAACGCTGTCGAAAGACTGTACTACTATGGCACTGAGCTCGAAGAGGAGGCGCCCTCGCATACAGTCGAGGTGCGCAAGTCGTGGCCCGAGAAGGGTGAGATCATATTTGATAACGTCGAGATGAGATACCGTGCAGGCCTTCCGTTGGTTCTCTCGGGTTTGACAATGCATGTCAAGGGCGGCGAGCGTATTGGTATTGTAGGACGTACTGGTGCTGGGAAGAGTTCTATCATGAGTACGCTCTTCCGTCTGGTAGAGATCTCAGGTGGTAAGATCACCATTGATGGACTGGATATTTCCACTCTCGGTCTTCACGACCTTCGATCTCGTCTTGCCATCATTCCGCAAGACCCCACACTCTTCCGAGGAACGGTCCGTAGCAACCTCGATCCTTTCAACGAACACACCGACCTCGAACTCTGGTACGCACTTCGCAAGGCAGATCTTGTCCCTGCCGATGCCGAGACGCCCGAAGACGCCCGCCGCGCAAACGACCCTTCACGTATTCATCTTGACACTACCGTCGAGGAGGATGGCCTCAACTTCTCCCTTGGTCAGCGACAGCTTATGGCTCTTGCGCGAGCTCTCGTCCGAGGTGCACAGATCATCGTGTGTGATGAAGCCACATCGTCAGTTGATATGGAGACAGATGACAAGATCCAGGCCACTATGGCAGTTGGCTTCCGGGGTAAGACACTTCTGTGCATCGCTCACCGACTGCGTACCATTATTGGCTACGACCGTATCTGTGTCATGGACGCGGGACGTATCGCCGAGCTGGATACACCGTTGCAACTTTGGAAACAGGGAGGCATCTTCCGCAGTATGTGCGATCGCAGTGGTATTAGGATGGAGGACATCAACGGTGCGAGGGAGGAACTCGGCAGTGCAGTGGGAGAGCCGAGTGGACAGTGAACTGTTGACAGCAGATAGCTGTGCAAAAAGCGGGTTTCAGCAGATTTAGATGAATTTTACAGCATATCAAAACATTTAGAATAAACTCACAATAATCACATACAAGTTAAAGGTTATCCTTTGTCTTCGAAAATTCATATATATTCTTTTAGGTTCGCAAAACCAACAACGCCTGAATAATACATGCCGCTTCCAAAATCTCTAGAGTCTAGCCATCCATTAATGGATACTGGTAGCTCTCGTGTGGTCTTGCTATATACATTCACTCGTCTTGAGCGACCTTGTCGCATCTCAACTACCCTGGTGTGGCTATAACGGACATGCTCCTCGTTCTATACCGGTTCGTCAAGTCTTGTCTTTTCACATCAAGTCGTACCCACAGCTCAGTCCTCGATACCGTTCCATGACTTCTCATCATCAGAACGGTTTCCGGCGTCTGGCTTGGGCTCCCCCTTGGGCTCTTTCACAGGCTTGGAGTCTTGCTTGGACTCAAGAGCTACCGCCTTACGACGTGGTGATCCTGCCCCGTTCGGGGATTCCGATCGTCGTCGTTTCTCTCCCTTGTTTTGGTTTTGATACTTCTGTGTGGGAGAGCTGGGAGGCTTATCACCATTCTTCTGAGACTTTTCTGAAGGACCAGCTGGGCCTCGAGGGCCGGCTCCCTTACCGTTATTCCACCTCTCAAGCATGCCAGCGACCTTCGGACCCCAAACTTCTTCACCCTTGGCGAGGTCCTCATACTCGAGGCAGTTCTCTCCGCCAATCTCAAAGTCACTCTGACGGGTTCGCGAGAGCTCTGCCATGAGACCAGCTGAGTCAAGCTTAGCGCCTAGGTCGTGACAGAAACTTCTGACGTAGAATCCAGACGTCACTGTGAGCCGCACCTTGACAGCAGGAGGACCCTGATCGCTCCATGGAGGCGGGGTGCTCGTGTCGGGTGCTTCGGGAACCAGATTCTGTCCCTTAGTAGAGTAAGTTGGTTGTGGTAGCTTTCCGAGAGCGCCCGACATCATGCGAGGCTCCTTTGACTTTCGCGATTTCTTTGAAGGCGCATCCTTAATGAGGGCATCCTGACGCTCTTCAAAATTGCGCTTGAACGATTCATGCGCCGCTATCGCTTTGTCGTCCTGCTGCTTCTCCTCGGGGCTCAACGGCTTGTTGGTTTCCTGTTGCTTCTTAACCCTCCAGACCTGCTCCGCCAGGTTGCGCTCCGCAGCTTCAGCCTCTTCAGTGGGCCATCGGTGGTTGTGCTTTCCGGGCTCGTACCATTCCACCAACGCAATATCCTTGACCTCGACCTCTCGACCTTCGATCTGTCGAGGGATAGGCTTGCCCTCACGCGCATACTCGTACAGAGGTTTTCCGTTCATCTTAAGCGCAGAGAACAGAGGTGGGATCTGGATCTGACGACCATGGAATGTGGCAATCTCCTTCTCAACCTTTTCGCGGGTAATATGTTCGTAAGGACGCTTGGTGAGAATGCGACCGACTCTGTCGTAGCTATCGGTAGCGGCGCCGAACACAATGGTGGTCTCGTATGTCTTGGTACATTCGAGGAACTGTGGCAGTGCCTTGGTAGCAGAGCCGATGCCTAGGATAAGAACACCAGTGGCGAGGGGATCGAGAGTTCCCCCATGGCCGATCTTAACTTGGGAAGCCTTCTTAAGAGCCTTGCGACGGGTGGCCTGCTTGCCATTCTCGTTCATGCGCTTTGCGACCTCGGACTCGATCAATGGCTTAAAAAACTCGGAAGGATTGAAAGCCTGTTGGCACTCGCGGATAATTTGCGCTGAGCTTTGGCCGCACGGTTTGTTGATGGCTACATAGAAACGATCATGTTAACATCATGGATTCTACGGTTGATCAACATACAGTAGAGCCAGTAGATGACATACCAAAGACGCCCTCCCGGATAGAACCCGTGGCCATCTTAAGATACTTTTGTGGGAGGCGCATGCAAGCGCTTCCAGTAACTCAAAATATGGCTGAGAAGAAAAGAGAAAGAAGAAGAGGGAGGAAAAGAAAGCAAGGCTTGAGATGCTGTGGAGCTTGTTAAAAAAGAATCCATTCAGCGCCCGCCTCAGCGAATACACCCTGGGACTTCTCGAGGGTTGCGAAGAGGAAAAAAAAGTCTTATCGGCAACATTCCCCGCTAAAACTAGCTCTGGTAGCGCTCAGGTTACATTAAAACTCAGGCACTTGACTAGACAGTGAATTGCCAAGCAATAATTCAAGATATAGAAGGGGAGGAGAGAGTCTTAGGACTTAACAAAATATACAGTTTCCTCAGCTTTAGTTCCTATAAGCTTAGGTAAAGGATCTATTTTCTCTTATAGTGAAGTTGATAACATTTGTTTTCGTACCTAGTCAGACTGTAATGACGGAATAATTATATCTACAAACCAGGACTTGACCGATCATTATCAGGGACATCTTATTGGAGCGCAGGCACTTTAAAGCTCGCGTTTCAGTGGATCGGTGAATGTTCAAAATGCAGGCACCCCTGTGAGATATGTGAGCTCTCATTGGCTTATGCCCCGCCATCTCCATTGACCTTGCCGTTCACTTTGGGGCAGCGCGACCGCGTGTGTTCAGCGATCTATCATGGTACTATAAGGTACTAAGGCAGGAGGCAGGCACTAATTCATAGGTGCCTGTAACACTAGGTACCTCACCCACCACCTAACATCAGCGCTTCGCTTTACTTAATCTACATCCATTATTCGACTTGACCACTTCCACACTATAAACCACCACAATCCGCGCACTTCCGATCACTGACTTGGTCACCTCCGTTTTCGAACGATATCGATTGTTCAATAACACCTGCTACAACTACGTCCAACCCCAGATCTACACTCGTGCGCCCCGTGCTGTGTCCCTCGCCAAGTGTTTGAATCGATAGCCCGACCCGAACGCTCGATGAGCTCCATTCGAGCCTGATACAGCAAACATGGTCGGGCGCCGTCGCCGTGCGTCTACATCTAGTGTAGATACTGAAGACGAAACCAAAGTGATATGGCGCCAAGAGAAGTCGGTTTTGAGATTCAACCACTCCGGCGTCAATCCGGACACCTGCTTCGAGCTCAAAGATGCTATTGTACTGAACAAAGATGGCCAAACTTTGGAGAACGCCCTGGATGTCGCTAGTCGTGGGCCCT
Source organism: Fusarium chlamydosporum (assembly GCA_014898915.1). Lineage (NCBI taxonomy): Eukaryota > Fungi > Ascomycota > Sordariomycetes > Hypocreales > Nectriaceae > Fusarium > Fusarium chlamydosporum. Next base: position 9,071 of record JAAVUD010000022.1, on the reverse strand, counting down.
ATACCATCCGGGGGACCCTTCTTGTGGAGGAACCTGAGCAGAGGACGCACCGTTGGTTACCCAGATTATTCCCCATACTCAACGTTTAATAACATGTCCCAGTCATTATGAAAGTCCGCAGATCAATCGAGCTAGAAGTCAGAAAATGTGGTCAATACTCTATTGGAGAAGACGAGAATGGCTCACCGATCATCTGGGTTGCGGGTACATGCGCCTGGTACGAGCTTAACCCTTCACCAGCATACGCACCCATCTACAGACAGATGCGGGAGGCGGTGGTGCTCTATTATCGCATGTTGGCTATCTATAACGAGAAACAACCGAAGAAAGCGAAAAAGAGTAAGAGGGATCTTGAAAAGGATCTTTATCAAGTTTTTCATGAGGTATGTGCCCACGGCTGCCCCATTACGGCTTCCCAACGTTGTTAACTCTATTCAAAGTATTCCACCAGGATTGGAGATGGGTCAACTCTCGAAGAGGTTATTGAGCGATGCGACAGACATGCAACTTTCCTGATCGCACAGTGTACTCAAGACAACAGCGAACTCGATTGGCCAACTACCCCTTTTTACCAATGGTTGACCAAAAGACATAACGTAAGTGACAGACCTTTCATTTCCACGGCAAACCAGACTAACAGACCCTTAGGACACCTACAACAAAGAGATCGAGCGCTTGAGCAAACCGTCTCAACCTCAGCGATCTCCTTCTGTGGAAATCAGCGAGCCGCCGATACCTCAGGTACTCCCCTCGCGAACTCGCAATGGCTCTTCAACTCTATCACTCGCCCGGAGCAACGCTACCCCTGAGATTGCTGAACTAGACGATAGCCCGCCACCACAACGAGCATCTCGGTCACGCTCTACTAGCCACAGGCCTGACCCTGAAATTGTCGACTTGACGGGTTCTGCTCAAATCTCGAGAGACGCGTCAGCGATTCCCAGACCGTCCAGCGTGCATTCATCAGCAAGTACGCCTTCTGTCGCTCCCCGCATGAGTGAAATCTCCTCCTTGGTGACTAGCGAGGACGAGACACCCTTCCAAAGTGTCTTGAACGCCATTGAGTTAGTGTACGAGGAGACTGCACACTCCAGAGTTGGCCTCAGTCATTCTGCTGTGATGAACAAGCTCTGGACTAAATACAAATTTCCTAATTACAAGAGTAGTCAGAAGGCGTCTTACAGAGTTCCGATTGAGGAAGTACTTCATTACAACGCGGGTGCTCTGCTTCAGGCACTTGATAAAGATAAGTACACGGGTCATGGATTTTACGCCTGGTTAGAAGAGATTTCCAAACAACCATTTGATCCGATAGCTTTGAAGCCCTCCGATTTACCTTACCACATGGTACGTCGCAAGCAATCGAGCAATGCCCATTTTAGCAAGTTGGCGGCGCACTCAGGACCTAGCGCACCAAACGGAGTACCTGCAGGGCCAGCTTATGAAGATTTCCCAAGTCCAGCGCATTCATCGCCAGCCGGTAAAAGCATCAGAAGACCAGGTCGTCCATCTGGTATCAAGTCCAGCCTTCGTTTAGCAACCGCCTCGAAAAAACGAGCCCACTCTGATGTGGACAGCGATTCAGAGGACGAAGGAACAGGTCCGAAAAGGTCTCACTATTTTTCGGACGAGGACGATGCGATGGAGAATGACGGGCAAGTGGGCTCGTCTGAAGATGAACCCGCTCACAGTACGTCTGAAGAACCTATCAAGATTTTTCTCAGAGCAGACAACATCCCAACAACCGCTCCACGTGGCCCTGACGAAACATGGGTTTGCGAAGAAGATGACTGTGGATACATTGTCCGTGGCGGTGATGTTAAAGACTGTCGTGAACGTATCAGGCGACATTTTAACGAGCATGAGCGACAGATGAACCGCGTGAACCTCGCAATGACGGAGGGTTCGCGTGGAGATTTGCCCGTAAAGTACGTATACTTTCGACCTTTCTTGATACTCGTTGAGTTCAACAAATTCCCCGACCCCGAAAGCCCAACCCCAAGTCCAGACGCCGTTGACGAAGTCAACACGGCAGCATCGACCCCCACCTTGACCAACAGTCCGGTGAGAGTTCACATTTATGAATCTCGAACTTCTTTGTCACCCTCAAAGGCTTCTAGGCCTGTGACGACTCCTAATTTTAAGGCGATGATGGACGGGTTTCGAAGACGCCCTCACCCTGTATCAGACAATATAGATCGACTAACCTTTGAATAATAGTCACCTTATGGATAAGCTCAAAAAATTGGGTGAGGCTTCCCAAGCTGCCGAGCAGCTCATGGTCGGAAGGATTGTATTGCCTCAGCGTATCAAGCGAAATCTACTCATATGAAGAGACTAATAGGCAACCCCTCGGCTCTCTAGTCTGGTCTTCATTTATTTGCATTGGAATGTTTTCTGGTTTAAGGGACCGAAAGATGATACCCTAACATTAGCTCGGCGTGTTTTTATTAGGTGTGTTCAATCAGCAGCATAGCACTTCGGAACGGTTGGTCGTGATTTTCAGGGTTTCGCGGATACTACAACAGCTATCAGGGAGGGTAAGAGTGTACAGAAGCTGCGGAAAAGCCGAGTGATGAGTTATGTATGAATGACATCAGCTGTGTGTACACGTCCTCTATATGTACGAGGAACAAATTTCCAGGGTGGCGAGTGGTGTTATGAACAAGCAATATAGTAATCACATGGAGACAATCAAATACGTGAGCCGCACCTGCGTATGAGATTATGTGCATTGCCATAAGAGGATTACGAAACATATGGTGGCACTTGGAACGAAGCCTGGGAATTCTTTAAACTTGGTATTATCTTGATTCCACCCCAACTGATGCCCCTATAGTTCTTAAAGCACACCGGGTTAGCTCCATTTTTTGCTCCTGGCCATTTCTAAAATACACGGCCCATCTATCGTCACCGATCTCTGCAACCTTGTGATTAATTCCTCTAGTTCTCGACTCCATCAGTCGCCATCTTGTCCTTGCCCCCATTCTTGCTAACCTCGAGAGCAAATGCCTCCTCGATGGCGCCCATCCTGTTGAAGACACGGAGCCAACGCTCTCCCCATCGTCGGATCATGGCCTCGCGATCACTTGATCCGTCGCCCTCCTCCATCAGCTCGTCCTTGCTTCCGCCCGCCCAGCTGACGAGGGCGTCATTGGTGGCACGGAAGAGGTCATGGATCGACTTGATTTCCTTGGCACGTATCTCCTCGTCGGTGTCTGGAGAAGAGATGACCTGGCGGCTACGAGTGGCAACCTTGGTGATTGTGTTGGAGACAAGCTCAAAGATGTGTGGCTCAGCCAGGCTATCGCCTCCATTGGTGCCGTTTGCAGGTGTGCTGGCGACAAGAGCCCAATCCACCACGGTTAATGGGGTCAAAATAGAGTAGTTGAGAAGCTTCTCGATGATGGAAAGCGCAATGCCGGGGTGTGCATGCCAGTAGCTCATAACTGCTGAGATTATCTGCGCACGCGCCGCCTCCGAAGCGTCACCGGCTTCTAACAGTCTACCCTTAGACCGGTCAATGCAAGCAAGAACATGGCTCAGCGACTTAGAGCCAACCCAGCAGATAGCAGTTACAAAGACATCTGTGCTAGCAACCAAGGGGTCCAATGAGTGCTCTGAAGCTTGAGACTGAATGGCGTCGATAGAAGGTTGGAACTCCTCATCCACGGCCTTTCTTCTCAGGAGGTTAGCAATTTCCATACCTTCCTTAGAGAATGGAGTATCTAGATCATGTGTCAGTGGTTTGCGCTTTGCAACACAGCAAGGTACATACCAGGGTTCTTGAACTTGAAACCAGGAACATCCTTCTCCTTCTCGGGGCCAACCAAAGGCAGATAGGGCTCAGGTAGAGTCTTCTGGATTCTCTGGGCGAAACTGAGTCTCACCTCCTTATCAAGTGCTCCCTTCAGGAACCACTTGCTGGGGTTGTAATCAGGCAGTTGAGCGTCGTCTACCCACTCAGCCCACTTCCAGGTGAAACCAAAGTTGCTGAGATGGTGCGAGAACCAATCCATGAACCGATAGCTCAGAGCCAGATCCAAACGGGGGCTGTTTCGGTAGAGATATCTTATAGCCCTACCAAGACTGGGGGCAATGGCTGCTGGCGCCAGCTTGCACGCTTCGGTGAGAACAGAGTGATAATACACAACCTTTCGTTCTGGTGTAGGCAGTTGGAACAACTGCGAGAAAACAGTATCGACAGCAACATCCTCAGGTTTCCATGTATTCTTTCCTGTTGGGAAATTTTTGAGTTCATCAAAAGGCGTAGCACGCTTAACAAAAGTGCCGTCAGCGAAGTAGCAATCCAAATCCATTAAGTAGCGAGCCGTTACGTTACGGTTGAAGTCCAAAATGTTAATGGTATCAAGAAGACCGTCTCGAATAAGAGATGAAGCAATATCGGTGACAGCAGGAACTGAAGGCACCTCCTGATCAGTGTATACGGAGAAGTAGATCTCGGGGAATAGGGGGCGTGGTCCAGCTATGACAGTTGCAGGAATGGAAATGGCAGGAAGCGCGTGCTTAGGCGCATTTGAGAGTTTGTCTTGCGCATCAATATCCTCTAGGGGCATCTCCCATGGTCGCGGCAAGCATGATAGCTCCCAGTTCTTGGCAGCTTCAGACTGAAGTTGTTTTTGAAGCAGCATGCACACGCTCAACGATGTACCGGGGCTTTCCTCCTTGCCTTCGGGATGGTAAGGATCGACAAGGGCCTGGAGGGCATGGGGCTCCGAGGCAATGATGTCCGTTTTTTCCATCAATTCTGCGGCCTTTTGCTGGAATTGACCCGGAGTAGAGACCATGATGTAGGGAATGGTCAGGAGGATAATCTTGACGATTTCGGTACCAATGGTCTGTGTGAGGTTAGCAGCTGAGATTAAATTCCGGGGATCCTAAACTCACGTCATCTGAACTAGCTGTCTGGAGGTCCGCAGCTCGGCTGAAGAGCTCCTCTAGGATTGGGAAAAGGCCATCCCCTTCGAGCAGAGGCTGCAGACATGCCAGGAACTTGAGCAGCAGCTTCACATCACGCCACTCGCCCTGTGCAATCTTCTCTGCCGTGTTTTGCGCAATACGTCCAAGGATCTCGTCAACGAACTCGGGTTTCAGGGTGTTGATGATAAGAACGACAGCGGCAACGAAGGGTGTCTTTAGGGGCTGTTCGAGCAGAAGTTGTATCACAAGTTCGAGGAATGTCCTGCGTAGGTTTTCATCGTCGTGGTTTTCGGCCACCATATGCGCAATGGATTGAACCTCTTCGGCCCATCGGCGCAAAGGGGAGTCTGCGATGCTGAGAAGCTGTCGCCGGACGCGCACGGGAAGAGGCGCGGAATCAACCCTTCTTCGCTGGTTTCTGCGATCATAGTGGTCATCGTCATCTGAGGAGCAATGTATTAGCAGGCGCATCAAAGGCAACGCGACAGCTTCGCGTATCTGAATGAGTTGGAACCAACTTGCCTCGGTATCTTCGCTTGCGGTGGCCGCCCGGGGGCCGTCTATCGTAGTCGGCCATGATGCGCTCCTCGTCCGTGACAATATAGCAGCTCGAGGTGTATCAATGATGGTCGGTGTTGTTGGGAGATGAAAGTTTGTGATGTGAGAGTGTGAGACTGCGTCACTGCTAAAAGTTAACTAAGGGAAAGAATAGGTAGGGATACCTCCACTACAATGCACCAAGCGAACAAGCTAAGGTGCATGAACTAGCTTCGGATTGGAGCATGTAACGCTCGCTACAGGGAGACAGACCAGCATCACGAGGCTAACACGCTAACACGCTAGCACTGGAGTGCTGTTAATGCCTGAGGCATCAATCACTTTACATGGACTTCTGAGCACTTGGAAATAATTGAGAATTGAGGTATCTCGTGGCTCGCCGTGTTTGACAGATAGCAAATAGGTGGTTTGTCTAGAGTTGGCTTTAGTTTTCAACTGTATCTAGCTCAAGGTAGGATTACCAGAATCGGTAGGTAACAACCCATTGAAAGAATGGTACATCTGCATATAGTAGTTTTCAACTTAGATCTATGAACATAATCATGTTGCCAAGTTGAGGGTACGTGACGAAGACAGATCGATTACGATAGACTGGAATAAACAATCGTGTAAATTTAATCAACTTGCGCGTTTGAAGTCTAGAAATAAAAGCTCCATGCTTTTCAAAGACGTCAAACCCTCCCAACGTCCTTTAATGCGTCACATCATTCATTCTTCTGCCTTTTATTTGCAATTCATAACCAGTCCCTTATTCTTTATATCGTCTTGGACCATCGACGACTAGACCAAATAATGCCAAACTCCTCCACGTCTTCGGGAAAGCGAGAGTGAGATGCCACAGGGCCATCCATAGCCAGCTTCAATTGATAATTTCGTTGCAGCATCGAGAACAATACCGTGTGCCGGGCTGCGTCCTCTGCAGGCCGAACCAGGGCGAGCAAACATTTTGACTTCATTCCAGCGCCTCCAACCAAAATCAGGATTGGGACCCTCCGAGCAACCATGGCAAGCCAGAACGCGGTACCAAAAAAGGAGAAGAATTCAACAAATGTTATCCTCGCCGTTCCCAAGCCAACCATAGCCGCAGCATTGGGTTCCACCCTTGAGGCACATACAATGAAAAAAAAAAAGATAGCACCGGCCTTCATCCGCCATGCATCGAAACGTGGTCTAAAAACGTAATTCCCTGTGATATGCATCAATGGGGTCATCCCTCATCTTGACTGCCTTCGAGGCAGAACCGAGAGCGGATTCGTATAAAGGGCAAGCACAACGCCCAATCCCCTCCCTGCCGGGAAAGACTCCAACGCTCACCAGAACAAACAAGCCTTCTCAACTGGCCCTCGACGCCTATACACCGTGCCTTGTATTAAAGACCGACGCTATCAGCTTTCGAGCCGATAGCGCCTCTGCTCGCCATCTGGCCCGGCCTTGGCCTGGGCCCTTGCACCCAACCACTTTTGCTCAGCTCGGTACTAGGAGTGGACGAGGCAGGTCTCTTCCAGAGCCGCGGAGAGCCGGAGAAGGGTACAAGCATATGCCAACTACCCTTTGCCTCGAAGCGAGGCCGGCTCAATCCAGTTTCGCCATCATCTCCTGCTCCGTCAAGGGGGTGAAGTGGTCAATATCAAGGCCTTGTGATGCGAGCACGGGGCGAATGTGCGCTGGGACAAGCTTTTGGTTCAAGCTTGGGGCGATCGAGAGTTCTGTTAAATTGTTAGCTGACTTTCAATTACTACCAACAGTGGAGTTTCTCATACCGTGACGGGTGAAGTCGAAGAGAGCGGGGAGTTCACGGAGCTGGCCAGTGCCATGTCGCGAGTCGGGAAGCTTAGTGTTGGGGTCGCGAAGCTCATCGAAGAAGGGGTGAACCATAGCATCAATTGCAGATTGTCGCTCGGTCGGGGTGTACTCGAGCAGTCTTGCGATGAGGTCAATAGCATGGGCGTCCGCCTTTCGGAAGACTTTGTTGAATGGGTGAGGCTTAATCTGAGGGAACTTGTGCTCCATATAGTTGGGGTTCATTGTTCGAATTTGTTCACGAGTAGGGGTGCCCAGAACTTTGATAATCTCGACCAGCTGGTCAATGCCTGACTCGCCAGGGAACAGAGGTTGACCAAGCATAAGCTCGGCCATCACACAGCCAGTCGACCAGACATCTAATCATGGTCAGTGGATATATTGAGGGAACATGTCATCCGCAGGGTCTTACCAATCTTTGTAGTATAGTTCGTGGCACCAAAAATAAGTTCGGGTGCACGGTAGTATCGGGAGCAGATATACGAAACGTTAGGCTCATTCGGGACCAAAATCTTGGCGCTTCCGAAATCACAGAGCTTGAGAATACCGCTGTTGGGGTCGAGGAGAAGATTCTGGGGCTTGATATCTCGGTGACAGATGCCTTGAGAGTGGATGTACGCCAAGGCTCTGAAAAGCTGGTAGATGTAAAGCTTGACCTCGAGGATAGGCATGGTTGTCTTCATCTTGTTGAAAAATCGAGAGGCTCGGTAGACGGTCTCGGGCACGAACTCTTGAACAAGGTTCAGGTAAACCTCATCTTTCTATGAGGGAATTAGCAAGAGAGAATTGAATGACTGGCTGGACGGGGTCGCATACACGTTCACCGTTGGAGTAGTAGAATGCCTTGAGCTGAACGATGTTGGGATGACGGACAATACGCATGATCTGAAGTTCACGGTTCTGAGAAGAGGGTTAGCCAGTGCACCATGATATGCTATGCTAATTGCACGTACCTTGAACCTCTTGTCTTGAAGAACTCGCTTAATGGCAGCATCTTCTCCAGAAGGAGACAGTTTGGTCTGAAAGACGACACCGAAGGAGCCGTTTCCTACAATCTTACACTGCGTGTACTGTAGGTCCCGAGTCTCGCCAGTAATTCCATCCTGAACCTTCTCGCGGATAACCTCTGCAATTGTGTCAGTTCAAGGACCATACGTCAAGCCAGACCCAAGCAGGCCCAATTGCGGGGATGCTATACTAACCTCCCATCCGGAGGCTGTTAAAGGCATTTGGCCGATGAGCCGACATGGTTTTGATGCGTGAATCTTAGTCAAGGCGCGAGTGCAAACAAAGTTGAACGAAATCGCCTGGGCGTTTCGATGGAAGAGACGATGCGAAGAGCTATTAAGTGGGCCGTGATGGGCAGAATGAATGAGCCAATGCTTGATAAGGTTGAAAGATGATGAAAGGCAAGCAAAGGTTTGAATAGCGATATTCCTTCGATGGAGAGCTAGATTTGCGCAACAGACAAGTGCACGACACTTGAATGACGATGGGCGAGTAAGGTCTCGGTCGAGCAGGGTATCGGCACGGGCGCAGAAGGGCGACTCGTGAGGGTATTTCTGCACGGAAAAGCTCGTCAACCAAAGAATTTCTGGCTGGTGAGAGACCGACGCTGTTTGTCCAAGTAGACTATGAACTGTTTGTGAGTCAAAGGCAGCAACGAGGACGATGCGCACGAAATTGGCAAGGCCAAGGGTATCTGGGGAAACAAAGAGAAAACCGAGGGGAGAGTCGGTGGTGTTTTTGGTGGCACGGGACAGGCTGGAGGG